>OZ035963.1:59309182-59881981 GCA_964034945.1 Chrysopilus asiliformis | reverse complement strand
CTATTGAATGGATATATTTACCAATAATCACATCGCAACCTCTGACCTTTCGAGGTTGAAACAAATTGGGGGTCTTTGAATGCCATTGCAATGGCAAAATCTCCTCGAATTAGCCATGATATCAAGACGATCTTTTGGGTAAAGAAAGGAAATCTTGTATTGAAATTTTCCTGTTTATGCGAGTGGACGGATCTGTGGAAAACGACATAATAATAATAACTCATTGAAAGGAGAAATTATTGATTTCAATGCCACTTGGCCCCCGTCTTCCCGGAAAGGCTCAACGATTGTGTTGTGTAGGAATAACCCTCCACTCCACTACACCGTAGATCCAATTAGAGTGTGGTAGCAAAAGCAAAGAATCGATTCTAATCGGAATGGCCTCTACCTAACTCGCTCGGTTGGCATGCGCGCAAGTGGGATGGCCGAATAATGATTCAGTGCTCTTTGTGTTGGGGCTGGATTTGTCATTTTTCGCTTGACGTTTCCATTCTGACACACCAACACTGGGACGATTTCTGCTATAAAGATGGGTGTTTCAATCGAATTTCATTCGGCAGAACTGTTTTTTCCTCTATTTTTCTTATTCTTATGATTTTTTTTCTCAGCGAAATAGTAACGAACACTACAATGGCCAGCCATTGCACACATCGACTCGATTTTGTTACGATTTCCTTCTTCAACTCAGCCTCCAGTCGTCGTCATTCATTTTTTGGCATTGATTTTTCCCTACTGGACTGCATAAAACTCCAGAGTAATGAAAGCGAAACTCGCAATCGATATTTTTCAGAGATTTCCCATCGCACGCAGGACCTTTTTCTACTTACTTCCCAACAAAATTCTCCAGCACGGAACTCTTTCCAGCAGATTGTCCTCCCACAACAGCGATTTGGGGCAAATCCAGCTGCATGTGCACTCCCAGTTGGGTGAAGGCATCTTGCAGTTTGTTAACGATCGGAATTAATGCTTCCATGTTGACCTATTAACCAAATCCGCTTCCGATGGGGCGAAGAAAACAGGAAAACACCCCCGAATCGAATCGCGTAATCGTCCAGCGAACAATACGCAAATTTGCACTCCTTTCTGGCTCCTCGAAACGGGAAAAACTTCACGGCCACCAAACACCGACGATTTTCAGCCAGAAATCGAAGAAAGAACTACTTTTCCCGAATTGCGGGCGTTTAATAAAAGGGCGAGAATCGTCACACAATTCCACAAAAAAATGTTCTGGCTCTGCGCAATCTCACACACACAATTGCGATGGGTTTTCCAACACAACAATTCGATGATAATTTATTTCACTTGAATTTTTACGATTAAACGGCGATTTCAGTGGAAATTACTGTGCGATTTTTGATTTACAGGCAAACAAACGCCAAACAAATTCAACTCATTTTGACTGTAACCAAATTAATTCTCCTCAACGGAAATAAATCAACTCGACGAAAGTACTTCTTCAAAACTAGTAATTTTCAGACTGTCAGTGAGGCAGATGGATTTTCAAGTGAATTCTGCTGAATATCCCTAAAAGTTTTAAGTAAAAAGTTGGGATTTCTGGTTTTCAATTGATACAAAATAGTGAGAAAATTAAACAAAACTTTAATTATTGTATAGAAAATCATTAAATGTCGATTTTTTAGAGGTTTTTCTGAAATTTAAAATTCAAGTAGGGGCAGGTGAAACAGAAATCAAAACGAAAATGACAGTGGTTCTCAATCGGGGGTGTATCAAGAGTTTTAAACAATAAAATGGTGACAGATTAAATTTAAAATAACAAAATCGGGTGAAAATGTAAAAAAATATACAAAATTCTTTTTTTAAAGTTTTAAATATATACCATCTTACGTTAAATAACATGTTTCAACGAAAATTAACACAACATTTTGTATCGATCTTCGAGAGGTATTTGGCGAAATTCCCTGGTAATGGAAGAAATCTCATGTGGCAACACAGTATATCGACAGTTAAAAGCGTAAAATAAAAATGACGGCGATTTGGTTGTTTGGTTTTGCAACGTTCAATTAAAACTTTCAGTTTTAAATAGCTTAGAAAAGTCCGAATCGAGTGAAAAAGTAGGTAAGTGTTTGTAGTATGTTTTAAGATCGTATTTTTTAATTTTTCACTTTTACATAAACCTGAATTGTTGTTACAGCAACGAAAAAGGAATTGCTAACCCTGGATTGTATTTCATCATTTTATTCATGTTGCAAAACAGCTCTAAAGTTAGTATGAACAATTTACAATTATTTTGCTACAATTATTTCAATTTTTTGATTTCAAGCGTATTTCATTTATCATTTTATATTTAACCTAGTTAAAATATTTACTAATATTTTAAGGTATGTAATATAAACTGAACTCTACTTTATTACTTTGTCATATTTTGCTAAATATAAAAAAAGGAATTGATCACAAATTTCAATCAAATACACAAAATAACATCCAAAACTAAATTTAAATTTAGTCGGGCCTTCGGGGAAAAGAGGGGGCTAAAAGGCAAAAAATTATTTTATGGACAGGTGTTGGAAAGAATTTGATTTACAAAATGGTAAATTCGGATTAAAAAACCACCTGTAAAAAATCATAAAATAAGACATTTTATTTATATTTACAAGAATTAAATTTTATGTGATATTTTAGGGTGGTTTTCAATATTGACATCATCGCTACCAACTCGACATATTTAAAAATTATAACATTTTTACATTTTATGGAATAAAAAAACTCATTTAAATCTTGATTTAGCCGTCAATCAAATGTGTCAAATATTTAGATGGACGGGGAGTGAGGTGGTGTGACGGCGGTATTAAATTTCATACAAAAAACTATGGGAAGGGAAGCGGGGGTTCATAAAGGTTTAAAATGGCTTCACGTGTTTTTTGGGTAGTCGCTTATTTTTTTAACTTTAATGATAAAACTTTAACGAAAAAAAGTTTATATTTCTAGTATTAGTACAATATTTAAAAATATAATTTCACTGCCCCGAGGGCAAATAACTTTGCACTTGACTTATTGCACCCCAAGCTAAACCAACTATTCTTCCCACTATTTCTAATAAATAAATTCCCAATTTTTCTCTAAATGTTGTTCCACTGATGTCGCCCTCTTGTTTATCTTCCATGTCGTTATCGAAATTCAAGTCATCCAGTCCTTCGTCATCCGATTTTGGTTTTTGAAGCTTTCCATTAACTAAAGTAGTCGCCATTATTGGCTTCAACTGATTTTTAATTATCGAATTAATAAAAAATAACCGTTCCGGAGGTTTCGAATCATCAGCACTATTCGAAGGACTTTTACTTGCTTTTTTCTTAACACTTTCTATAGTAATTTGTGGGCCATTTGGGTCTTCTTCCAGGGTCAAACCAACAAATTCGGTTGTACTTTCATCTGTAGAAATGGGGGTGTCCTGATCCTTTGGTTTTTGATCATTTAAGGCTACTTGTGCTTGCCTATGTGCAATTGAACTCACAACTCTATCCCGAAAATCACCAACAACTTTGCCCAGTATTCGAGTGTAAACTTTTGCTCTCGTCAATACAGGACGACGCCCCGTCGACATTGATTTCATCTCTGGATTATTCTCAAAATCAAATCCTGGAAATTCGTCCGGTTTATCCGCTCTGGAGTCACTTTTTGGTTGCATTACAAAGCTGGAAATATGCGTTTCTGGGACATCGTCATTTCTTCTATGAAATATTTCTAAATTCGTACACGTTGCAGGATTACTTGCCTAAGAATAAATCTTTTGAATTTTTGAATATTTTAGAGGGTTTTTTTTAATTACATCAAATATAAAAATTACTAATAATAGCAAATTTGAAATCATTTCGCGATATTTTCAGTAGCACTTTTTAATATCGTGATTGATGTCAAAGAAATTTCGATTTCAACTGACCGTTGTAGATGAAAATAGCGTAAAAATTAAAACTTTTGATTTCAATTGATGTAAAAAAGGTGGGGTGGTACGTGGATAAACGAAAAATTGCTTGGAGTTGTTGACTTTAAGGTCGTTTGCTTCGCTTCTTCTTCTAGGTTTTAACCCCTGACTGCATGGTGGAAAATACTATTTTTTAAAATGCAAAAACAGTACACGGGAGTTTCAAATTAGACACAAGCGTAAAATATTTGAAGACTTTTTTTTAGGGACTCGATATTTTACAAGAGGATTCCTTGTTTTCGCTTTGACTAGGAAACCTTCTGCCTGATTTGAATGAAATATGAATATGTTTTATTGAAATCCGGTAGGAGGTATTCTAGTTTTGTTATTATTACAAAAACAACTTATTTTAAAAATGCATTTCCAGCGTCTTTTTCATAGAAAAGATTTTTTTCCAATAAAAAAATCATTCAATAGGGGGGTTAATAAAAAAACATTTTGTCATTTGGTATTCATATCACAATTGTTAATATTTTGTCAAAGATTGAACTCACCAACTTGAAAATACATCACTCGCATATTACTCAGAACATATCGACATAATATGTCATTTGTTGCTTGTTTTCTTTGTATTGCATATCTTAACCAAATCCAAACAAAGATAATGTTTTTAAAAATACAACAAGTAATGTTTTGATATCCTATATTATTATTATTATTGATATTGAGGCAATTGTGATTTAAACATTTTTCATATTGGTTTATTCAGGGTTTAACAGAGTTGGTATTCATGAGTTTTCAATATATGTAAAAATATTTCTTAAACGCAAATTCTTTTTTTTTCAATGTTGGTCATGACTTTGATTCAAATTTGGAACAAACTGCTGAGTAGAATTAATAATCACCAATCACATACGATGGATTGATGATGGGTGGCTAAATTAAATGCATTCGCTTAACAAAGTGTGCGATTATTAAGCAATTTTTATACTGAAGACGTAATTCAAATTTGATTCCGTTCATTGTCTTTTACAGTCGCAATTGTTGATTGTTATCCGAAATGTAAAGTTTTTTTTACACCTTTCAACTGTTGAAAGAGATTGAAATGAATTTTTTGTTTTTAACATTTATTTATGTTTTAAAAATTTATACAATGTATTTTTATGGAATAAATTTTAATGCAGGTATCACTCTTATACTCTTTGCTGTTATACTGTTAGGATCTTCCAAATCTGAAAAGAAATTCTTTGATCAATATAAGAAAAATTTTACTGTCGCTTTTCATTTGATGCCTGACAAATTTTTATAAGAACAAGTTTTAAGAAATTTACCAAAATTTTTACAAAATGAAAAAAATTACATAGTGTGATAAATATCAACCTTATTATAGAAAAATCACGAAAAAATCAATGGCGTAGCAAGGAAGTTCCCTCGGCGAAAATTTTCTGGCGTTTTTGTGACTTTTCACAATATTTTGGTGTAATTTTTTTTTCATGGACAGAAATTCGGCAACCTCAAAAATATACTCCCTAAGCCCGTTTCCTTTTGTTACGTTACTGATCTTACCTGCCCTATTAATTATTTTCAGTAATAATGTGCAGTAAAAACGAGAAAGCAGTTTTTGGAAAAAGAACGGTGAATTTGCCACCCTTCTGATTATAATGGCGGGTATTCATAGGTTTTTTTAAATATAGGTTTTGTTGAACATGAGTTTAAACTGACAAAAAACCACAGCAAATTGTCGGTTTAAACAAAATCTGTGTTTAAAAACGATTATGAATACGCGCCAATGTTCCTAATATCTCTAAAACGGCCGAAACTACAACAAATCTACAACCTTAAGTAGAATATTTTCACCTTTTATAATTCTTTCTATTCTTGTTACAATATCTGATCGCTCGACATCTCGTCTGGCTAAAAGCCGTGTAAAAAGCGTATGTAACTGTCGCTCTGCTGATCTCTTTGAAAGTTCGGCCAATTCATAAATCATTTTATCCGTGTAGCCCTGAACAAAAAATTTAATTACCAATTAAAAAAAAATCTATCATTGTGATATTAAAATATATTTCACCTCATATTTATTGAGATTTTGTGCCTTTGCTTCACGCTTAAGCAAATCATAAAGCATGATAAGTTCCACATAGGGTTTAGTTGGCGGAATTCGTTTCTTTCCACTAATAGGAAACTTGCCGTAGTTATCATCGTATATCCTCAGGAATTCATTGACATTATCCTTGTCCATGAGCGCAGGAAGTTCGTAAGGTTCATTGAGAATATCGTGAACTAGACCGGCCGGCAATGGATCCAACCGTTGAAAATCGTAATCTGTAAGAATGTTGATTAGAAATTTTTTTGGTCATTATGAATATTCTACCTATATCAGGCTTATATTGTTTGGCCTTTTCCTGGAACAACCAGTCCAAGAAGTTTTTATCAGAATCTAGCGTACCTAGTATCAGTTCCTCGGGTTGCCGCTCAGTTGGCGCTGGTTGCGGCAATTTCCACGGGGTGGTAGATTCTAATTTTATTTCGTGAACTGTGGGTGGTTGCATGGATGGGCGGGTGTAGTACGGGGTGGGTGCAAAGTTTCCGGGATTATGGAATGGCGTTGTGTATCCAATTGGCGAGGGTGTTGATATCGGAGGTCGTTTTGTTGAAGTCGCCGGCCACCAGATGGTAGTCCAATCGCTAGCACTTTGTGTTACCGAAGTTACAGAAGGTCTCTTTGTTGTAGTCGTCTGCCACCATGGAGTTGTTTGTGGTTTTTTGGTTGTTGTTGTTTGCCACCAAGCTGTAGTCGGTGGCTTTGTAGGGTCTGAAAATGGACGTTTTGTAGTTGTTGGCCACCATGATGTGGAGGGCGGTTTTTGTGAAGATGCAGTAGGTTTTTTTGTAGTTGTCTGCCACCACTGGGTAGTCGGCGGTTTTGTATAGTCTGCAATTGGTCGCTTCGTTGTTGTTTGCCACCAAGGCGTAGTCTGAGGCTTAGATGTAGTAGAAATTGGTCGTTTTGTTGTTGTTGTCTGCCACCAAGGTGTCGTCTGCGGTTTCGTGTAATCCGAAATAGGCCGTTTTGTAGTTGTTGGCCACCAAGATGTTGATGACGAAGAAATTGGTTTTTTCGTGGTCGTTTGCCACCAAGGAGTAGTTTGCGGTTTAGCTGAGGACGAAATTGGCCGTTTTGTTGTGGTTGTCTGCCACCAAGGCGTGGTCTCAGGCTTAGATGTAGTAGAAATTGGCCGTTTTGTAGTTGTTGTTTGCCACCAAGGTGTCGTTTGAGGCTTTGTGTAGTCCGAAATGGGCTGTTTGGTAGTTGTTTGCCACCAAGGCGTGGTCTGTGGCTTATGTGAAGAAGATTGTGGTTTTTTTGTAGTTGTTTGCCACCAAGGGGTGGTTTCCGGCTTCGATGAAGTGGTAGTAGGCGCTTTTGTGGTTGTTTGCCACCATACGGTTGTCGGTTTAGTGGTCGTACTTGGCGGCTTCCACCAGGAAGTGGTTGTTAAGGGCCTGATTGTGGTCGTACTGGTCTGCCACCATGGTTTTGACGTTGTTGACCCAGTTGGCCTTTCTGGCGGAGAATATGTTGTACCACCCTCTGCTTCTATACCTTGAAAGGGAGGTTCGATTGTGGTTGTTCCGATTGGCTCATACTGGAGTAGTTCTATAAAATGCGCAACTGCCTGCATAACTGGCGGTATATAATTGTCAGTGTATAGAGGACCTTCCGGTCCAGGGGGTATAGTTGGTCGGGGGGCTGTAGTTGTGGGGTCATTCGACGCCGGTAGTCCAGGAACTGGCGGATGGACTGCTCTATGGCCATCGCACTAAAATAAGATATGTTGATTTTAAATGTAAGTTTTATTGATTCGATAATAATTTTAATAATAATCAACAATATTGATTGATTGATTTCGAGAGAAACAAAAAATATTCCACAATATGTTTACCTTCTTATAAGAAGTATAGTAATGTTTAAAGTCACCCAAACTGTGTAAATTGGTAAAAAAAAATCCCGACATAGTGAACAAATTTTTTGAATTTTTGAAGAACAGTGTTTTTTTTGTTGGAAGAAACTGGAGTGGAATTCCGTAACTTGTTTCAAGCGTTTGTTTCGAGTTAGAAGAAAAAGTAGTATTCGCTGTCTTTGTTTCGACCAAAAGAAATGACAGGGCAAAACAGAGCAAGCGAATACTACTTTTTCTTCTAACTCGATACAAACGCTTGAAACAAGTTATGGAATACCACTTCTGTATTTTTGGTATTCACGCCTAAAATATGAAAAATATACTCAATTATTTTGAAATATCGCAAACAAAAGTCTTTATAAGAATAATGGCTTGTTTCTACTGAAGAAAACTAGCATTTCGTAGGCAAAAACCCCAAAACTCGTAAAATTGATCAAATTGATTCTAAAAATAAACATCTACGAGGCGAATTTTAAGTGTTTTACGAAATGACTCCCTGAGAGCAAAAATTCTTTATTTTGAAATCAAAGTTTTCTTGCGATTTTTTCTTTTAATTTGTAAATATACAGATTTATAGGAAAAATCCTAGCTCGCTATACGTTCGATAGAGTGAACAAAGCGCTATTAGTATTTTTAGTGTTAACCACATTTTTTTTCATATAAAACCATACCTGCTACTAGAAACATAGTGGCAGGCACGGTTTTATATGAAAAAAATTCGAGTTCGGGTATCTGCCACGAATAAACTTCTAAATTTTGTGTCGTGGTGTAAACGGTTATGAAAAGTAGATTTAGTGTCAAAGAATAAAATTCGCGAAATAAAGTGTCAGGTGTAAACGGTGCATAAGTCTGAGTACAGTCGAACCTGGGTGGTAAATGGGAACCTTTATGAATGGATTCCACTTATCCAGGTTCGACTGTATTATAATTGTGATGGTTGGACATTAATTAAGATTATTGTCTAATAAAAATTCATGACTAGATATACATGCCTATTCTGGAATCCAAAGTAGCGTTAAGTTAGTTCGACTTCCCCTCAATTTGTATTCTTGAATCCTCTGCGTTTCGTTTCTGTTCAATTACGTATGATCTAGTAACGTTTGAGAGTAAAATTACTCGTTTCAAAGAACGAAGCAGGATTTTGCCCCCCCCCCTTAACTAACTTTTGAATTAGTGTAGTTTTCACTTTGGTTGAGTACTTTTTGGAAAGGGCACAGTCTCTAGTTTCATCCATATATGGCGTCAAAAGCCACCGGATTGCAGGGAGATGGTGAGGGGTTAACGAATTTTCTCGTGATTTTTCACAGAAATCATGGAGAAAGTTCGTTAACCCCTCACCATCCCCCTGCAATCGGGTGGCTTTTGATGCCATATATGGATAAAACTAGAGACTGTGCCCTTTCCAAAAAGACCTCAACCAAAGTGAAAACTACACGGGTTCAAAAGTTAACCCAGGGTCACGAAAAACGCTATTTCTTGCATGGTTCCAGAATACCAGAATACCAACTGAGTGGCGAATCGAATGGACTGAGTTTCGTTTGACCTTTTAATTTTGGATTCCAGAATAGTCATGATAAGTTTATTTCAAAATGTAATATAAAATTACATCTAGTCATTATTTTATATTACATATTAATCGATATGTTTCAACATAACCCTTTGATTTTTAATGAATTGTTACTAAATAAAACATTTGAATTTAAACGAGTATCAAGTGAAAATATGTTATTATAAAACACCAGATTATAATGCATTGCATATTAATTTGTGTCTGGATTAAAATAGAATAGTAGATGGAAAAATTTCTCAAATTATATGTCCTTGGCACCAAACTGGGAACTAGGAATGAAAATTGCAATGAAACCATGTCACCAGGTAATCGATTTCACTTTAATATACTAATACAATGCATACAATGGATACAATCATGTAAGTATTTCCTTTAATTACATGTAGTTTTTTTCCCAATGGACAACATTTCGTATAGCTTGTAGCAATGTAAAGTGATATCCGACATCGTTTTCATAAACTACTCGTAAATCTCGGTGTTATTGGATTTGAATAACAAATCTGTAATTGTGTTTAGGTTGAATGTACTACTCACCGATCGTATCCAGGTGACCGATATTCCTACTAAGATAATGGTAATTAGTCGTTGCATCGTGATTAGGTTCCTGTATAGATGATTACATAATCTCAGGTAATTACAAATGTACTTTTAAAACGCCTCCAGTAAAACTATCAGTTGTTTAGATACGTAAAATAGTCTTTTTTTTTTGTTCCTGTTTTCGTATAGTACTTTTCAGTATCCTTCCTTTATAATACTTTTCGACGTATTTAGCCTGAAACAAATAATGATGAATGATAAATAATTTCTTCACATTTGTAAGATATTTTATTGATCTGGATTGCTATATAAAGTAAATTAGATCTTATACAAATCAATATGGCTTTTGTAAAAATATTTTTCAAATATCGACTTCATTATCATATTTTCATCGTATATAAAATCAAGTTCATTGGCCAAGTTTTTCTTTTGATATTTTCGTATAATATATAAAACAAGTTATCCACTGATATCAACGGCCAAGGCTGTTGAAATCTTTTGGGATGAGTCAGAAGAAAAAAAAATTGGTCGCATAAAAGAAATATATAAATTAAATTAGCTTGTATTTTCGATTATATTCGCTTAAGTGGCTCGGAAAAGGACATATTGTCAAGCTTTCTTTGCCAAAGATTTCGATTTATTGTAATTTGTAACGAATTGCAGGTGTACGAACTTTAGTATTTTTTTAAAAGGTTTGTTGCTCTTGAAATTGCGTTAAATTTTTGTTAAAATTAAAAATGTTTAATTCATTCAACGACTCGTAGTTGATATACGAGAGTAGCTTTGAATTCTTTTATGTATCAAAAATGTATGTGATGAATTGCTAGTCACTGATTGCTAGTTAACATAGTATCTAAGATAGTTCCAAGATTTGCATATTAATTAGATGTTAAATTAGAATAGCAACATAGAAATTAGTTCAGACAACAAAAACGATTTCTACATTTTTTTTTTGAATCAGAGTTTATTGATTTCTTGCGTGTTGAGAAAAGTTGTCGTCGTAGGACTTTCTTTTAATATCTACCTACAACATTTTCTTGTCAAATAAATAAAAAAGAATTCAAAAAACTGGTTTTATGTGCAACTATGTAATTGTAAATATTTTGAAAGTTTTGAACGATTCTTGATATTCGAATTTAATATTATTTTTACTATTCGTTGACCAAATTCGATTCTTATACTCCTAAGATTAAGGAAACGGGTTTTTTTGGTGCAGCATCCGCTATCCGTACTAATATTTTTGGGGTATTGTATGTGTCACTAATTAAGGCACACTTATAGTGGCAGTTACGTGCCATACACCAAAAATGCGAAAATTGCGAAAAATTAAGGGGTTTTGGCAATGGCGAAGTGTCAGAGTAAACTATTATTAGACAGTATAGACAGGGCATAGTGAAAAAACATTATTTACACGCTAAAAAGTACAAATTTATTGCGGAATAACATTAAATATTTATTTCTGTTCCTTTTTGTCCTTTTTGACTAAATTCTTTCTATGCTGTCTACCCTGACTCTTCACCACTGAGTTCTAGGTACATTTGTAGGGTGTTGATGCCCGTCAAAAGTGGTGGTAGCAATAATAGTCTAAACTAAACTGTCTAAACCGAGTAATAGATGTCGCTGCTTAATCCAGTAAGGCCACCATAGTGGATTTAACCACTTAACGCACATTCTTTTGGAAAATTTGCAAAAAAAATAGTTTTTTTTATCTTGTAGCCACACGACTCGTGAATTAAGAGCTAACCACAGAACTATATAACATAGAACAACTGTCACCATACAAAGCTCTGCTGAAAAATGGTCCCAAAAGTATTTCCCTCTTTATCGTAGTTGATCGCATCCACTGAACTGTATAAGGTCGCGAAATTCAAATTTAGTTTGCCGCGAAATTCAAATTTCACAAGTTTGAGACTAACTTTAGGCGCAAACAAATAACTTTAGGCGCCAACACCATTCCGAAAGTCTATTTTCCTTTGACAGCTCACGGTTTATACGAGAGGACTATATTTATTTTCATACGGTTATCTTGCTCTTACTTGACTCGTTTTGATTCACTGAACTGTATTGAAATGGGACTATTTGAGACTGCAAATCGAGCGATCTAGTATATCTATGGAGCTAACACAGCAATAGCTTAAGAATAGAGTTTGATAAATGCCAAAATTTATTATTTTTAATGTTAGAGGAACAATCTTGATTTATTTGTAATCTATAGAAAAAAATCTTGTACAATTTCCTACTGAAGCAAAATATCGTAGGTTTTATGGTAAAATATTCGACCAAATGGAAAAATATTCGTATGATTAGAAATCAAATTAATTCAGTTCTGAAACATAAAACTGAATTAGGAAAAAGGTCGAGTAGCGGCATTTCTAAAAGTGAAAGTCCAGATTTGAATGCAAGTTCTGATTACCTGCATTTTTTTTGTTATCAATCGTTAAAAAGGTAAGCAATTAAAATTCACAAGTTATACCTGGACTTTTATAGAATTTATAATTACATATTCAGATTTTTTTTGCACAATACTTTTAAAAAATAGGTCAAAAATTCAGATTTTTTTTTAAACAAAAAAAAATTGAGGATGGGAAGATTTAAGTTTTAGTTGTCTCGTTTTTAGAATATTTTGAATATCTTCAAATTTCCCGGTGTGACCAGTTTTAGTTTCTCTAGTATGTATATTTTTTTTAATTAAAGATTTTTTTTGAATTTTTTATCATAATTTTTGAATTTTTGTGTAATCGATTAGATATCTGTGTGTATAAATGTGATTTTTTAATAGTCGTTCGCACCAACGAAAATTAGCAACTTAAAGCTTGTCCCACAATTGCGCGCAAAGCGGCGCGGCGACCAAACGGTTGCTCGGCAACCGCGCGGCACCGCGAAGAGTAGGTCTAGTTTCTACTTTCAGACGCGGTTGGAAGCGGTGACAGTTGTTTATGTTTTCTGAGTGTTCTTGCAAATATTTTTATCAAGTGAAAAGATGGAAAAGAACTTTGAAAACGCATTCGAAACGGAAAATGAAACGGAAAAATTAATAATCTTCAAACTTTTTGCGATTTTTAGGTTATGAGAACACACATAGAGCTGCAACCGCGCCGCGTAATTTCGGTTTAAAAATGACTGCGGCTGTCGCCCTGCCGCTCTGAGCTAACCGCGCCGCGCCAATTGTGGGACAAGCTTAAGCCGCCCAACTTAAACTATTTAGAGCGGTTTGCACCAACGAAACTTAGCAACTTATGTCGAACTTAAATTTGTTAAGTGCCAGAATTTCTATGGTTTAAGAAGGCTAAGCATAACTTAAATAGTTATGACTTGTATCAGCAAACGGGCATTAATTCCTTACGGCCGTTTGCACCAACATTTCTTAAAAAATTCAGTTGAGCTTAGCCTACTTAAACCATAGAAATTCTGGGCTTAAATAATTGAAGTTGGGCTTAAGTTGAGTGGTTTTGTTATTGTAAACGGCTAAAAGTACAACTTAATTATTTAAGAATAGTTGGTGCACACGGACATAAGGAGGGGGTTAAACCAGTGCATTCGAGGAAAAGTTTTCTTGCGTTGCTGTAGAAGTTGTTGCTCTAGAATGCACTAAAAAAGAGATTCCACTGAACATTTTTTTATTCATTTAATAGTGGCTTTAATTTTTTACATAGGTTTTTTACACGGTTTTCGCTAACGTGGCTTTCACTAACGGGACTTTTATTTTCGTACCTGACATTTACAAGGCTTTTATTAACGCGATTTTCATTTACGTGGCTTTTATTTATGTGATTTTCATTTATGTACCTTTTGTTCAGAAAATAATCGCGTAAATGTTTTTTCCAAAATGCATAAATTTTTGAAAAAAAAAATGTTTTGTTTTGGAAACTGTTAAAAACGATTTATTTAACTATTAAAAATTTAGACTATTGATTTACCTAATTTAAAAAAAAACCTTACACACTGTTTTAACATAAAATTCAGCAATAAATAAAAAAAAGTTTAATATAAAAATCGTTTAATGGAAATTCTTTTGAATTAACTTCCACTATCACTAATATTTTATCACAATAAGACTATAAAAATTTCTTCCACTATAAAAATTCTTCGATTTATCGGTTAATCGGTCAACCGTTAGGTACACAGAATTAATCGAAAGCAGATTTGAATTTGTCACACAATTGCGGGTTTCATCATCAAGTTACAACCGTAGTTTTCATATCACTTTGTTAATAAATAACATACGAGTGTAAGTACTTTTAGATGTTGAGTTTTTGTTTCTTCTAAAATGTATATAGCAGCAAAAAAGTATCATTTATTTTATTTCTTGCAGAGCTGATGCCTTAAGTGTATGTTCAATGTTTTGACTAACATCAGAACGACAACGAAGAGTTATCACAACTGATATCGCTAAGAAAATGTTAACTCGCTCGCTAAAGGTGTTGAACGGATGTCGGACTGATTCGAACCAAAAACTCTACTATACTGATCTTTACGGAAGATCAATTTACTTCTTGACTTGGAGGAAAGGCGACACAAGAACTGGAATCCAGCAGATATACCTACATATATCGATGAAACTTAAGAAAAATATATTCAATAGGCATTTAGTGCAGACGACGATGTATAGGCAGTGTCTTTTGATTTTCTTTCTTTTTTTTCTTAATCTCACGACCAGATTTCGGCATTAGTCACAAATTGGTTGCCATCTTCTTTGCCGCTTCCCCAAAAACGTGAACGTCTTTCACTGTGAAATGCACCTGAAATGAGAAATTCTACTTAAAAAACAAAAAAAGCAAAAATCATCACAAGTCGAATGAGTATGCGATCTTCAGTTCGTTAGGAATCTTAAGCACACGGCATGGCATGGCAAAGCAGAACTAAAAATGGAATAATCCTATTCATATGCAAATTGTGCCTAGGTTTTTAATCAAAAATGCGATAAGTGATTGATTGAGAAGAAATATACTATCGAGAGCCTCACTTGTAGTAAAAGACATTCAGATTTATGTTATGGTAAATTTCTAATATGCTGTGAAATGTGGATCCGCGCTAAAATGTTTATAGAGCCAATAACCCTTTATTTTGTTCATAAAATCTTGATACACAAAGCATATTATGGTATACAGATTATGAGGATAATAAACCGTTAATTTAGGGTGTTTTCAACTGAACTGACAATATGTATTTGATTCATCGTGTCTTTGGTTTTTCGTAAATAATAAAACTTAAAAAACTATTCAGGTTATTCGAGTTTTATTGTAAAAGTAAAATGGCAATTATTCTGCGCATATACTTTTGTATTTATGCGATTTTTGCTAATGGTTAATTTACACATCATTTGATATTCAGAATGGTTGTAGGTAATTGAAAGTGTCTAAGAATTTTTGTTACTTTTGTACTTCTGTTTTACAGTTTTTTTTTAACAATCAACTGAAGCTTGTTTTTCGGTATAAGTTCTAAAAAGATTAATATAAGATGGTAGAAAGATGAACAAATGAGAAATAAAATGTATTATTTCTTCAATAACAAAAACAATTTTTTTGGGGTCACGATGTTCGCTAGGAAAACTGGACTCAAAAGAAAATACGGTTAATGAATTTTTTAAAATCAACTTTTTATAAAACTACTAGAATTTGGACCTGGCTACGCCCGGCTAAAAGCGTGAGTAGAACAAAATCTAAGAAAACCAAATTCAATTGGGAATAAATTAGATAGAATAAGTTGTCCGTGCTTTTCTTTAAAAGATTCGGATTTTCTTTACCCCCTCCCCTTACTCCCCCACCTCTCGGGTTATTGTTAATGGGTCTATGTTGAGGCTGGACCCCCGACGAACATCTATGCCAAATTTCAGGCTAATCGGTTCAGTAGTTTCCCCGCGAAAGAGTAACATAGCGCAAAAACTAAGTTTCGAAATCACTTTACCCCCTCCCCTTACTCCCCCACCCCTCGCGCTACTTTTCCGTATGCCTATGTTGGAACCAGAACTACCACAGACACTCATGCCAAATTTCAAGTCAATCGGTTCAGCCGTTTTTGCGTGAAAGAGGAACAGACAGACACACAGACACCAACTCATTTTTATATATTAGTATGATGATATGATAAAAAATGACTGATTTATTGAAAAAGTAATAAATTTTTTTTTAAGAACGAAGACCCAACTTCAATGATTTTTAATAAATATATATTTC
Source organism: Chrysopilus asiliformis (assembly GCA_964034945.1). NCBI lineage: Eukaryota > Metazoa > Arthropoda > Insecta > Diptera > Rhagionidae > Chrysopilus > Chrysopilus asiliformis. The sequence continues at coordinate 59,865,859 of OZ035963.1, read as the reverse complement.
TTTGAACGATGAAAACTTTTGCCTGTGGCGCAAGAATTTCACCCTACATCGTTTGAATCGTAGGAGTATTTTGTAAAACTTTTTCATATAAAAAAAAATTAAAAATTTTGAAAAACCACCAACTAAAAAAAGTCTTTTAACAATTGAAACAACCTTGAATAAAAAAAATCCTTTAAAAAGGATAGAATTATATAATCATTGGAGTAAATTTAAAACAAAGTTTTTATGCACTAAAAAATTCCTTTCATTATTTCCAACCAAATAACGAAAACTGGATCGAAATCGGTTCAGTGGATCAAAACATATCAGGAGAGGGGGTTTAAAATTAGGGAGAAGGGTGAATTCTTGTACACTGAAACATTTCGTTCATTATTTCCATTCGAATGGCGAAATCGGGATCAAAATCACTTCAGTGGATCAAGAGATACAAGAAGAGGCGGTTTAAAGTGGGGTGCGACGATGAATTTTTATAGACTAAAACCTTCCTCCTGTAATATTCAGCCGAATGACAAAAATAGGGTCGAAATCGGTTCGGTGGATCAAATGTTTTGGGGGAATGACGAACAAACTCTCAGCCCAAACGCATACATCTTCACAGTTCCATCGAGGGTAAAAACCAATCATAACTCTTATGCTTTTTGATCAAAGTTTGAGAATCGGTACGGCTCAATTTATAATTCTAAATTTCTAAAAAACCTAGCAGGAAAAGAAAAATATTGAGAACTCCTGGTTTAAAAAATAGTAAAGAAAAGGTTTTTTCGAATTGCAAAAAGCCTTTCGATAAAATTAGCTGAGCCGTTAAACAAAATAAATTTTCACCTGCGGCGCATTTTTCTTCTGAACTTATGAGTTTTTTTTTATAGTTCCAGCCAGAGCTTAGGGGAAGGCCCTTTAATATCGAAGCACAGCTTAGGATGGTCGGAATTACAAAAGGAGATGCCGGTTTATGTTCTCCTTGAACTTCTGCGGGTTATAGTCCGGGGGAAACACTTCGGATGGTAGATCGTTCCAAAGTCTTGTTGTTCGCGGAATGTTGGAACTCCTAAACTTTACTGTACGAAAACGGGGGGGCTCAAGGAAGAAGTAATGGATATTATACCTATGGATATTTCTTCCGTATTTTGGCCCGTAATACCTAGTTTTTATTGCATTTTATTCGTTTGTCTGTTTGTTGGCTCACCCATTTTTATGTTCGCTAATCTGAAGAAACAAAAATTTAGTAGAGAACAAATTCAGGTACAAATTTAACACGTCCTCTGTTTTTAAAACAAAAAATCCGTTAACAGGGAAAAAAGCGAAGACTTTCTTTTCCTTTGAATACGATCAAAATAGAAAATTTTTCTATAAATTATATACTGGCTTGAATTTTATATTAAAATTTTGGTATCCCCAAGACCCAAGATAACGCTATTATAATTTTACATTAGATTCACTAAAACTGTAATAGTGGTTAAAGTCTATTTTTAAAAATAGGCTTTGATTTTAATCTCAAACTCTATAAATTTTCCATTTCGACTATGGGTAGAGGAGGGGGTTGTTAAAACTGAAACGTAATTTTAGAATTTTAATGGGGTGTGTCACAGACTGTAAAAGAGGGGAGGATTTACAACGACTTAAAATCATTGTGACGTATTTTATACATTTCTTCTTTTCTGAACTACGGGAAAAGGCAAAAGATATATTTTTATATGTCATTCACCCTGCTCTGTTAATCGTGGATGCTCTCAGACACCTAATTTCTTATCAATAAAACTCCAATGTCTGAAAAAACACAATTTTCTGAAATGTTATTCGACCAAAAGAATCAGAAAAAAAAATCGTAACAGCAACGTGTTCAAAAAAAAACGTATAATCAAGCGAGCATCTACTGCCTGCCACCTATATAGATTATAGGTAAACATCGAAAAATGTGAACGATGTTAATACGAAAAAGACAAACCGTGCAAAAAATAATAAAATTTGACGAAACCAGAAAAAACGTAAATGACATACGGAGCTTAATGCAAACGAACTGGTCAGCCAAGATTTTTGCCGTTTTTATACGTTTGTTGACATTAGAGAGACACTAAGATTGAGTCAACAGTTTTATAGATGACTTCTCGACGTTCACGTATGCCAGCATCAAAGAATCGGAGAATTAAAAACCTTAAATTTAAATTTTAAATTTTTTTTCTCGGTAGCGTTTTTCTTTTTGTATCCACGCTGCAATACTAAGGATATTTTTTAATGCCGAAATTAAAGCGCATAGTTTCTGATTTTTAGTGACCTTCTTTCGTTAATTTTATGGATTAGTAGTGGTTAAAAAACCAATTTAAAGGAGTTCGATACGAACGGCTAAATGTCGTTAAAATAAATTATTATATTTTGACAAAATCCAGTCACATTTATCACTGTTTATCATGGTTTTCTGGAAATATTTTTTTGGCGAATGTCATGCAAGGTTGAATTGTTGTAACATTCCATCACAGAACTTTGTAATATTGTAATCTTATAATATGTAATTATTCAAAATTTGCTATTTTTTTAAAGCTAGAACTATGATACAAAATAATTAAAATGCTTTATTCTTTAGTAATTGTCATTATAACGGCTTACTTGTTCAAATGCATGTGTTAATGCTTCCATCAAGTGCTGTTAATGCATTTGACATACTTTTAAAGTGTGCTAAGATGTTGCCAACGGTCGGCATGAGTGTCATTTTTTTACGTCATTATCATTTTTCTGATTGTATGCATTCTAGTACAATAAACTTTACTGTACCTACTTGAAAAATGCTAATTTATGCAGACAAACGATAAATTCAGCGCGTTTTTTATGGTTCATTCGGTATTTGTATTGAAAAAAAATGGTTATTTTCTCATATCCCAAAGAACTTAAAAAAGAAATCAAAATACAAATAATGTGAAATTCATAATGGTTTTATTTACAATTGATACCCAAAAGCTTTATTTAAAAAAAATAGGGATGTCCACGCCAAGTTGTAACAAGGCTAATATTTAGAGACTGACCCATTAATCGACTTCGGCTAAAAACTGGTCGGACTCTACTGATATTGCCGCAAATTCATAAAGTTTTGCTAATAATAAAGAAATCAACGGCAGGTTTTTTATATCTCTAAAAATATCGTAATCTTATTTATTTTGGGTCAATCAGAGATAGGGTATGGTTTTGTAAGAAGGGTAATGAATCCCCAGACTCTAAGGTACATAGTATACGTTCTAAAAATCCATGGGAAAGTTAATGCTTGATGAGACGATTCTGCTTGAAAAGAATATTCTCCAGTTTTGTGTTTGTTCTCCAAGGGACAAGATGACCGGTAACAGAGGGTGGGAAAGGATGGATGAAACGAAAAAACAGACCTTTTTTATGTTGAAAATTAAACATGACAACCACAAAAATCGAATTCAAGGAAAAATATTTAACAAATGTGGACCGCAGGCGACATTTTCTAAACAGAAAGCAGCGCAATCATTTTAAATCAAGAGCTACACACAATCCTAGATGAGATTGCATATACTTACAGCAAACTCACCATCGACGGACATTTTGTTTTCCATATTTAGTCAACATTTTTTCAATCGTTTTATAAGTTTTAATACCTAAATTGATAAAAATTTAGTTCCTTCCCGGCTAATCCGAGCATAACCCCCGTTGCACACTTCAACTAAGCTATGTGAGCGAGGCTAGCTATAGTTACATAGCCTAGCTGGGTTAGCTCACCTCGTTGCACACTTGAGCTAAGCTACGCGGCGATATTTTCGGTAAATATATGCATTTTTCCACTTTATCTGCAGCCATTTTTAGATATAAATTATTTAACGCGATTGAAAATATTCCGCAAAAGAATTCAATTTTCACGTTTTCCTTACACTTTTACGTCCACAAAATACTACACTTTTGCAAACACCGATTCTACACTGTATAACGCCGAAAATATTTATATGTGAGTGTCAGCGATGCCAGCGAAGTCGTTCGCGTAGTTGAGGTCTGAACTACGCGAGCGAGCTTAGTCCGCGTCGCCCATGACTACGCGATGTAGTTTCATAGTTTCGCTGAAGTGTGCGGTCGCCAATGCAAATGCTAAGGATTTTACTTTCAGCGAGAAACTTAGCTCACGTAGTTGAGCTCGCTTAGCTCAAGTGTATGACGGGCGTAATGATTTTATTTCACAGTTGACACGTAATACAGTAGAATCCCGATAATTCGTATTTCAAGGGACCAGCATATTCATACGAATTAGCGGGATATACGAATTATCGTGGTACGAATTATCGGGATTTTTTTCAAGGGACCAGCAAATCCATACGAATTAGCGGGATATACGAATTATCGGGGTACGAATTATCGGGATTCTACTGTAGTTTAATAGTACAATAATAGGGGTCTTCACCTAAAGTTGTAAGTAGGCCAATATTAAAGTTTTGTTAATAACAAAAAAAAACATCAACAATAGTTGATTTTTTTCGGATGTCAAATTTTCGGATGTTTAAAGAATTTTTAATCAGGGTTTTAATTTTTTGGGGGCTAACAAATTTAATAAAATTCGTGATGGGTTCAAAATTTGACGATTTTTTTGGGCAATGCACGAGGATTGTGAGAAAAGGACGGATGAAGGGTGGGGTGAAAACGAATTGAGACTTTGATGTGAGATTATTTTCTCGACAAATATCTTCACTTTTTTGCACAAACTCTCGTTATGCTGAAACTTTTTCTAGACAGCGATTCCTGGTTATTACGACTAATCTTTTGTGGTGCACTATATGTGCATTTTCTGTACGACAACAAACCACAAAAACAAACAGATTGAATTTTGTCACATCATTTTTATTTGCTGTCTTGCAAAAATTTATTCTTTTTCTTTGACTGATCGTGAGGTACGTAAGTTGATTGACTCCATATCGAGACGTTTTAGTCTCGTTTATAAATGATTCATTATAATTTAAAGAACTAAATTGATCACCTCAAAGTGGAGTTGAATGAATCCGGCTAAATTTGGTATGTCTGGTGACCTCTAAAATTTCAAAAACTCAAATTAATTAAAATTACTACTTTCTACCCCTACACTATTTTTTTAAAAGTTATCTGAAAATGAGGTTAACAATATTTTTAAAGTTTATATTGTTTCTGCTTTTACAAAAAGTTTTTAGAACTTTTTGCGTTTCGTAAAATATGTCACGTAATTAGGAGGGATAGAGGGGAGGTTAAGCGGTATAAACTCTTATATACAAAATAGCAGGGGCTTAGGAAGCCTAAAATTATTTTTTATGAACTTTATTTTAAAAATATCACAATCAAAATATATAATAATGTCTTAAGTAATTTTAGATTGTGCTAAATTAACATTTTTTTCATTTTCCAGAGTCGCAGTTGTGCTAGAGTTTCCATCAAAATATATTGGAGGTAAATTCGGACCCGGAACAGTTCCATGTTGAAGCTCTTGAGGTAATTCAAAATTTGGGAAGGTCGGAGGTTTTTTATCATAGCTATTTTCATTTTGCCGCCATTTGTTTATTGAAAAAATGAAACCTCTAAAAGGACTAATTGGTTTTAAGAAGAGCACCTGAAGATGTTGTCTGGTATTCCATGGCCACATATACCAAAAATTGTTGATAAAATTTCGATTTGTTGTCGTGGTAGTAATGTTTTTATGGTGTGGTGCTGCAATGGTGTTGTGTTGAGAAAGTGATGTTAAAACCTATAAAAAATGTATTCAATATTTGAAATTTTTGAATCTTGTATGCTGATTTTTGAAGAAAAATTTTCGTTCCCCCAAAATTTTGGTTTGTGACAAACTTTCAACCTCTCTTTTTTCTCATTCGCTCAAAGGAAATGATCTAAAATTTTCACTTAATTAGTCTGGTGGTTTTCTTAGTTAAAAACAAGCTTGATCTAAGTTGCTTCTGACAGCATTTAACTCAAAAACCGGTCGACCGATTGAACTGAAATTTTAGATTGTGTGTTTTAAGTCTAAATTCTTTCTCTGTAGCGAAAATGTTACGGAAAATTTGTCAAAAATCATGTGTTTTACTCTTCTGAAAAAATTCAATGCGCAAAGAATAATTTTCCCACAAAAATTAGGTATAATTTCTCCACAAAAAATAATTTTGTTTAATTTTTTGAATATTTTTTAACAAAGAATACAAAAAAAATCGTGTTTCGTATTTTCAAACACGGTTGGTAAATTTGAAATATTTCTCTAATTGAAAAAAATTGCTGATAAAATGCACAATTTTCCAGAAGGTAGAAAGAAATTCATGTATTTATATGTATTTATAGTATTTATAGGTGTGAAAAGCGGGAAAAAATTGAATTTGTAATGGGAATTTATATAAAACTAGCTTACATACCCGTCGTTTCCGGGTTAAGTTTTTTCAATTTTTTTTTTGATGGTCTATGTTGGAGCTAGACTTCAGGCCAATCGGCTCCGTAGTTTCCCCGCAAAGAGTAACATAGAGGGAAAACTAAGTTACGAGATTACTTTACCCCCTCCCCTTACTCCCCCTCCCCCCACCCCTCGCGCTACTTTTCCGTATGCCTATGTTGGAACCAGAACAACCACAGACACTCATGCCAAATTTCAAGTCAATCGGTTCAGCCGTTTTTGCGTGAAAGGGGAACAGACAGACAGACAGACAGACACCAACTTATTTTTAGATATTAGTATGATGAGATAAAAACTCGTTTTTTCTCTATATTTTTTTCGAAACGACGCACTGTTTTCAAGAAAAACAAAAAAAAAATCTGTAGCCGTATGAAAGTGAAGGTTATGTCTAAATGAAAGTTTTTGTAGTCCAAATGATTTTTTTGTATATGTATTTCAATCCCTGTTACCCTTAATTTAAGTTCTAAATTTAAAGAAAATACCCTTAAAAATTTTCGAGTTTTATGGTAACAAAAAAATCGTGAAGGGTTGGTGGCGTCCAGGGCGAATATCAAAATTTGCGGTCTGTAAAGTTTTCCCGTTGAAAATTCCACAATCCGTTTTTTTGAATATTAAAATTTGTCACGAAAAAAACGAAACTTTGAAGAATTTTTTGTGATTTACTACAATATTTTCATACTTTCGTGTAATTTTAGGTCACAGGCCAAAATTTTTCCGCACCAAAAAGGGGCACGTCTTTTCTTATCGCGCCCTTTCTCCCACACATTTGTCTGCTACGACACTGAAACCAGAACTGAGATTTTCAGTCTAAAACATTCGTTTTTTAACAAACAGACAGACATACGTACAGAGACTATAATCTAGGGAGTAGACAATCACACGTGTCAAAAAAAGCGACCGAACACGAAAAACTTTAAAAATTGCCAAAAATAAAAAGGGATCCAAAATAGAAACGAGCACGAAAAACTTTGAAAATTTGATTTATTGTTCCAAATAATTGCCAAAATAACTAAAATCGGCTAATACAAGTAAAAAACTCATGTCTGAGGTTAAAAAAAATGAAAAATCGTGGTTATTTTACTAAAATGGAAAAATTCACTAGACAAACACACCTTTTTTATTTATGGATTTTTTTAAAAAAATATTTTTTAACTCACCACACATAAAATGTAAACACGGAAGTGCATGATTTTTCAGCTTGCAATGTTTATGATACTAGAAATTATTTAACTAATATTTTCTCTTTACAATTGAACTACAATTTTCCTCTTGGCCATCACAAATTATAAATTTTTGTTCTGTTTAGTTTGCCACTTAAAATACAAATGATATTTTTTCCTTGTTTACGCGTTATATTTTATAAATCGAAATTAGTGTAAAATAAGTTATTAAGTTAAACCCGCATATCAAAATTCATTACAAAATTGCTTTAATTTCACCAAAAATTTACGCGTTTTGATAATATCAGGCCTTCATCTGAATTCTGAATATAATTAAATATTATTATCTCTTCATTGTTTTGATATCTAATTATGCAATACTGGGCCAAAATGTAATCAAATTGGCATACAAGTTAGACAGTTTATAGTCTATATGCTATGCATGGTTTTTTTTTATATTTTTGTTTCGAAAGTCTATCGGTATTAATTCATGAAATTCTGAAAATACATATGATAGCTTTTTGCAAAAATTTATGCTATTATAAGTATGTTAACATGTTGAATAACCAACAGATGTTGAACAAATTATTATGGCAAAATGAAATTTCATCATATGTTGTCCAATTATAATTTTTATATGAAAATTTCCTGTAAAATATATTTTTTAAAGAGCTTTACGTAATGTGATGATTTTGTTTGATAAACCATTAATCTGGAAGAGATAATATTTAATTTCTTTATCAGATATTTAAAAAAAACGCTATATTAAGGTAATTACATTTTACATTTTAAAATTCCATAAAAAAGCGCGCAGTCTTCATCGAAGGATGGAATTAGAGGAAAAAAATTCACTCGTTCAATAAAATTATGTTGCTATAAAATTCATAGTAAATTAGAATCAGATCATAAATACCCATTACGTGAAAAATTTCATTTTAGGGCCAACTGAAGTGTTTTAACATCAAATTGTGGATACACAAAGATATAGATATAAGAAGAAGCCACAGGGTTTTTGGTAAAATTATTTTCCTGCATATCAAAGCATACTTCTTGCAAATCACGAACCGATGCGATAATATCAGGTCAATAACCGTCGTATATAAATTTTCATCAAATGATACTGTGTATACCTACCTAACCTACCAACCGAAAATTTTTAGAAGAACCTCGAAAGTGGATGAAAGACCACAGGACTCACTCTCACCCGACAGCATCTAAAAATGTGTAGGTGTGCAAATATTTTGCATAAGTTGGTAGGAAAACTCTGAAATATATTTTTGATCAGTTGCTTTTTATCGTTATTTCACCCCTTTCAATTTACTTGTGATATAGCAAATCTACCTATAGATATAGTTTATTGTTTATGATCGAAATTATATTCAGCTTTAGAATGTTTATTCGAAATAATAATCAAATTAGATTTTTTTAGTTCACTAGGATTATGAAAGGGGCTGTCCTAAGATACGTCACACATTTAGGGAGGGTGGGGGTTTTGCGGCAGTTAGTAATATTTAATTCCTTACAAAAAATTGCGAAAAACCGGGACGAGGGGGGTTAAAAAAGCCAAATTAGCGCGACGTATTTTATGAACAGCCTCAAGGATTTTCGATTGGTTTTTGATGTATGGATGAGTTATGTGAAATCCTATTCTAAACACATTTTACCGTTATAAATTTTCCAGTATGACGCACTGCTCACGAACAGACGTTCACGAACAGACAGATCTTTTCAAAATCTTTTGTCATACCATCGTCGGGTCAACTCGATTTCTCCTTTTGCCACTACCCGGAGAAGAATCGCATTGCTTGGATTTCATAAAGAAATTCCATGAAATTTCTTATCGCACCATACGAAGCAGTATGGGTAGTTTTCTACCCATCGCTGAATTGAAACACATTTTCTTTTCAGGTAGAAATACCATCTATTGGAAATTTATGAAACTAAATGGTCTTTCAACAAGGACATAACAATTTTGTATTTTAATAAAAACGCACCCTAAAACTTTTTTTATGATCTGGCAATGCTAAAACGTCAGTTAAGGTTTAAATTTTTATCATGGTGAAGTTCACGAACGAGCAACGTTTGGAAATTATTAAAACTTACTACCGAAATGCTGAGTCGGTGGTCGCAATCGTATAATCTCGAGAAATGGTCCGGTCGAATGGCCACCTCACTCATGCGATTTAACGCCGTTGGACTTCTTTTTATGGGGTTATGTTAAGTCGTTGGTTTTTGTCAACAAGCCAACAACGCTAGAGGAGCTCAGAAACAATATCGAACGCGAAATTGCCAACGTCCGATATGTGTGGAAGAGTGGTGGAAAATTGGCTCCAAAGAATCAATCAGTGCAAACGTGCTCGCGGTGGCCATATGAACGACATCGAATTTCATACTTAAATGTAACATGTCCACTACACCTGGAATAAATTTCAGCCCGATATCTCAATTATTCTGTGTCTTATTTAAATACAAATTTGTTATGTCCTTATTGAAAGACCCGATACTATTATAGATTTAAGTACAACCCAGTTGCGCCGACAAAGTCATGAAATCTTAGGTCCATCGAGCTGTTTTTAAATAAAAAACATAACAAAAGCTATAATTGCCAATCTGGCAATTATTGAAAACCCGTATGGTGATTTAACTGAACGACGTATCAAAATTTCATTTGAATTCAAATTTTCCCATAAGATTTTTTTAAAACTTGTTCCAAGCGGATTTTGATGTATGGGAGTTTTATGTAGAATCATATTCTAAATAACTTTTGTTCTTGCACTTTTTTGATAGGATGCACAGTTTTTGAGATATTCGCGAAAAACATTTTCGTTCCAATGGTCCATTTTTGCCCATTAACGAACTTAGTCTCGCATTTTACGAAAAACGGATCTGCGCAAAATTTCAAGTCTCTAGCTCAATCCATGCGCCCGCAATCCGCGCCACAGACAGATAGACAGACAGACAGACAGACAGACAGACAGACAGACAGACAGACAGACAGACAGACAGACAGACAGACAGACAGACAGACAGACAGACAGACAGACAGACGGACGGACGGACGGACATGGAAAATTCAATTTTTTTTTATCATTCTAAACACACTGGTGTAATTCATTTTTGTATGTGATGACGGGATCTTGGCGTTACAAACGGTAAGGCAAAGTTAATATACCCTTTGGTTTCACCATACGGGTATAAAAAATCGGAGATGAAAAGCTGATTTGGGTATAATTCCACCCCAGGAGCATGGCAGGGTTACGGTAGCGGCGTAACTAGGAAAAAGTTGCATGACTGCAACAAATTGTAATTACAAAAAACACAATATGGTAACTACGAAACTTGTCCCGCCCCCTTGTCTTTTTAAAATCTTTGTTGTTGCAAAAAAAATTCACATTTCTTACCACACTGATTTAAGGACGTCCTGTAAATAACGGGATCTTAATCTTGAGGGCGTGGCAGGAAAATTAGATGGGAAAAATTGGTGGGAAAGCATGTAAGATGAAGCGTTTTTTGATTTGATTTCCAAACATTTTATGTAAAAAAACATCAACCCACCAACGACGAGACACACATAATTAACGGCACGAAAATGTTAAAAGAAATAGTGGCGTTTTCAGAACATTACCAATAATAAGGAGTTAAATTTCCCTTAGTATTTTATGTCACAATATATGTGCAATCCAGACATACTTCAAATTTTATGCACATTCATTAGAAATGCCAAGTGTCTATCAGATAAACAAAGAATTTCGTTAACATGCTGGACAAAACGAATAAGTGACTTTGCAAGGAGTTATATTATTCAACAACTCTGGTTGCAAACAAAAGATCTTAGACATTCCTGAAATATTCCTGAGATGAAACTTGTTACCGACACTTTTGTCACACAATAGTATTACATAAATTGCTGCACGTTAAATAGTTTTAGTCGCATCTTAGTTTTGAACACAAAGTCATTCTGAAGTTGCAGTTGCTACCTACCTTTATATTAAATAAACTGTTCCCATGCTATATCGCAGAGTGGTCTTATCTGAAAATAGCTGTTGAAAGTTTGTATATAGTTATCAACTTTAAGACTACCAGCAGTATTCTACCACGTTCCAAAAGGTCGAAATTTTTATATGCTGGTTCAACTAATGGCAAAAGTTTTGTAGCATAATGACGCTCTGTAAATTTTATAAAAAGTTACATTAAATAAAGTGTACCATTCAAAGATTTTCGGTGGGTTTAATAACTTTTTACACACACTAAACATTGTTACATACTCGAACATACATGTGTATATGAGAAAATGCCATAAAAAAAGATTGACATATTTTTTAATTCAATGAAATTCTTTAAATCCTGTTACCATTGAGTAATTGCTCTGTGCGTAGTAAATTAAGTCTGCCAGAATACGTTTACGGGCGACACATTCAGAGGACGGTACAGAAAATATCCGGTCAGAAAAAAAAAATTAAATTATTCAATTAATTTACTTTTATGCTTAATAATTAACCACCCTCACCGCGGTACATAAAAATTGAATGTCGGGAAAAACCTCTAACCGCACAAAAGCTTTTACTCGTATTTTGGGGCCAATGAAACACCATTTTGCTTTTTAGGAAACATTATTTAAGAGCTTTTGCCGATTTAAATTTATTTTAATCTTTATTTTTCCATGTGCTAATATATTTGCTAGAGCTTGACCAAAACGCCAGGACCAAATAAGAGAAACATTATTTCCATAAATATGTATGTGGGCGGTAGCCCAGAAAAACGCTCCTAAAAACATACATTAGGTTTATTAAATACGAACGAGAAACCATATTTGACGTTTTATTTAATTATCACGAATTGCTGTTGAATCAGCGCTAGTTGTAATCATGTAGAGTGGTAAAATTATGCATTTTTCACACAATTTTTATTGCAGAAACTAATTGCCAGAAAAAAAGTTTTTGTCTGTGTCTGTCTATTCGTCTGTCGGTCTGTCGGTTTGTCTGTCAGTCTGTCTAGCTATCCGTCTGGCTGTCCGGCTGTTTTTCTGTCTGTCCGTCTGTTTTTCTGTCTGTCCGTCCGTTTCTTTGCCTGTCCGTTTGTCTGACGGTCTGCACTCAGAAAAATTGAGGCTAACTCGACGACCTACATACGGCGTAATTGGCCTCGGGCAGGCGCGCGTTCGCCTGCATGTGGGCAAGTAAAACTGAGTTGACCTATGGTCGGAGAAATTCTGAAATTAAGCCACCAGCAGGTGAAGTAGGGCATTGGGAGCTGCACGAGTTGACCTTAGATAGGTTAGCTGTGACCGCTAGCTGGCTTACAGAAACCTCTGTAAGGTCAGAGTTAACCTGACAAAAAGTTGACCTGAACATTTTTCTGAGTGTGTCTATTCGTCTATTTGTTCATCCGCCTGCCCGTTTGTCACTCCGTCTTTCTGTCTGGCCGATCATCTATCTGTCTGTCTATACATCGGTTTGGTTTAGACAAATTTGTTTGTATTTAAAAAAAATCTTGTTTTAGACTATTCGTCAACTCCAGTTTTTCTTCCGTACTGTATCCCTTCGGACACCTTTGAATGAATTGTGGAAGAAATTATGATCCGGTGTTCATAATCGGACAGGTTTTTCTCAAAGGCATATTGCCGTCCACTAAAATCGATCATACCCGTTATTTGTAAACCCCCGTCTCCTTATATCTTCTAAGTTACTGAAAATTTTTGATGCAGTTTTCAGCATTGGGGAGGTGGTTTCCTTAGGGAAATTTTCGCCCACTAAAATCTAACTCTTCTTGTTGCTCTTAACCTTCTATTGTGGTATATTATATGCCTCTGAATAGATTTTCATGCAGTTTTCTGAATTGATTGCGGAGATTTTTTCTAATAAAATTATTTGCCCGAGAAGTCTGTTGAACCGTTTAAGAAATTTTGATACGCTTTTCGATATTGGGCAGCCTGTTTTCGACGAAAAATTATTTCTTACCGAAAAGCGAGCCCTTCTAGTTCTGTTAACCCCCGTCTCCACCAACCACTTGGCGCCCATTCCTCTTGAGCCCTTGATACGATTTTGATCCGGGTTAACATTCAATGGCAACTCTGATATAGCAAGTAATATTGTTTTAAACCTGACAAAGTTTAGCCGTAGCATCGAAGGTTATACATATCTGCCTAAATTTCTTGGCAGTGGACATGTTAAATGACATTAGTATCTTTATATCACTCACGAACTTTCCAGAAATTAATTAAAAATAATAAATCTCGAAAAATGAGCATACAGTCGCTATAAAAACTTTTTTAACCACCTTGTGTACAAATATTCCAATTAAAATTCAATTATATCAATTAAAAACAAAAAAATACATCACTTTTGTGGGTTTTTTTTTAAATTTTATTGAAATATTTTTCCATAATGTGTTTTTTTTCACATGGTCAGTGGTTATTGATTTTGAAAGATTTTTTTTTGACTATTATTACATTTTATCACAAATTTTATTTTATCCACTGTGTCTGCCGTTACCATTTTTTTTTAAATATATGCTAAAGTCAAATAATTGTCTTTAATTTAGTAGCTTTTCAAAGATTTACATTATCAATGTACGTAAATTCATTTATAAACGTGTTTATAAATAAAAACAATAAGGTTTTTTGAGTGGTTCGACTTTATAATAAATTTTTATTTTACTTTATTTTATTGATATAAAAATAAAAACAAATATTAAGACCATATTTTCTACACATTTTTAATGGTTTTTTTTTTAAAGTTCATATTTTTTTATGGGTTTTTTTTCTTCAAGATTTTTGTTTAAGTATTTTTATATATTATAAAAAAAAATTTATTTCTGTATTAAATACCAAATATTTAGTTTATAATTTAATTTCGTTTTGAACGTTTTTCTTCCATTAATTTGATTAAATGTTTAAATATTTTGTTTTTTTTTCTTCAATTTACCTATCATGAACGTCGTATTGATTTGCCTCCCTAAAATTATTTTACATTCTGTTATAATTTATTATTTATATACAATCAACTTGTGTGATATATGTATAAGAACTATTTAGTATGATTTTAGAATTTTGTATCCGCATAAAGTGATTTTAAGTATAGTTTGTTTGTATTATAGGATAACAAGCAATGAAAATGCAATATTTCATATCTTTACTTAAGACGATGTAAGATTGGATATTGGCGCAATTTTAATATATCCATTAATGTTATTATTTTCTTGTTGCTTGTTTGCCAAAATAAATTAGTAAAATTTTCCATATTAACCTTAACAGGTCTTATAATACCAGTGTGGTAACGAGTTATAAAATATTAAATTTTGTTTAACCCTAGTTGAAATTTAGTCCCGAAAATCATAACAACTTTCACGTAAAGCATAAGATTTTCACGGAATTTAAAAAAAAATTGTGAACAAGCCTAAGGTTTTGAGCGAATATTTGTGAAATCTGTGAAGGATATGGAAATTTGTCGGATAATATCTCATTTTTGATTACCACAGTCATAGTTGCGTAGTAGCAGAGGTGGATTTACCGAATCTGTCGTCTTAGGGTCGACAAAATTTAGTACGGAAAAATTGCGCCGCAAGCGAAATTTCTCATGGGTCTAACTTAAAGTGTAAGCGAATAATGGCTTGGGGCACCTTAAATTTGCGAACGAACTTAGCGAGTCTACAACAAAATCCGCCTCTGTTGCATGAAAAATTTCCGCCTCATTTAAAGCGAAAATTTAAAGCCATTTTTGTGACACCTCGCACAATACTTTTGTGTGATTTTCTGTGATCTGTTGAAATTTGTCACAATTATCTATCGTTCAGAACGCTTCATCTATTCTACAACCCCCCCCCCACCTTTTCCTTGCTAGGTTTTTGCACAACGATTCTCTAAAACAGTGTTTCCCAACGTATTTCATTGACGTTCTACCCAGCGCGTTTATTGTTTCTTTCGTGAGATAATTTTTTTTTGCATAGAAATGTTGATTAAAAATTTGGAGACTATTTTACCAAAAATGTTTTAAACTCCCAATAAATCAGAATATTAAATTGCGCCGCAGGCGAACGTAATTGTGATTTCATCTGATAGGTCGCTAAACTAGATCGCAAACCAATTTTGATACTCTAAACACCAAATTTCATCTTCAGCCGCTTTTCAAAACTTCAACTCCAGCTAATTTGTGTTCAAATTTAGGACTTCCTGTCGACATTGCCTAACGAACCCAGAGGTTTTCGCGTACCTTAGTTGGAAAGCACTGATTTTCTCTTCTTTTTTCTCTTTCTTATTTTCGGAATTGAACAATTTTAAAATATGTCTTATAACAATTGACTTCCCGCTACCGTGTCTACAGTTTTTTTTAGGGTTTCATGAATTTGAAAACATTGACGAACTTCCACACAATGTTTGATTGATGAATTCTTACGTGAAAAACAATTTTACAAAAAAATTTAATTTTTTTCTTTTTTCATATCAAAATTAGTGGTTTCACCGCAAAAAGTTAAAAAACAGTTAATAAAGTAAATATTATAAACACAACACTTTTGCTTATATATGCTTGTAAAAATCCTCTTACACTGTAATTTTATTTATAATTCCATTATTAGTTATTAATCGTTAATTCAAAATTTCTTTATAAAATCAAAAAAATCTCTTTTTAATTAATCTAGTACAATTTTTTACACTAACTTCATAAATAAATTTTTTTTATACAATATAAAAAAAATAAAGATATGTAATGATGTTAAAACTTTTATTAAAATATCAACCATCAGCTCGTTGCCCATTATTTCGATTAATGCGACAAAATTATTACTTGTTTTTAACAAAAACTCTATTTTCTTTGTGCTCAGATTTGAAAAAAATCAGTGTGTCTGTTTGCAGCTTTGCTGCAGTTTCATGACACAGTTTTCATGTATAACTTTTTGTTTGAATTTGCTTACGATAACCAAATCAAAAGTATGAAAAACTATACAAACTTGTAATAACATTCATCTGTAGAATTTTTTTTTTATCAATATTTTGAGATATTTGCATTATGAGAAGTACAATCCTTCTCGGGACAAATTTTCGTTAATTTTTTACTTAATTTTTTTACTAGATACATAAAATGAAATTAGCAGGAGTAAAAAACTTTCATATTTTTTAGTTTTCTAATGATATTTTTTTTGTCTATACTTAAACTGTAATACGATTCTATTAAAATTTCACTATTTTTAATTAATTTATAATATTTAACCCTTAGTTTGGCGTTTGATTTTCTTCTGCTTCAAGTTCAGGTTCCTCGGGCAGTGTATAAACACCAGTTAGAACATTTTGTACAACAATTGTCTGTTGCATAATATTCGGATCGACAATTGAATTTGATGATTGTGGCTGTGTTGTAAGTTGAATCATTTGAGGCACATTATCTAAAACTTCTGGAAGAATCACGGTTGTAGGTTGTGAATTATTTGGATCCATTGTTACAATTGGAACTAGTTCATGGCCCAAACTATGATTAGTACAATCTTTGAGTACATGCAATTGATTGAGATCGGGCTCTTGACTAAATATTAATGAAGTAGGTGTACCTGAAATAATTAAGAAAATAAAAATAAAAATTAACAGTCTGTTATTCTGCTAGTCTGTCTGTTATTCCGTTCTTTTGGGGGTTCAGGAAACTTCTAGCGACCAGTAAATCGAGTTAGCAGGCTCTTTTTGCTTGAAATTCGCCCGCTAACTCGATTTAGCCGTCGCTAAAAAAAATTCGTGAAATACGCCATTAGCCTGTTAATCTTTTACTCTGTATTTTAGTCTATCTGTTACGCTGTCTGTTAGTCTGTCTGTTAGTCTGTCTGTCAGTCTGTCTGTTAATTATCTGTTAACCTCTGTTAGTTTGTCTGTCATAACCTGTCTGTTAGTCTCTCTGTTTCTTTGTCTGTTAGTTTGTCTGTTATAACCTGTCTGTTAGTCTGCCTGTTAATTATCTGTTAACCTGTCTGTTATCCTGTCAGGATGTCTTTTACTTTTCTTTTAATCGGCCTGTTAGTTTGTCTGTTAGTAGTTCTGGTACTTTGCTAGTTTGTCTATTACGCTATTGGTTAGTCTGTCTGTTAGTCTGCCTGTTAATTGTAACCTGTCTGTTATGCTGCCAGTTTATCTTTTAACTTCTTGTTCAACCTGCCTGCTAGTCTGTCTATAACTCTCTCTGTTAATCAGTCATCTAATCCACAGGTTTTTTGTTACTCAAGAAAAATTCGAAAAGTTTGAAAAATTCTTGGAAAAACCTTCCACCCAAATGCTGAATTGCCCATTTTTGAGAAAAATTGTGCTCACCTGTGACTAATGTTTCCTCGGTGGGATTTCGTTGATAAAGATTCGTGTTTTTCTCAAACCGTCAGGAGGCCAAATAATCATTTTGATCGTCATGGCTATGTAAACGATTTTTAACATCTACCACATGTTTTATTCTGTGTATGATTTCCTGATGTAAAACATTAAAGCACATCGCTGTCAATGCCATTCCGGACATTATATAAATTGAGCAAAACCATGTTGTAACGGTTGATTCCTTTCTCAGACCCGGTATCAAATCACCAAATCCAATTGTTGATAAGCTCATAAAACAGAAATAAATTCCATCTAATATTGGCCAATTCTCAAGTCTATATAAAGCGATCGCACCCAAAACGATATAAACGATCATCATTGACATGCAGAGTAAAATTGGTGCTAGCAGACTAAGACCATGCATGGAAGCTCTTGAATCCGATGCGCTTAGAGAGTCAATTTCTGGCATTTGGATTTGTTTTTCCGGTGAATGCAAATTGTTATGAAGTGATCCCGATCGAACGTAGTATGGTTCCTGTAGAACCATTTGCTGGGCTCTTAATTCTTCCTGTTGACGCTTCTTTTTCATTTTGCGTTCTTTTTCAGCCATTCGTTTCTCATCGTAACAACAATAGCCGCAATTTGAGCATAGGCAGCAGCAAAGCGCTCTGGAAAATACTCCCCGAGCTACCTTTGCCAGCACCCCTCCAGTGCTGGACAAGTAGATTAATGTAAGTGGGATCCCGAGAACTGCGTACGCTAAGGTGACCACTCGTCCTAGGGTTGTTCGGGGAGCGATGTTTCCATACCCTGTAAATAATAATAAAAACAAAAGATGATTAGAAAATTATTTTTAATTATATTGAATAGTGTAGGGCGGGGGTGCATAAATCAGAGAGGTCTCCGAGGATTTCTCGAATTTTTGGAGGCCTCAGATTTTGGCAGCATTTTTGCTCGAAGTTTTGAAGTACCCAAAATTTGAGGCGTCTCTGGAAATTGATTCACCAAATAGGCCTTCAAAGTTCTGTCTTCCGAAAAATGTCCTTGAATTTTCGGTTGTCGAAGTTGAAAAAAAAAATCATGAAAGATTGAATTTTTATGGGGACGACAAAAATTTTTTTGCGCTACTAGTTGACGGTATTACATACAAATTTTATTTTGTTCCATCCGCAATTGGAAAAGTTATTTTTTTCTCAACTGTTTAGTTTCAAATAATTTTTTTTTAGTTTTAGGAAGGGGAAGAGGGTTTGACCCTTTGTGCAAGTAATCTGGCATTAAAGAAACTGCGATTTTCAAATTTTCAACACTTGGCACGCCGGACGTCACTGTTTTTCTTTCCGAAGGACTGTTTTTTTTATAGTTTAATAGAAATGGCAGGGAGGCGGAGGAGGTAGTTTACGGGCAGTTTCAACATGAAAACCAGGGTCACATTGTCCGGGATTTTCAAATTTTTAGCCTTTTTTCCATATAGAGGCATTGCAAGTTACACCACCTCCAAAAAAATTGAAATTGGGTAAACATTTAGGAGGGATATCCATAGCAGCGTCCGTTGTACCAAACTAATCTGATGGTTTCATAGATAAATCCCAAGCACATTTAAAACAACTGAGCCTCGAACCCATCCGAAAATCATTACTTCCTAAACCTGAAAAATTGTGTATGGGATAAAAAAATATAAAAATTTCTCCACCGATGATGTTAGATTCTACATTCGGAGACATAAGAAAAATTGAATTAAATACGCATTTTTTTGATAGAAAACTTGAGCAGTGCGTTTTTTTCTTGCCGTCCGTCGTTTAAATTGAGTTCGTAAACATAATCAAAAATCAACTTTCGCAGAAATCATTAAAAGCTTTTTGAGCCTTCAAAACCATACGAGGTATACGGGAGAATTCATTGGGACGACCTGTCTGACGCAGGTGCAATTAATATCAAAAAATGGGGCACCATATATCTTGAGCACAATACAATATCTTTAATTTGGCACGCAGCAGGGATAACGACGTATTTTTCACTATGGTGCTCCTGTAATCCCCTTTGGTCCTTAGCTATCATCGGAGGAGAACATCTCCTACCATACCATATTTTGTTACAATCTCTGGCCCCCCTGTATTCTTGTCCTTACATATTTTCGTATACAATTTCATTTGTTGTAATTCAGTGTCGACCGACCAATCGAGCAACCTCCTTACAACTCCATGGGATCTGTTATCCAGTTCATCTACACCGTCTGTGGCCATTAATTCCCCGGTACCTACCATATACCGTGATTCCCGGTTCGTTCCCGAATCTCAATCCCAATCCCATAGTCTATAGCGGCGGCCTGTTTCGAGTATGTTTATTGTTGGCGGGCGCTTCAATGAAAATCGCAAGGTAAAAGTAGACAACACTAAGGAAAATCGTCGCTCCTCAAAAAGAGGCAGGATAATTGTTTAGGTGATTTAGTTGTTCTTTTTGCGAGCTTCATCGGCTATGGCGGCTTTTTAGGTGTCAGCTATTTTTACCTCCTTGTTCGCAACGTTACCGTTTTTTTTTATTCGTCTTCGCTTACTTCCTTGGGGGAAAGATAAACTTTGAGTTGCCATCAGAGAATTCATTGTGCTCTTAACTTTTCGCCAAGTGACGAGGTCGGTCGATAGTCCTTTTCTCGGATGGGATATTTCAAAAACGCTTTTCACAGTGCGTATAGGTTGGTTCCTTTATTTCAAAAGCACCACACCAAGTTCGCAAGGGATCATCTTACGGAAACTGTAAGGAAAAGCAGTTTTATTGCTGGTTGTATTTTTCATTAGACAGAGCTGGTTTGCAATTAAGCGAACTGCTTCTGGCTTCGTTTTTGGCCATTTCGTGTAGGCGATATGGTGGAGGTTCTATGCTATACCCACATTAAGAGAATTTTCGCTGTTAACTTCTCCTCCAACCTTGGAACTTGAGATTTATCGCGTGTTTTTATTGTGAATAATTGAGTCGCTTATTTTCTTTTTAGTTATATTCGTAACACATACTTTATTATACATGTATAAATTTTATGTTCCCTACACATATATATAGTACCATACAAAAGCGGAAGTTGGCAAGTTTTTTTTTTGCCCTGCAGGGATTGTGTAACTTCTTTAGGAAAATAGCAGTCTGAGTGGATAAGGTTAAAAAGAGTTTTCCGTTAACCCTTAATATACATATGTGAAATTTCTATGTAAAAAACTTGTTATTTATCGACCTTTCATGTGTTTCGAAGCGTAGTATTCAAACTCATGCTTACTAATTGTAGGTTGTAAATAAAAATTATGAGTTCAATTTTCTAATGATTTTTTTACAGGCTTCTTGGATAAAGGGTTTGATAAAATCATCAATTAAAAGCGATCACTACCGAGCATTTACTGAAAAATTATGCATAAGCCGACCATAGATGGTAAGTACGATTAAATAAGTTAATTATATCAAAGCATTAATTAAAATATCAAAAACAATGAAATTGAATTGCGTCCATTATATTTACTTAGGGAGGAAAAACAAAATTATATATGGGGAGATTTCTTTAAATATATGGCGAAAGTCAAATAATTTGGGATTTCTTGAAATTTCGCGTTGAGGTTGTAGCAACATAACATACATAAAATTTAAAAAAAAATCTAACCTTACGTTTTCCTGGAATTAAAAATTTTAGTATAGAAATTGTTTAGGATAATTGAGGCGTTAAAAGCTAGAGTGGACTAACCCACATGTCGAAATCATGAATTTTTTTGTGTTTGAATCACTATTGCGAGTGAGTTTTTAGATAAAAATGTTTGGATGCACAAAAGAACATTTCAACATTGAGTAATAAAGTCCACAGAATTTTTTTTTCCAAAAATTTACAGTCAATAATAGAACAAAAGTGGAAAAGCTTCAAAAACTCGATTATGTGGCTTGGTCCACTCTAGCTTTTAACGCCTCAATTGCAAATGAACTTTCCGATTTTCCGATACATGATCTATATATGTATATAGCAAAAAAATGTTTCCCCAAAATTTACCTCAACACAGTGAATTTTCGAAGAAATTGAAGGAACACTAAACGAAAGAATCATATTCTGGTACTAAACAAATGGCGTACTACATTTTTGGAGCACCCCACTATATTTTTTGTCAGATGAAAAGTTTCTTCTTTAAGTTCTCTCAAGTTTTCTGGCAGCACAGCAACATTTGTAGTGGTGCGCTAGCAAATTCCACAAAAATTGTAATCCTGATGGTTTCGTCGACACAAACAGAAAACTGCTTGGTTAAAAAATCAATTTTATTAAAAAGCCATAAAATTCCCTTCTTTTCTTCAGCCGTACGCTCCTGAGTGGAAGGGTTAAGGGGGTCTTTGCTGTATTTTTTCTTGAAAGAAAATTTTTCCGCGATTAACACGTTACCTGCCACTCAAAAAATTAGCAGCGGTGTCATGGAGCCATACTATTTTTTTATGCGTTTTAGCCATAAAATTGCAATATAATCACCTCTATTCTTGAAAACGGCGTTAGGAGCAAAATCGTAACGCGTTCGATTCGATTCGCTACGCAATTGGTATTCTGGAAAACGCCGGGAGCTTCGCGTTTGGTATATAAAGTATCGCATGGCAACGCGCTGTCAAACATCAGCTAATTTGATTGTTTGTTCTTAATTTTCAATAAAAGTGAAGTGTTTGAAGTGATTTGCTTCAGTAGCCATCGATTCTACACTGATGTATCATTTATTGAGGCAAGAGGAGCTGAATTCGTTACGCCAGCAAAAAAATTTTCTAAGACACTCTTCAGATTTGATGAGCATAACCGATGAAGCGAAAGTGCATACAAATACTCGGAATCTCATATATTTTTATTTGTAATTTTGTAGATTCAAAAAATATTTCCGGTTGAACAAGACTGCTTTCGAATATATTGAATTTCCTCCCACAATAAATTCATCTCTATCGGCGACTTCCTCGTATATCCCTTGGCAATGTCCGGATTGTTTTTCATTTTTGAAATTAAAAATGCAAACTGGTCTGTGTTTGTAGTGTTTTTCTTTGCACTCCTATTTTAAGAAATCACTGTTAAAATCTTTGATTTAAACATATAATATATTTACCTTACATTTTTGCAAACACCGAATTCAAACGTCAATGAAACGCGAGAAATTTGAAGTGAGTGATTTAACCTCAAAAAAGTGCTCCCGGCGTATTCAAGAATAACAAAAATCGAATGCGTTGCAATGCGTTATTCCAAATCGAACGTTGATAGATACTGCGTATTCAAGAATACCGATTGCTCACGATCGAACACTAATCGAGCAAATAAACGTAACGCCGTATTCAAGAATAGAGGTGAATAACTTCGCAACCAATATTATTTAGAAATCGTCTCTAAAATATTTGTTTCTAATCGTTTAAATGTTTATAAAGGTCTATTTTTCAAATAAAAATATTACCGGCAAAATGTTTTTTGATTACCTATAGTTCATTCAGAATGATGCGCTAAATATACCAAATTGTCCCTGATGCCGTCTTTGTTTGCCTACCTATGTTTTAACATATTGTTGTGAAACCTCCGCAAACCACGCGAATTATATATAAATCGCGCGGCATCGAAGCTTACAGTATGTGCGAGTTGTTTTTCACTCGCGTGGCAGCTAACGTGTTAATGAAAATCTGGGAAAATTCGGCGAAAAGCTAATTTTCGAACGAATTCCGGAAACTTTTTTTTCTCGTTAGAAAATCAAATTATTGAACTTGCGCAGAGTCAGAAGAGTGGTTTTTCTAAAGGATTTGGAGCGAAAAATCGGAAATTTTCGTCCAAAAAATCATGACAATTTAGTGAAAAAAAAACACGGTTGAAGGTTCCAGTCCTACGAAATTCTCTTGACGGAATCTTCATGCAGAGATTAGGAAAAAGCCTAAGGCTGGAAACACAATTGATGCAGCATGCTGCAGCGTTGTGCGTTCACGCATCGCAATGCATGCAGCAGCATTGGTTGATGACACAATTGATGCAGCGCTGCAGTGCAGTATCAAATGTCATTTGAGAACAGATTTAGGATTGCGCACACTTCATCTTCAAAGAAAATGCGCATATGTGGATAACCATTATTGCAGCATGCAGCAACGTTTTAATTTTTCAAAACGTTGCGTCGATGCACACGCATGCATTGGTGCTGCAGTATCAATTGTGTCTGCAGCGATAAGAATATACACGTTTGATGCGTGCATCGACATTACTGCATCAATTGTGTTTCCAGCTTAATAAAGAGAAGAAAAGGACGGGGAGGGGAGATTGAAAGAAAAACATAGTGGGGGCTGTCTATTAAATACATCATGCTAACTTTAATTTATACGGTTTTCCTTCGTCGCACTTTTTCATGATTTTTGTATGGATTTTAGAACAGCCATAACAACACCGCAGACCTCCCCTCTAAACTATGGCGTATTTCATGGAATCGATAATAAAAAGAATCCCCTCAATATACTTAACCCTCAATCAGAAATCGACTGTAAGTAAAATATTTGACAAAGATTTCTCCTTGTCAAAAATCCAAATGTTGTTTTTAAGGTTTTTTTTTCGCTAGTTTTATGAAAACATTCTTACAAAACATATCCCCTAGCTTAGAAAAATAGAAGGGTGTGAGTTATTTGGCAATATTTTCCATTTTCCCATCCTTGAAATGCTCACGACCACGAAATGCTGTTCACTTCATTCGTATATTTCGAGTATTTACAAAAGTTTTCGTCAATTCAAAGTTTTTCCCCCCTACTTCAATGACTTTTAATATATGTACAACATTTAAATATTTGCTTACTGTGGTAAAAAAAAAGCTTGGAAATGTATGTAAACTCCCACTCCTGCTAAAGCAGAAATGCGTAACGAAGTTTTTTTTTCTCGCTTTTAATAGATTTTCTTACTTTACAGTATTATAGACGAAACGGATCCTTGTTTCAATGAAATTGAAAGGATTCGTAATTCCCGTTTTATCCCAATAACAATTTATTTGACTTTTTTTCTAACCCGTTCCCCTATTTTAGACTTTCGTACTGGTTGAATTCTTTCTTCACAAAACATTCCAAAGATTAGAGGAATTCACTTTTGAATTCGTTTACCCTTTCGTCCTTGAACAGAGTATAATATCATTTAGATTTTTATACGTAGATTCAAATTTATTTGATGGTATTAGAACTATTAACGGGGAAACATAAGAAAAATCCGTTGATCCAAACGAGAATGAATACCTTTTCCTTGTTGATAAGGATTTGTTTTTCGTTGGTTTTTTTTTCGTGTACTTTACGCACACCTACAGTTTTCCGGAAAATCGCTGCACAAAATATTTCGGGAAAGGCAAGATGATATTAATCTCTGGTATTTTATTTATTTTGCTATGATTTAAGAATGACAAATGTCGAAAAAATAAAAAATAAATATAGTAAAATGTCAAATTCCAACCACTCACTCACTAACAAGGAAGCCATCCCTCGGGGGTATCGAAAAACTTTTCTTTTGTAATGAGTTTGTGACTGTCTGTTGGCAAAATTGAAAAATTTCCAGTATATTTTACGAATTTTTACGGTATTTTATTTGTTTCCTTTTTATTCTATGTCAATCTTGAACCCCATACTGCCCTAAGTAAATTTAACTTGATATTGTATTGACTATAAAGGCAAATTCTTAGTGTCGATCCCATGTTGGATAGTATCAGAATAAGACTTGGGAAAACAGCAGGCAACAAAAAAAAAGTATGAAACAAATTCACTGGCTTGAAATTTACTGTGACCCGCGCCACCAAACACACACACACACACACACAATCACTCACTCACACCTACACATTGTCTAACCATTTGCCGTAAGTATTTTCGGGGTTTTCTTTCCCAGAAAGAAATGTTCAATTTTAACTTTGGAAACCTTTATTTTTTTTTTCTGTTCTGCCATTGTTACCGTTGGGGCCCATTTTGGGGTGTTAGCTTAGGTCTTTTTCAAAAGCTTTCGATTGGTTAAGTTCGTATATGTTTTGGGTGCGGGATTCAGATTGGAATATATTTTTCTCATATACATATTTATAGTACACATGATTTTCCAAAACCTGCGGATCTGTGTACAAATTCACATTTACCAACCGAAGAAGGTCGATTGTGCAGAACGCCCTGGTGAATTGGAAAACATGTTGGCTGAAAACAAAAGATATAAAACACAACAACAAAATGAAATCTATTGAAAGAATGTTGATAAACGAAATGTACGAAAAAAAACCAACAACTGTGGAAAAGGAATGAAACAAAAAAAAAAAAAATACACATGAAGCAGGAAAGAAACTTTCATTTGACTGGGTTTATTGGTGGATTTTTGGTAAAGGAACCCATTATCTGGGATGTATTGGTACAAATTCAAATACCTGTGCGATATATAGAAAATTCGGGCAATAAAAAAGAAATTTATTCACTCCGCTAAATTGATTTGTTTATAAAACAGGTTATATCGAGGTTTTGTTTTTGATAAAAGCAAATACATTTATTTCAAATAATGCCATTTAATTGATTTTTTAATATTTGTGTCGATTGGTTGCAAATAACACCCTTGTTCACCGCCACACATTTGCCCAATGAGTTTCACATACGGCAAAAAATCGTACTAGATTCGAAATTGATAAGGGCATGTGCATAAAATATTTTACACTTTTACAATAGGGATGCGGTAATGTGACTGATATTCTAAACCGCAAAAAAAAATTCTGGTAAGGGCTGCAGCGGGGTGAGGCGGGGGCTGGGGGCTGCAAAAAAACTTGAATTTAGCATGACGTCTTTTATGCATAGCCTCTAGGTCGTTTTAGAATCTAATAGACACATTTATTCATCAAAAATGCTATCTACAGTTTAATAGAAATTCTTCAAACACGCGGTTTTTTTTGTAGTTTAACTATATATGTATCCATATAGATTTGAATCACCAATTTTTAAAAGCTTTTTCCGCTTCAACTTTGTAAAGTTTATAGTGCAGTTTATAATCGAACGCCATAAAAACGCAGGCATGAAAAATCTAACATAAAAACCACTGTGTGTTGCCAAAACTCAGTTGCAAAACGCCTGAAGGTAGGCATTCGAAATTGGTGCAATATTTGTTTCTCCATCCTAATGAACGTGGATCACAAAGAGTGTGTGTATCACAAAAAATGGAAAAAGAAAAAATACATCACATGAATCACAAAGAGTAGTAATTTAAAAAAAAGGTGGTGAGGGAGGGGGGAAGGAATGTAGACTATTTTAAATACAATGGAAACTCACTTAAAATTTCCCTAAAAGCGCTTCAAAATTTGGATTAAAAAAATGGAAACGAACGTGATGCGGAAACGAGGAAGCAGGACAGTGGCGTAGCCGTGGTTAGTGACTCTCGTGAGAATATTGAAATTCACCGGACCTCAAGGATCTTTTAAATATTCTTCCTTTAAAAATTTAAAGCCTTCTCTGTGATGTTCTAGAATAATTTTATGTAATTTTCCCTTGTGGACAATTGTGGTATCCACAAAGCATCTTTGTTAATAAATAAGTGTAGTATCGGGGATTCCTTATCTGGTTTCGATTAAGTTAGTCATATTAGACATCTTTTATTAGCTTTTTTTCTTAATGTTACAGTGATTTGCATCATAGCTGACAGTTAGATAATTTCATTCAAAAGGAAATATTTGTTGTGCAAAAAGTATTCTTTATGTTTAGATTTTGCTTTTGTTCTTTTTCGTGGATTTTCTATGCATTTATTTATCCGAAAAAGTATGAATGTTATACGCCGCTTCGGTGCGATATTTCAATAAAAATTTTGAAGATAGAAAAGTGGCAACAAAAAATTTCTTGCCCCTCTATAAGTGTTAAGCTAACATTCTTATTTATTTATTTTTAATCTACTTTGTTTAAAAATACTTCAATTTGAGTTCAGCAAATATTATAAAAAACTTAGAAGTAATAGGGAAAAAAAGTTCAAGTGGTGACAATTGTGGCCGGTTTTAAGTGTTAATGCAACACACCTTTTTTTTAAAAGAAAATGAAAATTCACAAAGTCAACACTACTCACGTCCACTTTCTGTTTTTGCACAACATCTCTGATGCCACCAGCAATAACCACTTAAGTCGACTTAAGTTTATTTTCCATATTACCTACACTCTAAACTAAACCAGACGCTCTTTTCCCGGTGAAATTTTACTGGGATTTTACTGGGGAAAACAGTAAATATTCTTTTTTGTTTTCCCAGTAAAATTTACTGAAATACTGGAACGAAATCAGTGATTTCTTCAGTAAAAATTTACTGTATTATCAGTAAAATTTACTGTCTCTCTCTCTCGGCACTACAACCGGTTTCCAATCTTATCCTGCCGCAATGTCTCTCGCCAAAGGTCGCAGTCACGTGCCGATGTCCTCCAGTTTTGCATCCCAATTATCTTCGCATCCTGGTCAACGCCGTCTTGCCATTTTCGGTTGAGTCTTCCACGTCGCCTTGTTGTTAATAACCTACCGCAGAAGACTTTCCGAGCCGGTCACTTTCACTCATTCGAGTGACATGACCAGCCCACCGGAGTTTGTTGAGTCTTATGAGCTTGACTCCGGGCACGTCCTGATGTCTCTCAAAATTTACTGTGTTTCAGTAAATTTTACTCCCGTTTAGTAAATTTTACTGGGAAAACAGTAAAAAAAGCTGGGAAATTTACTGGGAAAAGACCGTCTGGTTTAGAGTGTATATTTGAATCTGCAAAACGAATATTTTTGCTTCACATGAAAATCGACTGCAGCGGTTATTGCTTGTGTCCACAGAACTCTTCGTATGCGTTATTTACGATATCAAAAAGTGAATGTTTCTTCGTATATACATATATACATACACTTATAACTTCATTATAATACAATATACCAAACAATTGTGGTAATGGATACAATAGGCGTATGCAATTATTTAATTCCGAAAGGCATACAGTCAAATAATATATGATAATCCTGGTAAACACAGTGAAGTATGGAAAAAAAACAGATGGTCATTACTAAATAGCTTTATCCCGTCCTTCCTTAATTCAAGAAAAGGCAACAAATCTCAAAATCCATTCCAACAAGCAATTCTAGCAGGAATACAAGCGACCAACACACATTCTTAGTCTCTAAGTCTCAATAAAGATAGGCATAAATTCTGTTCAAGATTCCGGCCATAATCATAAAATCCAGTTCTGTAGTAAATTCAAATGTCAAAGAAACCGTCTCGTAAAGCGAATCATTTTGCTAAGGAGATGAGAGCGAAATGCCATATACGGACTGAATCACTACAAAGTCATCTAATATTATATAGGATATTATACTAAAGACACTGAATAGGAAACTCGCATAGAAGCAGAGTCAGTGCTGCTAAACTAAATGCCGCAAAAACACAAAAAAAAACTGTCTAAAGGAAAAATTTTTATCCGAAGAGGACCTAAAAGGACCAAAATCGTCATTCCCTCCCCCGTTTGTTGTCGGCAAAGAAGCTCATTTTGAATTCTGAGCTGGCATTTATTTACACTATTGGAGCTGTTATCGCTTCCCACAATTTTTTTTTACATATACATATTTATATCTCTACATATCCTATAGTGAATATCAAAATATATGTATGTATGCAATTGTTTCGAAATATATTATAATATATTCAAATTTATGTATAGATACTTGTAGTATAAGTATATAAGTACGAATTACTTAACTCCTTTTTGCTTATAATATTTACCAGAACGCTGCAAACATATCTAAATAGCTCTGCACCAATTGTAACTCTTATCCGAATAAACATATAAAATATCCGTATAATCACCCAAGGAAACATATCCTCTTTACCCGTTTTCGTAATTAAACGGTTATCCCTAATGTCGGGGCAATAACATTAAGGATAATAACTATAACTCCTTTTTGCGCCTCCAACGCCATACAATCAGATTGATATAACCGACTAAACACTCCACAAAGCATAGCATAAGAGATCGAAAGGAAATGAACATCAAGTCGCATTGTTCAAGACTTTGTTGGCCCGACCGATATAGATGTGTCATTATGGGTAAAATATTCACATAGATATACACATTACTCTGTATTAATTTTGTATAAATGAAAATTTCTTCTATTTACCCGTTATAATATAAGCAACAATAAATATATATGAAACGTTGGCAATTTCTGGGCGAGTGGTTTACGTACGTCTACAAGGGGGGTTTTTTTTAATGCATCTCATTATTGTGTTGCATTTCAGAAATACAAAATATCTCAGCGAATTTCCGGGTTTTGCTTAATTTTGCTAAAATATTACTTGGTTTTGTCCATAAAGTGTATTTTGGTGACGACACACAGAACATAAATATAGAACTTGGGGAGGAAAAAAACTTTTGGACAAAAGTTATATTTTTGCAAAAAAAAGTTTCGGAACGGATTAAACTGCTTAATAGCTGCAAAAGTCCAAGTTTAAGACCACATCGTATTTATTTATTTTTTTTTGTGATGCGATATTAGTTTTTAATCCTTCAAGAATGGTACCCGAGATAACTCGGGATCAGGTTACTGATAGAAAATCTCAACCTCGCAGAAATTTTGGGGTGAAAAGTGTCTGTAGATGAACTCTATTGGAAGTAGATGTCCGCGTGGTTTAGCTGGAGTGGCAAAGGTCTCGGCAGTGGTACAGCGAGAGTTGATCAAAAATTCAAAAATCCTTTTTACTTTTCTTCGCTATGGATGGAAAGTATTGTATTCATGACTGAGACCGACTCGAGAAGGAGGGGATGACTTTCTGATAAGTACGAAATCCGTTTCAGGCAAAATTGTGTGGATGTCTGTCAGTCTGTCCGTCTGTTCGTTCTACGTATCTTAAATACCTCGAGAAAGCGTTGAGCAAACGACTTAAAATTTTTTGTGAAAGAGTTTTGCGAAAATCGTAGTTTTTTGTCAACTTTTAGAAAATTAGCGATAGCTATAACGGATACTTCTCATACATGTTTTTTTTCGAAAAAATACAGTTTTTTGAAAACTTTTCGAAACTTTTGCGCGCTTTTGACAAAAAATGACTATGACAATATTTAAAGGATATAAAATTTTCTAATTTTTTTGCTTTAACGGTTTTTACGTATTCAAGATATTTGAACTGTTCCCACGATATTTGAAAAAAATATTATTTTCAACAATTTTTTTCGAAACTAAATGTTGCAGAGGAAATATTTATGTTGATCACAACTGTGATTTTGAAGATAATTATAATATATTGCCCTTTAAAGATACTCCTGGCCAAAGTACAACCCCCCCCTCTCTTTAATTACGCTACTAAAAGTTTAGGTGACGTTAGCGAAAAAGAAAATTGCTCCACGGTTTTAAAACTTCAAATTTCGATCTCACAAAGAGAAAGTAGACTATAACAGCTGTTTCAATCTGCAACTGACCGTTATCAACAATTGTCGGTTAAATTGATGGGAAAATCCCCAATCAAGATTTATGTCAACCGTGACGTTAGTGGTTGACGTATGTTGTGAGGCTATTTACCGACAACTAACGTCACGGTGTACATAAATGGCACTTTGCCCTCCAGGAACAAAAATCCTCTTCCAAAATGCTTTAAGCTTTAAGTGTTCAAAAAAGATGTTTTATGTGTTCAAAATTTTTATTTCAAAACTGTTTAAGAACATTCTTTTTTTCCGTCCTATAAAACATTTGAAACCTTTTTGAAATACTACTTTAATTGCTTGCAAAAGGTATTAAAGAAAAAAGTGAAATATTTAGTTTTTTTTAAAATTTTTATCTCCGAGTCTTTCCCGGTTGTTGAATTTTTGTTGTTGGTTGTTTTTGACTTGATTTTTTAGAGAAACCATTCAAAACTTCGACTTTGTGTTTGTCCATAACCGAAGTATTTTTCATTCACAAAACATTTTAAGAAACCAATTTTTTGTTATACAGTGGCATGCAAAATTACGAGAAAATAAGGTTTTACCTAAAGCCTAATTTTAAATTTATAGATTGGGGGAAAGAATAGATATAATTTTAGAAAAATTTAATTATATTATTAGACGACTCTTATCTGTAAATTACCAGCAGTCATTGTTTGTTTCACGCCTAGAAGTGCTAACAATTTTTTTTAAATATAGAAAGGTGGTCTCTTAACTTCATACCAATTCTTTATTTAAAATACGGTTGCCGTGCATGTGGGGTTTTGTTACCTGCATATGCGGAAGTGGATTTGGATATCATTTTTTAGTCTCTGCAAGTGCGGATGTTTCGCATTCGTGGATTCGGAGATCCGCGACTACACTAATTTAGCAAAAATGTTTGCCAGTTTTTCGCAAGAAAAACACTAGTTTTACGGTTTTTTGAATAAAAAATTTACAGATTTTACGCGTTTTCGCTTTCAAAATGACACGCTGACAGTAAAACTTTTATGAGTTTTTTTTGAGTGGGAACAATGCATTAGTTTCACATTTCAACCATTGTTAGTTAGTAAGTCCTTGTGGTTTAAGTTTAAAAAAATGTCACTAATATTTTATAAGTCACTGTAGGTATAATAATACTCTACTTCCCTACCAAAAGTAAGATTTCAAAGTGCTCCTCAATATGTGTAATTCAACTCCCCTAAAAATAAAAAAAAAACGTACAACTCGGTTATATCTTCGTTTATATACCTTTACGCGCAATACGTGCAAAAATCTGGTCGCAACGTCTGGATTTATTAGGACGTTTATTTCTCTTTTCTTGTTATTTTTATTGGACGAAGAGAAAATATTCTAACAATAAGTACAACCGGAAAAAATTTATAGGTATGCGTTTGGATGGCTTTGCATAGAAGGAAGGC
This sequence comes from Chrysopilus asiliformis, assembly GCA_964034945.1. Classification (NCBI taxonomy): domain Eukaryota; kingdom Metazoa; phylum Arthropoda; class Insecta; order Diptera; family Rhagionidae; genus Chrysopilus; species Chrysopilus asiliformis. The sequence goes on along the minus strand of OZ035963.1, from coordinate 59,833,237 downwards.
TTAGATGCTGTACTCGAAAATGTAAAAAATTAATTAAGTTTAAATGAAGTAGAAAGCTGCGTTAAATTTAATCACAAGTTGAAATTCTTTCTTTTGGGGGAACAACTTTTCGACATTAAATTAAATATTTTCGTTTTAATATAACGTAAGTTCTTGCTGGCACATTAAATAAATTACTGTAAAAGAAGTTTTTTTTTAAGTTTCTGATGGTAATAGGAAAGGTTATTTTTTTTTGGTGAAAATAATGCAAAATAGCAATTTTACATTACCTCAAGTGGTTTGAGTTTTTCTTCGATATTTTCCATTCTGTAAATCGTCCGCTAGCAAACAATTCTTAATAGTTTACATTATTATTTTATGGAATACATTTAGCTACCTTTTAATAGGAAATTCCTACATTATATTCTTAATATTTTTCTCATTTGGTTTCCCGAAAAAAAAAAATTTTTTTTTACGCGCCAGTAAACAGATCATTCTCACTTAATATCGTTTGCACCAAAGCAAATTGACAAATGACATTAAATGTCTGGAAATGCGATAAATGAGCTTTGATTAAGGCGATTAGAAGAAGATAATGGACAAACTCTACGAGAAAATGAACTAAATCGCTAAAAAGTAGCGAAACGATAGTCCCGCTTTCCTATAGTTGTTTAACAGCGAATGGACTTTGAATTTTCTTGAGGGACTAAGAATGAACCTTTGGAATGAGAATTTTCAGTCATTAAAAACTCATTTCAAAAGTTTTAAGGAGAAGCATTAACAATGCTCGAGGTCTTGAGAACTTTTCCTATCCCATTGGGTGCGCTATATTACAACCTAAATTTGTTTTAAAGGTTTTCTTGCACGTTACCATTTTCCATAACAATGCTTGCTGATTTTCATTTCCTTCTTATATACCACCTAGATTTCAGTTTTATATTTCAATGGTGTTTACGCAGAAATTACAACAGCTGGCTCATCCCCACAAGTAAATGGTAATCCAAGTGTCTCTAGTTGGAAATCAAAATAAACACTAATTTCATAACGGATCATAAATTTAAAATAATCATAGTGAATCGATAACATTTTTTGATTAGCTTTTGGGAATTATTACATTCTTTGGTTAATGGGATATAGGGAGAAGGGGTTGGAGAGAAGTTTTTCATTGAGGTTTCCGAGGTTCCCAAAAATTTACCATTTTTAAAACCATGAAAACCGTTTTCAAATCCATTCGCTGGTTTAATAAATAGCAGGATGGGGTGTTTCCACTGGAGGAGAATAAAATACGTCATGGATTTAACGGGGAGGGGAATGTGTGGTAATTTGACGGTCGGTAGCATTAAATCCCGTATAAAAATGGTGAAAAAGCGTGACGAGAGGGAAGAGATTTCACAAAGGCTGGTCTTAGCATGACGTAATTTAAACAGACAGACCTCTATGACGATTTCTGTTGTTAATGAGTATCAAAACCTTACAAATGTTGCAATTCCATTTATAATTCGTAATGAATGTAAAATTGTAGGTGCGAAAGACGAAATAATAAACGGTTAAATCACCTATGTTTCAGCGTAACTACAAATTTAGGTCTCTCCCTCGTAAAAAAAAATTGGTGTCCCTCAGTCACTATTTTGTAGACCGAAAATTTCAAGTTTAGAAATTGAAAGACCCAAAATTTTAAACACGAAAAGTTCGGAACCCTTGCAACGTCGAAAACCCTTAAAATTTTATGGGCATAGAAAACTGAAAATCCTTGTTAAATATTTTTTTCTCGTCTGAAAGTTCAAGAAGTTTTTTTGAGACCGAAAACTTGAAAATAAAAATATATAAGTAACTGCAGTTGGAGGAGGGTGTAGATCCAGCACAAAGCACTCGAGTCATTAGTGGGTCACCGTAGGGCGGCAACATTGACCCGTCGTCATATTCTATTATGAAACCCCATATTTATTTCGAGCAACTTTCCAACTCTCGAGAAGCCGCTCAAGCCATTTTCGGATCGAAGGATTAAAAAAAACATTATTTTCGGATGCCAGAATCTTAAGAGGGCCACAAAGGAAGAGCAAGAAAAAATAAAATCATGCCGGCATGTGCAAAAACATAATCTATTGGTTAACTTAAGGAAATCAATACCTACTACGACCTCCTAAAAGAAAAATGATCCCCAAATTTGTTATGGACACTCCAACCGCTCCATGGGAATTACGGCCCCAAATCCCCCATTTTGTATTTGGAATCTTAAATTTCCAATAACAAATCACTTAACGAATAACGCGATGGGATATTAGTGGCGCAAATAGATTTATCCTTTTAGAACACTTTTTCATTCGTCCTTACAGGAAGGATATTCCCTTCGGAGTGCACACACAATCCTTACACCATACGTGACACAATTCATAAGCAATGCGTACGTGTACCACGTGACATAAGATGAACTGAATTTCCGTTCGTTTTTTTTATTTCGATTTGGATCTATCTAAAAGGAATCTAACATACGACGATGTCTACCTCTATATCGAAATGGTTATGGTATTTAAAGGGGCTCAAGCAGTTACAATACACTGTCTGTATCGCTACATCTTGCCTATATGTAAGTTCCCTATCGGTTTTACCTTCCTTGGTTGATGCCACCTTAACACCATATCACCATTTTCCAAAAGATATTTTGAAGAAATTCGGGCATATAGAGATGGAATTTTTACACCTTAACAAAACTTCTAAGATGTGATAGCAATTTTCAAAATGGGTTATTTCGCTCGAAAATGATTTTCTTTTCGTCGCACTTTATTTTCATTTGGGTTTATATACAAGGAAAATATTTTCTTGAATTTGCAGTTCCATATTCGAACGTCTGTGTGCGTAAATTAAATAAAAATTCCATTTCATATTTACTCGATTTTTTTCAATCTTTCGTCAAGTACACAGTATGAGAATGATGCTTTTGATGTATTCAAAAGATGTCTCCTCCATTTACTTTTATATACACAGCATTATATAGATTGAGTGTATCATTTTTAGAAATAAATTATCCCAATAAATTGACGATACAGTGAATGTTTAGCTTATTATTCCTTCGTATATCGGAAAATGGCGATTTTTTTGCCGTTTGGAAATCAAAAAAAAAACCTAATAAATTCTCAGAGTGATCAAAATTGTAATGTAGAAATGTTTACCTGTGGTTCTGTAAACAGCAAAGCTTCCAAATTAATTGAATTGAAGATTTAAAGGGGATGTAACACATGGATCAATAAGTCCCGAGACTAACAATGAAAACAACATTTTTTTTGCAAAATTTTTTTTTATTCATCAATATAATCACCTTTTAGGGTGATACAATCGTCACGCCATGCGTATCCCAAAAAACTGACGCCATGATTTTGCCAGCTGACTGCTGCGTTTTCGGACGCTTCGGACGGCTTTCGCCAGCTGTGCGCCACTCAGATGACTGCCGCTCGACTCTGGAGTGTAGTGATGTATCCATGTTTCGTCCATGGACACGTAACGACGCAAGAAATCTTTTTTATTGCGAGTAAATAGCGATAAACAGCTTTCTGAATCATCGACTCGTTGCTGTTTTTGTTTCATCGAAAGCAATCGCGGCACCCACTTGGAAAAAACCTTTTTCATGCTCAATTTTTCATGAAGGATAGTAAATGCACTTCCATATGATATCTGTGTTATCTCAGCAATCTCACGGAGCTTCACTTTACGATCTTTCATTATAATTTTTGTCACTTCACTCACATTTTCCGGTGTAACGGCTTCCACAGGTCTACCCGAGCGTTCCGCGTCATTTGTGTCGGTACGACCACGTTTAAATTCGGCAAACCACCGACAAATCGTTGCTTTTGATGGACAAGAGTCCGGGTAACATTTTTCAATCCATTGTTTCGCTTGCACGGTGTTTTTACCCATTAAAAAACAATGTTTTATCAGAACACGAAACTCGGTTTTTTCCATTTTTTAAACAAACTACAAAACGACTTTACTCCAACCTCGATAACTCAGCTGTTTCTGGTCCGATCGACTTAAAATTTTGACACGTTTCAAGCAAAGGTTAGTACTCTAGAAAGACGTGGTTACTGGTTTACTACGAGCGTCATCTCTAGGTTAGTCTCGGGACTTATTGATCCATGTGTTACATAGAACTGAGTCACATTAATATATTATTTTTCTGGATTTTTTTCCGGTTCGTTTAAACAAAATACATTTACGGATGAAAATAAATACTTAAGTGCGCCACCTGTTATGTACGATTAGAATTAAGGCCCATCCTACGACGGATACCGGCAATCTTGCTTTTAAAGCAATTTTAGAAAGTTTAACTTGTTTAGTGTCTCCCTAGATTCTAGTTTAAAACATAACAAAAGCTATAATTGCCAATCTGGCAATCATTGGAGACCCGTATGGTGATCTTCGTATCAAAATTCGAACAATTGTATGAAAATTCCTCTTTGAAGTAAAACTTTTCAATAAGATTTTTTAAAATTTATTCCAATCGGATTTTGATGTATGGGAGTTTTATGTAGAATCATATCCTAAATAACTTTTGTTCTTGGACTTTTTTGATAAGATGCCCCGTTTTTGAGATATTCACAAAAAACGATTTCGTTCGTATGGGGGGTACCCCCCCTAATGGTCCATTTTTGCCCATTAACGAACTTAGCCTCGCATTGTACGAAAAACGAATCCACGCAAAATTTCAAGTCTCTAGCTCAATCCGTGCGCCCGCAATCCGCGCCACAGACAGACGGACGGACGGACGGACGGACGGACAGACAGACGGACGGACATGCAAAATTCAATTTTTTTTATCATTCTAAACACACTGGTGTAATTCATTTTTTTGTGTGATGACGGGATCTTGGCGTTACAAACGGTAAAGCAAAGTTAATATACCCTTTGGTTTCACCATACGGGTATAAAAACTTCGAAAAACAAACTTATGGAAAATTTGTTTACACGCAAGAGGTGGGGTTGACCTTTGTGAATGAAAACTTTGCTTCGGGGACGATATATCTAATGTTTGGCAAAAATGTCAAAATTTCTTAAACGGTTCAGGAAAAAGCCGGAGAGAGGTTCACAGTCCAGGGAGGGGTCGATTTTTTTAAAACAAAAAATTACCTTCGGGAAATACCTATGCAGTGGCGAAAACCGCGTTAAAATTGCTCTGATGGTTAAGAATATAGCAGGCGAGGGGGTAAGAAGTAGGGGGAACATATCTAAATTGTATATCTGCCATAGTCTGGGGTATGCTTTTTGCATAAGTTTTAGAAACACTAAAAAAACCCAGAAATAAGTTAACAACTTTTGAAAAAAAAACAAAACATCCTTTCAAGGTTCAAATTTCGAAATTCCAACATCAGATTCGAGTTCAGGGACCTCAAAAAACCTCCAGTGCCAATTTTTCCCAAGAAAAAATGGGAAAAAGGATATTTATGTTAGCCTCACAGGACCTTACATTTCAAATCTTGAAATTTTAATACCAAATTCGTGATCAAATATCTCGAAAATCTCCGAGTGAAATTTAGGTTGGGCGTTGTTGCGCCAATCAGTCGAGTGAGGATCCACAAAATTTAATTTCAGTGGTTACGGCTATTACATAAATTCCAGTACTTGAAAAGCTGTGAATTTCTACTCAAGAGAGATTGTATGAAAAATCCTTACTGTACAGTCTAATGATTCTACTTGGCAACCGAAAATATTTGTTTCCAGTTACTGACCCACTAACACTACTTGCGTTCTAGTAACCGAACACACCTCCACTACTGGTTCCAGCTACTGTCTTAAAACGGCAAAAGTGTAAATGAAAAATATCTTAAATCGAAAAAAAAAACTTTATTCTTTATGGACACATTCGAATTGTTTTTCATCCATATTTTTGTTGCATCTCTTGAAATCTCTGAAAAGAATTGAAAAAGCCTTGGAAAATCCTTAAGTGACTGATTGCTTTACTAAAAGAAATAATGTGGATTATCTATTGATTGACTTGAGGTCTTTGTGGGATACTGCTGGATATATTCGTATACCTACGCGAACCCTCTATAACACATAATATGAAGGATGCTTTTTCGGTTTTCATAAAAATCAAGTGATCATATATACAAGTAGAACAGAAGATTGTAGGAGAGAAAAAAAATTGTATGAAAGATCTTTCTGTGATACATTTTTGTAGGTATGTGAACATGTGTTACTTTTTTATCTCAATATGTTTCACAACAATAACCAGTCATTTGTCAATTTGACATTCAATTATCTCTTACGATTGCAAATTAAATATTGGCTAGTAGTTTCACTGATTTTTTTTCTTCTAAACAGTGTACTTCTCCTTGTACCATGATGTCTAAAAGTGCTTTTGTCTGATGATTTTAAATAATTTTACCATGTTTACATTTTAGGGTTGAATTTTATGTTGGAATAAGTTGAATTCTAATAAGGGTAGCTATTTTGATTTTATAAGTTTCAGTCTATTCCTTATATTAATGCCCTTACACTGGCATTATGACCGTCCCAAGTCAGAATCTGTTGGGTTCATCGATTTTTAAAAGCTTTTAGCACAAAAAAACATTTAAAATGTTAAAATTTTGTGTTGAGAACTGAGCGATGGGGTCTTTTGGTTATATTCAAAATACTTTAATAAAAAAGAGCCATATCCAGCCATAAGGGTCAGTTGATGACAGTCACTGAGACATGATTGATCTTATCAATTGCCGTGTGCCTGACGATTAGACTTGCGCGACTAAAAATATGAGTTTTGTGTACTTAACATTCGTTTTATAAATTTGTACATTTACGAGCCTCAAAGCTTTCAACAATCCACTCTACAGACTTTTTGGTTTCTTATATGAAGTACGTAGTATCAAAAGTATTGTACAGTACACTCACGATTATATGTACAGGAAATTTTAAGCTTTTTATTTAACAGAGTATTTATTCTCAAAAAGTCTAGTTTATCCTTAGGACAATTTTTATGTGACAAATTTAAGAAATATTAAGAGGTATTCATTTCGAATTGCGGTCAAATTAGAAATGCTTGATTGCATACTAAAATGTGGCCTTTAGGCAATCGCCATAAAAAAAGGCAGATTTATAGGCGTGAGAAGGAGTGGTCAAATCTAATTAAGTTGGATGGAAGAGTTGTGTAAGAGTTTTTCTAGCATTTATAATTTTTTGACCTTACTCACCGTTTTCCAGAGAATCTCAAAAATATTTTCATTTGAACGAGAGTTTCATCCGGAATCGTACCCCTCAGAAAGCGTAATAAGGTCTCTAGTATATAGATGAACATTTCAACTAACAGTTGTTTTTGGGTCAAGGAATCGTGAAATGAGTTTTGATTCGGTAATCTTTGTACAAATTTATAAAACGAATGTTAAGTACACAAAACTCATATTTTTAGTCGCGCAAGTCTAATCGTCAGGCACACGGCAATTGATAAGATCAATCATGTCTCAGTGACTGTCATCAACTGACCCTTATGGCTGGATATGGCTCTTTTTTATTAAAGTATTTTGAATATAACCAAAAGACCCCATCGCTCAGTTCTCAACACAAAATTTTAACATTTTAAATGTTTTTTTGTGCGATATGGATTTTTTTTGCTCCTTTATAATTTATGAAAGCAATGACATCTCACTCTCTCTTTCGGCGCTACTAATGTATCTCACCAGAGACAGAGATCCCTACACAGTCTTATCAATTTATTTGGGATACCGAGATCTCTCATGACTTTATAAAGTTCTACCCTGACTAGGCTATCATAGGAGGTTTTAAAGTCTATGAAGATGTGTTTTACTTACCTCGCATGCGTAGAGTGCATAGTCTATCTGATACAGCTTGAAATCCAATAACAGTGGGTTTCATTCTGTCGGTTGCCTAAAGTCTACTACGAGCATGTGGGATAATAGAGATGATAGCTCCACCACTTCCTGTCCATCTCACCTCCTGCAAAACGGTGATATTGGCTCTATATTGGAACAGGGTATCGGCTAGTTGCTGCAAACCCTTTTGGGTCCCGAAGGAACTTGGTAAGTCCAGCAGTTGCAACCCTGGTCTACTGTTTCGACATAAAGTCTATCCAGCAAAACGGTCAGGATCTACCCTGAACTGGCTCACTCCGCAGCTCCTTTTTCAGCCGGGCTTGGAACTGTCCTAGGGGAATCTCACTGCCTTTGCAAAATGAAAACATATGCGTTTGAAGAATTTCGAGGCCAAGGTTTTTTCTCAACTCTTTCATCGTTAATTTCGTACCAGCCTTTTTTGCTTCTCAGTATACAAAAGTAATGGCCACTTTCTACAGTTTTGCCAATGTGGAATATAGCGGCAATAACTCTATAGTTGTGACCGGCTACCTTCAATGTTTCTGTGGGTATACTTTTAATCAAACAATTAGACTCTTTGGCTATGACGCAGTTTTCCATCTTAAATAACCCGAGTTGGATAACAACAATTGGCGAAATTGATGTTATATTGATAGTTTGAATTTTTTGATCGCCACCACAATTATCGCAAGGAGCATGAATGATTTGGTGTTTCTGAAAACTATCATCAAATAGTTGTTGTAATGTAACAGATTTTTTCTTGGCGATATTTACGGGCAAAATAAGGATACTGCCAGATTGGTCTTCATAATTTGAATAACAAGACTGGTTTTTGCGACATGACGTTGTGTACCGTACACTGTATTCAATCGCATTTTTTAGACTTGGAACTATATTAAATAAGTCATGCAGGAATTCCGGAACATCTTGCTGTTGCTCCTGGCTATATTTAATGTCCACAAATGTTCTAACTGCAGCAACATCAACATTGTTAGTGTTAGACATATAGTCGCTGAGAGCTTTACGTAGTAGATGATCTTTAGGTAAACCAAGCATTCGGTTTTTAATTACTGGGCAATTGAATAGACACTGCAAAGCCGAATTTGCATAGCAAGAAATGCCATTTTCATTTTTTAACCCTCGAAAATTAGTCAAAAATGGGGGTTCGGTTGGTTCATTAACACCATCTTGAATTTTCATTGCTTCTGTTGGCACAGTCCACACAGCGTCAATCATTTTACAAGTCTGTTTGTTTGAGACATTAATCTGAGGCAAGTCTAGCCGATACTTTTTTCTGAGTCTGTTGTATTCCACGATTGCAGTTTCATTTGATTTGATGGCCGATGGATCAAAATTTACCAAATGTAGGCCATCAAGTGATGTGACTCTTGAAAGTGCAACATATACTTGTCCCAAGTCAAACATACGGTTACCAGAATCAATAACGGCCACCTTTAAACTCAAACCTTGTGACTTGTGAACCGTTATGGCATAACTCAAAGAAATAGGAAATTGCTTGCGAATCACATAAGATTTTTCCATAATTTCAAATTTCACGCTAATTTTTTCAATGACGCATTCATCGCCACAAGCTAAAACAATCGTGACCGTTTGAATATCGTTTTTGTCATCGATACGCCGCGAAATTGATTTGATCACCCCAATTGAACCATTAACCAATCCTCGGGTGACATCGATATTTCTAGTAAGCATAATTTTTGCACCAATCTTGACATGGATAGCCAGGGGAAGACCTCCTGTTCGAGAACAATCTTCATTGTCAGTTTGCAGGGCTTTCTCTACTTTTTTTTTAAGTCTAGGTTGACATTCTACAGAATCGTGAGCTCGCAGTTCTATTTCTTCGGTTGAAATTTTTGAAAGCATCTCTTTATTCAATACATCGCACATATTACGAGTGGGAAACAAACAGACGGCTTCACTGGGCAACGCAGAAATGTAGTTACATAAATCTTGAAGTTTTCCATATACCGTTGTGTTCGAAAATTGAATTTTTCTGCTTTCCAATATCTTCAGGTCATCATTTGTAATTAAACCTACCCGAATCCTAGACAATATATCTCGATATGAGGTGTCGCCCCTTTGTCTCATATTGATTGTCAACTCATCGTATGCGAATAATTTTTCCCACAGATGTACATTACCGACACAACCAATGTATTTTTGTATTTCGTCAGTTCTAAGTGGCATATATGATGGTTTCTCATGTACAGGAGGTAATTGCAACAAATCGCCGAATAAAAGAATGGGTATCTTACCAAACCAGCCATCTCTTCTATCGTCGGTATTGAAAATTTCGGTTAGCCTCAAGTGTATATACATTAAAGTGATATTTGAAACCATTGATATTTCGTCAATAATAACTAATGACAAATCTTTCAAATCTCCGCGTAATTTTTCTAACACCATATTAGACAGTGGTCTGTATTTTGGAGTATTGCCGTGTTCGACTGGCAATTGGAACAGTCTATAGATCGTCAATCCTTGAATAGAAAATGCAGCTATTCCGGTAGGAGCTGATACTGCTACTCGTTTCTTTAAAACTTGTTTCACCCAGCACCTAATGGCGTGAATTAGAAAACTTTTCCCAGTTCCGCCTTCTCCGCTTACGTATAGTCTCAAAATCGGAGCATCTGGATCATTCGACTGCAAAGCGCCTGTCACCCGTTCGAAAATTCGTATCTGATCTTGATTCATTTGGGACGTCAATTCTGCAATATCGGCATCTTGAACATTGTCGTCGATATCTTTGTAATCTTTCATGGCCTCATGGGCTTCAAGAGGATTGCACTCTAAAGATGCGTCGCTGTATTGAGATTCCTTTTTCAGAATTTCTTTAATCTTTTTTTTTATTGATTCTTCGGCCTCCTCTCGGGCTTCTTGAATTTCCATTCGCTTCCGATGATATTTCATCGCCTCGTCAAGAGTAGGGGCAATTTTGTTGAAAGATTCAGCGTACGTCTCACAACCATTTTTCAGTTCGTCAACTTTTCTCCATGGCTGGAATAGAAAGAGTAACGAAAAGAAGTACTTTTCTGGAAGAGTTTTTACATTGTACTTGAAGTGATTAATAAGATATTCGCGTGTACGTTTTCTCAAGAAACGGTTCTCGCCAATCTTGAAAAATGTGACGTCCTTTTGTTTTGGTTCAGTTGGCACAATATCATACCACTGAGCAAAGTCATACAAAGAACAGGATTCCAGTGCTTTCGGTCTTTGTGGGTAATGGTCATCTGTCAAATTTGGGCAGAAAATATCAGTGGAGTCTTCGCATAATTGTTGAATGTCTTTCCGATCTTTCAACTTCTTTCCCCGAATTTCGTTTATGTTCAGCCATCTTATCGACGTACTTGGATCAGTTGCAAATATGGGAAGTCCTAACAGAGTCGTAGCAGCTTCCAGTGCTCCACATTCTCGATGGGTCAAACTTTGTAGAGCGGCAGACCACAACCGAGTAGCAAGAGATTTGGAGGAATCTATCCCTTTCAACGCGTTATCCAAATGGCTTTTCTCTCCAGCCTTAGTTTGGTATTTTGTGATATAATGCGCCGCAGTCATAGATTTTTCTCCAACATATTGTATATCCATGTTGCCCTCCCAGACTGACAATATTATTGGATTAAAATCATTGATACTCTCCTCTGCCTTTGATCTGGGTAGATCGTACAATCTACAATTTTTCTTGTTTGTTTTCCGACCAGCTGTAGCGGTTACAATGTCTCTTAGAATCAAATTTTCCGTAACTTTTCGAGGAAAATTAAATCTGCAAACTTTGTAAAAACCTTTCTTGGAGTGTTTCGCTCTCAAACAATATCCGTTGTGCGTGTGTTTTTGGTGTGTAGATACACGGTCGCAAAGCGTGGGTGAAATGTTTTTGTCCGGAATTCTGCAAGTGCAATATTTCAATATGAATTGCGATACCTCCTCGTTGGTTGCGATACCTAATACAGGCGCATTTTCGACCCACAGCAAGATATGCCAGTGCGGGGCACCTCGAGTTTGGTACTCTTCTCGCCAAGCCCAATGAATAACTTTACCCAACGGAGCATCTTCAGAACATATGAAAGTAAGCATGGCTTGAAATTTATGTCTGAAAAATCGTACAGCTGAAACTGGATCTCTGCAAGGCAACTCCCCAGATAGTATTTTGTCGAAATCAGGTGCATTTACCTTACGAATGTAATCGTGCAAGTCCCCCCATAACCAATCCGCAGGACTGATGGTCAGAAACCAGGTTGCTGGACCATAATGTGCAAGCATGCACTGCAGATCATTTCGTGGTTTTTTCAAAAACTCTTTGGTGTTACGAATACTTGCAAATATTGTGTTTATACATGCCTGAATTTCGCGTTCTTTCGATAATTCCAAAACATTTTTAACCGTATACTTCCTATGTGGATCAGATACGTTGAGCGCGTGATAAATACCAAACTTTATTTGCCGAATAGTTGTATCATTTAACAAATAAAAAAGGTATTGTACGTTGCGCCGAAATTGTGAATGTTTTGACATAATTCTGACTTTAATATATTCATGATCGGTAAGGCGCACGGGCCGAACTGCATGTTGTCCGTTTCTCCCACAAGAATAAAGATCAGGAAAACATAAAAGATCCAAAGCTTTCTCGCGATTATCTAAAGGGACATCGACAACTTTTTTCATTTGGTACAAATCAGCTGCACTTTCATTTATTCTTTTAGCATTGAGAGGATAGATGGTATATTGCTGGTAGAGTGGATCCGATTTTGACCTTGGGGTAAGAAACGCAGTTTTTGCATCAGAAAATTTCTTTACCGCCGGGGCTGGATTTTCATCATCACAGTCATTTAGAAAATCTTCGTCACTGCTGCTATTGCCTGACTCTGCATTTCCATCGACGTTATACTCTGCTTCTTCCAAATTTTTCAGCAGATCGTTAGCATTGCTGGGAAGTCGTATTTTCTCATAAAAAGGATTTATTTTTTTCAAAAGTTGAAGACAGACGTTTATTTTTTTTACATCAATTAAACTTTCCCACATAGTTTTCCTTTTCTCATTGGGTAAACCTCTGACGAGTATGTAAAATTCGTGATATTTATTGATGGGGTCATGTTCAGGGCAGATTCTTTTCAAAGTTTCTTCGATGGGCAATGGAAGATGAAATGTTCGCCCTTTGACGTTGGGAATTTGTTGTCTTGGGGGTATCTTTTTATTTGCTACAGTCCCTTTCTTCGTCACTACTTGGTAAGCTTTTACGCGAGGGATAAAATTTTTTTCTGTGTCATTCAGGTCTTCTATTTCTGCAGGTGTTTTGTCGACCTTAAGGTGGTTCAAAATACATGTGGGTGGCAGTTTACCAGCTCTTAATTTGCCAAGGCAATATATGCAAATATATTCGCGTTCTCGATCGTTTTCTTGCGCATCTTCCATCAATTGCTTCCATATATCCGTATCAGGTTTTTTGATGTTTGCAATGTTTCTAACATCCTTTCTACAGCACAGTTTCTCACACGAAACACATGGAAGGATTGGAACATCCATTAGGTTTTTAGTGAATGTAGTAAAACTTTTTAAATATACTGATCTAATATGCGTCTCGTCGAGGTCAATTTCCACAGATTTGTGTTCGGAAGATTTTGTACTGTCTATTATTTCATCTCGTAGGTTTTGCAGGAATTCAATGTTGGCCTCTTCCAAAGCAGTATCAACGTCATATACTCTAAAAGCTAATTGTGTAATGCGATCGATAAATTTTTTTATGCTCCGAACGTTAGGGTAATGAGGAGCTAAAATCAAAGTAGAAATGAACGTTGATTGACATGTGGTAGATTCTAAGTAACAACTTGCTGGATGACCAATTTTAAATGGATTTGAATGAGGGGCTCCACACCGTAGTACCTCATTAATCCGAACAAAAATATTCGACAACTTCCACGACGTCAACGATCCTATAAATTCATAATATTTGTTGATCACATATTCGTCATCCAATTTACAGATGGAATCCTCGCAAGTCCATGATTTTTTTAATATTTTAGACCCAGAGGTCAAAGGTAATAAATTTATTACCTGTCCATTCTCATTCACTATCATATTTTCGGTTTGTTTCGTGTCTTGCTTATAAGCAGTATCAGCAAAATATGCTTCTGTAGTCGAAGTATGTTTGGACAAACCACACATAGCGGACAGCTTAGATTTGATGTCCGAGGTAGGAAGCTGTTTCACTCGTTCGACAATCACCATAGCCTTTTGTGCACAAGATTTTAAAATTCTTTCCATTCTGCACACATCATTTTTTCTACTTGTTAGACACCATTTAACAATATTTTCAGCTTCTATTCTGCAAGAAGCTTTTGATTTCAATCTAATTTTATCTATTAACTTGTTAATATAGTCCTCTGAAAACTCTCGTATTTTGAATGTAGAAAGTAATTTGTTTTTCGTAATAATATTATGCGATGCATCTTTTACCCATTGAGATTGGAATACTTGACTGGAGTCTTGAGATTTTTTTTTCGCGTAATAAATCTTTTTTGCGCGTAGGATTTTTGTTTTATGAGCCTCATAGGACTTTTTCTGATAAAGTCTATTTTTTTCGGCTAAACTCAACCCTATTGGACATTCTTTTTTATTTTCTATTTCCTGGTCATTTATTGTCCCTACTTCATCAACATGTTTCCGCTTTTTGCTTGTTTGGTTTGTATCTAAGTGAAGTGAAATAGAGCACTTATCTTGAGATGATCGGTAGTTTTTTTTATCAGAGTTTCTCTTTATGATTTGAATTTTTTTTGAAATAGACATAGATGAGGATTTTTCGGGAGAATGGAATTTAGTGGCAGTCAGACTATGTGATACCGTGTCCTGAGAATACGCAGTTTCAACACACAGCTGAGCTACAGGAGAAATGAAGTCAAACATTGCTGTATTGCGAACAGATTGTTCTTTAATTTTTGAAGGAAAATGAATAAGTTCGCCAGTTTCCAATAACATCAACAAATGAGAACGCAAGCAATCATAGTAATATTCTACAGTATCGGGGTTTACACCTAATGCAAGAGATACCGCAATGGCGATCGAAATAACACCGCAATCTGTAACACCAATTTGCTGTAGTACTTTCACATGGCTAACATATTTTAAATCGTAAGTCGGGAACAGAGTTTTCAGACATTTTGCTTGGTTACTGTCAAGTTTTCCTCTATTCAAAGAATCAAATACGAATAGTTTATTTTCTTTACTATCGTAAAAACTGCAAGTCCAATGACCAGGACTTGGTAATATTTGAATATGAC
Source organism: Chrysopilus asiliformis (assembly GCA_964034945.1). NCBI lineage: Eukaryota > Metazoa > Arthropoda > Insecta > Diptera > Rhagionidae > Chrysopilus > Chrysopilus asiliformis. The sequence goes on along the minus strand of OZ035963.1, from coordinate 59,818,155 downwards.
ACGTATTTGGTGGAACTGATTGAATTTTATTAAACTGTTGAAAGTAAAGTGTTTCATATGGAAGATATGATGAATGATTGTGGAGAATAGAGGTAAATACTGTCATATGATTATCTGTAAGGCATTGACCGTTTTTAATTATTTGTTTATCTGCATTGTTAAGTGAAAGCAGTTGCAATTTTGGAAATCCTTGCCATGTAACGGGTCTTTTCTGATTTTGAAGATATTCTTCACCTGTAATAGAGCTTCGTTTCATATTTGTACACTTCATATTCCTGGCATTTGGACCAGAATGAGTATGGATCTTGTTAAGAGAAACATGACTAGGAATACTAATCTTGTCTAAATTAGTCTTTGATTTAGAGTATTTTTTCACGGGATCACAGCATGATTCCATTTTTTTATCAGTTGAAACACTTGTCAATGTACCATTTTCGACAACTGCATATAAAGGGAGCATAACTTTTTCATAGTGACTTTGATGTTGAAGTAAAATTCTCTCCTTGCCACAAAAATCAATAATCTGGGGAAAAGGTGCCAAAATACCAGTAATTAAAATTTCTAACAGATGTGTCCTCATTTTAACGTGCTCATAATGAATAAATGCAGGATCATTCCCATACAGGCAAGAAACTGCATTAGCGATAGCATACACACCGCAATCTACAGAGTTCGGCTGCATTTGTACTGCCGGAAATTGAAGATTTTTCAGATCGATAAACGGAAACATTTTCTGTAAAATTAATTTCAACTCCTGTGTTAGTACCTGTTTGTTCATGGAATCATAAATAAATACCGACTTTTTGTCATAATAACAAGTAATAAAATGACGCGGTAGCTGTATTATTTGTATTATTTCTTGATCATTTGGGACAGCTTCGAGCGAATGCAATGTGGTTTCATGAACATTTTGTACGAAGTAACCAAATATTTTTTTTAAAATCGTCATAAACCTTAACATGTGAACCATTTCAAGTTCTTCATTAAGAGAGCACAGGATTGAATTGTCACCTTCAGACAGATCATTAATCTCTATAAAATTGGACATTTTGAGATTTGTACGCCTTACTTTTATTTGCCAGAATCGCAATAATAAATGTTTGCCTTTAACTTTAACTTCTTTCACTTTAATAAGGGTTTATTTAAACACAATCGAGAAACAATCACATTCACATCAATCACATCACAAAATTCATGTGATTCTGCAATCACATCACAAAATTCTATTTAAAACTTTTTTCTTTGTCAGTACAATTCAAATTGGTTGCCAACAAAACATGGTCGCCAACATCCTATGTTTCTCAAATTTTTAAATTTTACCCAGTGTTGCCGCTGCACTCAGGTTCAAAGTCATTGAAGTGAGAGTGAAACATAACAAAAGCTATAATTGGCAATCTGGCAATTATTAAAAACCCGTATGGGGATATGGCATTGTTTATTTAAATCGCGACAAGTTGTATCAAAATTCCACTTTGAAGTCAAACTTTCCAAAAAGGTTTTTTAAAATTTGTTCCAATTGGATTTTGATGTATGGGAGTTTTATGTAGAATAATATTCTAAATAACTTTTGTTCTTAAACTTTTTTGATAAGATGCACAATTTTTGAGATATTCGCAAAAAACATATTCGCTCGTATGGTCCATTATTGCCCATTAACGGACTTAGCCTCGCATTTTCCGAAAAACGGATCTGCGCAAAATTTCAAGTCCCTAGCTAAATCCGTGCGCCCGCAATCCGGTCCACAGGCAGATGGACAGACGGACGGACATGCGGATATTAATTTTTTTTATCATTCTAAACACATTGGTGTAATTTATTTTTCTGTGTGATGACGGGATCAAGAGGTGAGAGATAATATACTTCGTTTGATTCTAAGTTGGCCTGGTGGCTAAACATATTGGAAATTAAAGAATTCTCATGATTCTCCAATTTCAAAGCATGCCTGCTCCAGAGACAAAGGCAATAATACAAAATGGGCAATATTTTTGCTTTTCCATACAATTCGTTATTAGAATAATACCTATTTGTTGTCTTGAATTTGCAACCCGTGCAATTACGAATAATTTTTCTTTCGAAGCCCTCTAATTTTCTTGCCCATGTTGTAGAGATGTTAAACCAACACGGAAAACCGTAAATAAGAATCAGTTTTAGCAACTGCTTATATAAGAGCATTAGAGTTGTTCAATTTAACATGCTTTTGACTGAAATGTGAGATTCGAACAAAAAATAATTTCTACACATTGTTTGAAAATTTCATGGTTATGGTCAGGAAATAAGATTCAAATCCCTATGCTAGTCTTCCTAGAAAAGTACCGTGTCCGCATTCTGTCTTTCCCACTGAAAAATAATATATTTGTCTCTTTCTAGTTTTCTGCAAAATTTTATGACGTCTGTTACCAAATTTTTTTTCGTGTAAAAATTAGAAGAAAAAAAATAGCTTTTATTAAAAAAGAATGCACTAAAAAGAAAAAAATAATTTTCTGGACGCTGTGTATCACAAATATAAAAGCTTTTTAAAAGCGAGATAAATTTTTATTGTTGTTTTATGCTTTATCTCGCTTTTTAAAAGCTTTTATATTTGTGATACACAGCGTCCAGAAAATTATTTTTTTCTTTTTAGTGCATTCTTTTTCAATAAAAGCTTTTTTTAATTTTTTTTTTAATTTTTCATTACAGACTTTTTAACTTGAGAATCGTATTCAGCGAGCCCAAAAACCCCAGAATAGATTTTTTTCCGGAAAATTTGGAGAAAAGGATAATATCGTTATCCTTACAGGACATTCCGTTATCCTTACAGACTTTTTAATGACAGATTCGGATTCAGCGACCCCAAAAACCCCCAGAATAGATTTTTTTCCGGAAAATTTGGAGAAAAGGATAATCACGTTATCCTTACAGGACCTTCCGTTATCCTTACAGACTTTTTGATGATAGATTCGGATTCAGCGACCCCAAAAACCCAAGAATAGATTTTTTTCCGGAAAATTTGGAGAAAAGGATAATCACGTTATCCTTACAGGACCTTCTCTTATCCTTACAAGGACGAAGTAGAGAAAATATTGTATTGTCATCGGACTTATATAAGTGTACAAAATTTCAAGTGAATCGGATGAGTGGAAGTGGGTCAAAATTTGATTGCAAGATTTGACCCCGACAAACAAAAAAACAAACAAACAAACAAACAAACAGACAGACAAGATAGCGAGCTAAATAAAAGCTTTTAAAAATAATTTCTACACATTGTTTGAAAATTTCATGGTTATGGTCAGGAAATAAGATTCAAATCCTTATGCTAGTTTTCCTAGAAAAGTACCGTGTCCGCATTCTGTCTTTCCCACTGAAAAATAATATATTTGTCTCTTTCTAGTTTTCTGCAAAATTTTATGACGTCTATTACCACATTTTTTTTCGTGTAAAAATTAGAAGAAAAAAAACAACCATTTACCATAGAAATTTTTTCCAATAACAAATTTTTTTCCCAATAATACAAATTCTTGATTTCGGAAATCTTATAGCAAATTTTATTAATATTTCTAATAGCAAATTTTATTATTTCATACAAACGCTTCAAAATTACCCGCTTATAAAATCAAAATTACATGCCAGACACACACATAACATGTCATGGCTTAATAAGATTTCACTGGGTTTTTTTTTATTAATAATCATGCCTTTAAAGGTTTCACTGGAATATCTTAGGAAAAAAATATTGATGAAATCGGGCGAAAAGTGAAATCGGGTTTTCAAAAGTGGTACTTAGAAAAAGTGTACGCGTTTTAAAAGTGGTTTTTGTGAAAGAAGGGCATTAAAGTAATACCCTCGTGTGATTTTGAAATCGGATTAAAGTGTTAAACGCAAATTAAGTGCAAAAACGTCCAACGTTTGACGTTTCTCAACTAGTGTTCCACAAAGTAATGCTTTTGTAGTTTGGTCCTCAACACATGCCAACTACCGTCAGCATTGATTTAGCTCGCTATCTTGTTTGTTTGTCTGTTTGTCAGATCAAATCTTGCAACCCAATTTTGACCCACTTCCACTTGTCCGATTGACTTGAAATTTTGCACACTTATATAAGTCCGATGACAATACAATATTTTCACTACTTCGTCCTTATAAGGATAACGGAAGGTCCTGTAAGGATAACGTGATTATCCTTTTCTCCAAATTTTCCGGAAAAAAATCTATCCTGGGGGTTTTTGGCGTCGCTGAATCCGAATCTGTCATTAAAAAGTCAGTAAGGATAACGGAAGGTCCTGTAAGGATAACGTGATTATCCTTTTCTCCAAATTTTCCGGAAAAAAAATCTATCCTGGGGGTTTTTGGGGTCGCTGAATCCGAATCTGTCATTAAAAAGTCTGTAAGGATAACGGAATGTCCTGTAAGGATAACGTGATTATCCTTTTTCTCAATTGTTCCGGGAAAAAATATATTCTGCGGGTTTTGGGGTTCGCTGAATACGATTCTCAAGTTAAAAAGCCTGTAAGGACATCTCAAATGTAAAGCTATATATTCGAAGACTAAAAAGAACAAAATAAAAAAAAATAAAAAAAAATTTTTAAAAAAAAGCTTTTATTAAAAAAAATGCACTAAAAAGAAAAAAATAATTTTCTGGACGCTGTGTATCACAAATATAAAAGCTTTTAAAAAGCGAGATAAAGCATAAAACAATAAAATAAACATTTATCTCGCTTTTTAAAAGCTTTTATATTTGTGATACACAGCGTCCAGAAAATTATTTTTTTCTTTTTAGTGCATTTTTTTTAATAAAAGCTTTTTTTTAAAAATTTTTTTTTATTTTTTTTATGTTTGTTTTGTGATTTTTTTTGTGATTTTTTTTGTGACTGAGCAGTCATTTGGTATTCTTAACCGTGAGTCACAAGAAAAGTTACAATAAATTCGCACAGTGGTTAGTAAGTTTGACAGTCGTTTTGAGATTACAGTACAATCCCGATTATATGATCTAATTAATGTTGGGGTGGGTCATATAATCAAGGGTTTCATATAACCGAGGGTCAAATTTTCTATTTTTTTTTCTCAGGTTTCCTTACGTTTAATACAAACAAAGGTTAAAGTGTTAAGTATTTTTTAATCTTCTCACAAAAATTTATATTTTGTTAAAGTATTTTAATAAATTTTGTTGTCTAATGCTGCTTATATTTGTTAAAACAGCCTTTTTTTTAAGTCTTTGCAGCATTCCGATCTCTGTTGAGTCAACGTCGTTCTCAACAGCCCAATCCAATGCAATATTGAGAGCTTTGATCGCCTCAGTTTGGGTGATAATTTTTTTCAACGTAAAAATTTCGTCATTCTCACTTTGCTGTCAATCGTCTTCATCTACACTAAAATCTTCAACGAGATCTGGAAAATCATTTGTCCAAGCATTAAGCTCAAACTTCACTGCATCCTCCTTTAAAAAAAATCCAATTATTTACTCGAAATAATATCGATGATCACATAATCGAGGTTTTTTCGATTCGCAATGATCATATAATTGAGGCTTTATACAAATTTTTGGGCAGTCATATAACAAATTTAACATGTTTGTCAAATGACCAGAAATCGTCTCCACTGCACTCTGGGAATATCGCATTTAATTAAATAGTGCTTGAAATAGTATTTCTTGTTGTTTTTATCTTGTGATCTCATGCCACAATTGGCGGTCACAATTTTGATAATACTTGTGACTTTTCAAAATTGTGACTGAACGACCAGAATACCAAAAAGGCAGAAGTTGTTAGTCACATCGGGCTTGTGACAGAGTTGTGAGTAGTCACCGGTCACTGGGCGCGTTTAGACCGAGCTAACTTCGCACTGCCAAAACTAACTAGTTTAGCGGTGCCAAACTAGAAGTGTGAACTGTCAATTTTTCGCTTTTATGTAAATTTTTTGCAATATATAGCATGAAAAGGTCACAAGGGATTAGAAAAAGCGGGAATAAAATCCACAGTTTAAAGTAAAAGTTTTACTTACAAACAAGTTAATTTTGCAACTATATGTCAGCGTTAATAGTTAGCAGCGCCAAAATACCGCTGCTAAGCTAGCAGGCATTGCAAAAGTAAAACGCATTTATACCTGCGCTACATTGAAAAACTGCCAATTTAGCACCGGTCTAAATGCACCCACTAAAAATTGCTAGAATAGGGCTATAAATTGTAAAGTTAGCAGTTAGCAGTGTTCTTTGGCATGCTGTGAAGAACTTCAACAAATTCCCGATTATTTAAAAAACCGAGCTTGTTTAAAATCGAAAAAATAGCTCCACAATGCCAAGCTAATTTTAGCATTCTCACAATTTTTCGCAATTTTTTTATGAAGTACCGCCGTCACACAACCACAAAGCTTATCTCTCCCCTCGCTTAAAGTGTAACCTCCTCCCGCACAAAGACTTTCTTTGGTTACACTTCCATAATTTCTTAAATTACGTAGGCATAAGGACGTAAAATATCATAAATTCGTCATTTTCAAAACAATTTCCCAGAATGATTGGCAATATTTCCGATTCATTAGTTTAATTAAAATACAGAAAATGTATTTGGCAACTCTTTTTGTTTGTCTTTCACTTTGTATTACATTTCGTTATGATGCGTTCAGCATAAATAACCTATTTTGTAAGGACGAAATAATCAATTTGAGTATTTTTGGCCATGAATTGTTGATGAAAAGATATTTTTTTCATACTTTTTTAGCCTGTTCGTCGACTTCTAAGATGCTGTCCATAAAATATGTCTCACTTTTAGTCAGAAGAGGGAATTTGCGGTAGTGTAACGGCCGGCAGTACTAAACTATAATACAAAAGGTCGAGAAAAAGTGTGACGTACGAGGAGGAGCTATAATTTGATCCGGTGTTCACTGCAATTTGATCCGGTTTTCATCATTTTTTTGATCTGGTGTTTACAATTTTTTTGGTAAAATCGTTACCAAATTTTTTTCCGTGTTTCACTAAAATTTGATCCGGTTTTCACCACATTTTGATCAAATTTTCATCATTTAGATCCGAAAGAAACGAAATGTCACTGGCCACTGGACTTAAACTAGTAAGCGCTTAGAATCTACGTTACTTCTTCGTTGTATCCTCTTCCCGCTATAATTCTTTTCTACATCAATCAAGAGATTTATGTTTTTTTTGATCCGGTTTCTGCCCTCCCTGATCCGATTCTGAAGCCGGAAGTGCAGTATCACCAATTACAACGTACTTTATTCCTTCCCTAATACCCCACCCCTTCTTTAATCCTTTCCCATACAGCTAAAAGAATTTTGAAAAAGAAAATAGTCGTTTAATTACAGGAAAATGTGATATAAAACAATAGGGCAATTCACTCTTGATCGTAGATAGTAAAATCGTAGATTGTACTGTACATCTACGATGGAAAAGTACAATGAAGCGTGAGCAGCGCTTTACTAGAGGTTGTGGGTTTTGTCGTTTTTTATTTATTTTCTTTACCTAAATTGTTTAAAGCATTTTTTAACTCTTAATTTATACTAAATCATATAAATACTTTAATTTACTTGCTTTTCCAATGTCCATTTTAGAGTTGGCACCAAGTTGACATGTCACAAAACATGCCTTAACCTCACTTTATTAGAAGTACGACAAAAACTACGATTTTACCTACCTTCGGGTGTGGTAGATTGTAGTTTTCGTCGTAAAAAAATTTGTATGGAGAACTGTCAAAAAACTACGATTTTATTTACGATTCTACGAGTTTACGATCAACTACGATAAAGAGTGAATAGCCCTAATATGTTTAATTACAGCAAAATGTGATGTGAAACAAAAAATTTAAATATTTTACTTGCCCGAAAAATTTTGTTTGTTTTTATATTTATTTAATTTATGTTAAATGATTGAAAAATTGTCCACTTTATCGAAATAAAACGTTATTAGAGGCGGTTTGCATGGAATTTAAGAGCCCCAATTAGTTTCGACTGTATGTACCTTTAAAAACGATGAAACCAATAAAAAAATCCAATATATTTATTAATAATATACAAACTATCGGTTTTTTACGTTATTTATCCAATTTGTCCACTTCTAAATATTTGTTTGAATATTTGGAAATACTCGTAGGCTATGTTATTCCAATATTGCGACCCATTTTCCCAAAACAATTTCATCCTTCCAAAAACATATACATTTCAACATACATAGATATCGAATCATGAGATCATGCTCTAGAATTGTGCTCCAAATGAAATAAGGGGGAGAACGTCTCTTTTTTTTTAGCTTCGTTTACTTTGGGGACACGTCGACCTACCATAAAACGGCATAAAGTTAAATCCAACTGAAGTTGAAATATAAAGAAATCAAATAAAAGAATGAAAATAACAAAATCAAAAGGATTTCGTATAGATATATAGAAATTGAAAAATGGTAGAAAATTCAAAAAAAAAAAATCACTCAACTAAGTATTCGTAAATAAATATTAAGCAATGCCAAATGGAATACGTATAGCTCTAACGTTTTGATTCTCTTTTCTAAGAGACATAAAGGCTTGTTTTTTTTGGTAAACGGTAAACGGGGAGGCTTTCATGTGAACACAAGCAACACCAACTACAACCCTTTTAACTATACTTCACTTACTCCGTTTTGCAATGTATTCCGATTTATATTATTTATTTAAGCTGCCAAGTGGAGCTTATAAAGGGATTCAAAAGCCTCCTTGCCAGCCTTTCACAATACACTAAAATTGGAAATTATGCCTCTTGAATAAATTCTTCTCAAAAGCTACCTGACGTGTAAACAATTTCAACTTTATAAATACAATAATAAAATTTTCGTGAAAATCTTTAAATACACATATATGTGCCATCTAATATACCAACATGTATTAATAATTATTTGAGTTAAGTATCGTTAAGTCATTATTTGGGTTAAGTATGGCTGAATTTGTGGAAACTATTTTACAAAATTAATTTGAATTTAAGAGGACTTTAAGCGGAATAGGGAAAAAAAACTTTGTTTGAAGCTCTTTAAAAATCAAGGCAATCTTCTGGTTTGTTGGATTCGATATAAAAAGTGGTTGTGTGTAATTGAAATCAAGGAACATTGAAACCCCTTTTAAAGTAGAACATTTTTCAATAACATTTTTAGTTAAAAAAATTTAGAGTATGATTTTACACAAGCTTTTTATGCATAAAAGTTTAATCTAACCACTATTGCTCCCTTAACTATACAACCGGAATCGGTTTTCACGATTGTTTCGGACGCGGATCATTTTATCAAAAACTTATTAAAATATTTAAAGGCATTACATTCCAAGTGTCCTCATAACCTTATCTCAGCAACCGTCTTACCTGCTATTTTCTAGATCTCTGACGAGATTTTGACGGGGTTTTTATACCCGTATGGTGAAACCAAAGGGTATATTAGATTTGTAACGCCAAGATCCCGTCATCACACAAAAAAATGAATTACACCAGTGTGTTTAGAATGATGGAAAAAGTTGAATTTAGCATGTCCGTCCGTCTGTCCGTCTGTCCGTCCGTCTGTCCGTCTGTCCGTCTGTCCGTCTGTCCGTCTGTGGCGCGGATTGCGGGCTCACGGATTGAGCTACAAACTTGAAATTTTATGCAGATCCGTTTTTCGTAAAATGCAAGGCTAAGTTCGGTTATTCGCAAAAATGGACCATTAGGGGGGGGGGGGGTAGGGGCGGGGGTACCCCTCATACGAACGAAAAGTGTTTTTTCGAATATCTCAAAAACCGTACATCTTATCAAAAAAGTGCCAGAACAAAACTTATTTAGGATATGATTCTACATAAAACTGCCATACATCAAAATCCGATTGGAATAAATTTTAAAAAATCTTATTGGAAAATTTGACTTCAAAGTGGAATTTTGGTACAACTGTTCGAATTTTGATACGAATATCACCGTACGGGTTTTCAATAATTGGCAATTATAGCTTTTGTTATGTTTACTATTAGAAAGATTAAGCCTCAAAGAAATTGTATATCCACTAAATTCTTCCAACTCCATCCCTTTTGAGTCTTTACTTGTTAACCTCTGAACCGTTGAAAGACTTTTTAAAATCTGATTTTTAGTAAAAGAGGCGACTTTTTTTCGATGACGAAGCGGGGGCCGGCCCGTGGGAATCGACAGGTCCGCGAAATGGCCTAAAATCTGATTTTTAGTAAAAGAGACGATTTTTTTCGATGCCTCTGAGATAAAATGAGACAAATTCATCAAAAATAGTCTTCACAGACAGTTTTTTTTTGCAAGCTTGTTTACCTGTTGGGAATGTTTAATTAATCGCAAAAGCTTGTTCGGGAGATTCCTTAGAATTTTTTTTCCGCAATCGGTTCAACGGTCAAAAATTAGCAGGCGAGGGGTCACGAAGATGGGGGGCATGAAGGAAGAATCAAACCGCTTTATCAATGAAAAGGACGTGTTTTACAGATAGGTTTTATCACGGACGTCGTTGTTTGGTTTTTATCACAAAACTCGAAAACGGCTGGATGGAATTTGATGAAATCTGAAATTTAGACGGAGATTGAAACATACATAGGCTTCAAATTGTTACATTTAGACATTTCCGTCGTTCCATATACAGCAACCAGACGGGATTTTATTTTTCAAATTAATTTCAATAAATTTTTACAAACCTTTTAAACATAAAAAAGTACTTTTCCATAACTCTTCATTACATGCAATTGCAATTAAAATACTCATACCTTTTTCTCACATAAAACACGAGCAGTTTTTGGTGATTTTTCTAAAAAAAATGTCCATTTTACCGTCAAACAAACCACGAAAACTTTATACATGCCTACTGATTTGTAATACATCGAGATAATCACAAGTTTGAACGATATAAATGCAAATTTCACGTAATAAATTTACAATGAATTTTCCAACAATAATTATTTGAAGGAATAAAATAACCCCAACCCCAAAAGAAAAGTAAAATATCAAGTTGCAAAGTGAAGAGAAACTTCATAAAATATGCAGAAGTCATCTGATCAATAAAATTTACTTTTTGCCAATTTATTATTAGTACAGTGGCAAAGCATGTTTTTTTCTTCTTTTTTCTGTGACTCTACTCAATATACTAATTTTCCCTATTAAAAGTCGATGCGGAATACGGAACGCAAAAGAACGGAGAAACTTTTTTTTTCTTTTTCGAGACTGTATATAGCTGGGATGAAAAGAAACTTTAAGATAAACTCATTGGTTTATTTGGTAGCAATATCAAGTAATATTACTTTCTTTAGCTGAAGAGATTATATATAGTAATGGTAATCCTTATTTACTACGTACATAGCCTAAAAATAATAGACAAAAGCTGCTCTTGTATCCGGCTGTTCCGGGAAATCGCTTATACGGTTTCATAGTTCCAATCTAAACACTATATGGAAAACTTTTCTAAATACTATACACTCTCTGCTATGAATGGCTGATGTGTAAAGAGTAAAATTTTAGCCAGATATTATTTATGTGTATATGGGTTTTTGGTGTAATCTTATTTAAGAAAGCGCCTTAGTAAACTATAGATGACGCCATTTACTGAATGAACGGATTAATATTTAGTTTCTTAGACGTAGTAGAGAGAGTGATGTTTTCATGAAAAAATTTTAATGAGGGATTTTCCAAAAAAGTATTTTCCGAGATTTTTAGGGTTGATTAGAGGTTGTCCATAAAAGCCGTCATGTTAATTTATGGAAAATCTCCTGGAAATTGTATTGCCAAAATGATTCGAAAGGCCAGGCATACGAAAAAAGGTCGACAAATTTTTTTGAAGAAGTCCCCTTTTTTCCCAGAGAAGATACTGCAGTAGATTTGCTTCGATGTTAAAATCTTCCCTTTTTGCGAGGAAATCATTCACGCAAACATTCCCTTTTTCTTTTTTGCTAACTTTTCAGCGTTTTTTTGGCATATTGCGATCCAATAAGACAGAACAGCAAATCGCAAGACCTGTCAAATCGAAAAACGTCGTAGAGGTGAGAGTCGCAATCGACTGTGATTGTCACGTGTAAACGCAGATGATACTGAATTGTAGTTGTGCCACAGGTTGAAAGCAACAGGAAAGGGCGTTACAGGAAGAGTCTGTCGCATAACTCAGTTTGCGATGTTGCTCCTATAAAAGAAATAGATTCTAATTCAACAAGGTAAATTTTGATTACACGAATTTTTAAACGAGGCCACTAGCGGTCGGTTTTTTTTAATAGACCGCACATCAAATGGTAAGCGTATCAAAAGATTTTAAAAGACCACATCATACTTAATATATAAAAATGAGTTGGTGTCTGTCTGTCTGTTCCTCTTTCACGCAAAAACGGCTGAACCGATTGACTTGAAATTTGGTATGAGTATCTGTGGTAGTTTTGGTTCCAACATAGGCATACGGAAAAGTAGCGCGAGGGGTGGGGGGAGTAAGGGGAGGGGATAAAGTGATTTCGAAACTTAGTTTTTGCGCTATGTTACTCTTTCGCGGGGAAACTACTGAACCGATTGGCCTGAAATTTGGCATAGATGTTTGTTGGGGGTCCACCCCCAACATAGATCCATTAAGAAGTAGCCCGAAAGGTGGAGGTAGTAAGGGGATGGGGTAAAGTGCTTTCGAAACTTAATTTTTGTGCTATGTTACCCTTTCGCGGGGGAACTACCGAGCCGATTGGCCTGAAGTTTAGCTCCAACATAAACCATAAAAAAAAAAAAAATTGAAAAAACTTAACCCGGCAACGACGGTACAAATAGAATACTTAATTCTGAAAATCGTTTTTCCAGGAAAAAAAATGATCGAAGAATGGAAACAAAATTTCTGACACACACAAATCGATACATTTTGTCAAAATTTTGAATAATTTCAAAATAACCAAAAATCTCACCTCTTAAAATTTTACAGACAGATAAGCAAGCAAAATTTGTCAAATTCCAAAATCGTAAAAATTACCATTTTCAGACAGTCACAAAAAATCTGGTCAAATTTAAAAAAAGGACAAAATCGACAAGAATTACTACGCTTATAATTTTTCAGATAGATAATCGAGAAAAATCGTGATATTGTTTTAAATTGCAGAATTATAAGAATTATGGTATACATATTAGATAAGTTGAAAAAACAAACAGCAAAAGGATTGGCCTTCCCCTCCCTCTATTATACTATTATACCAGTATTATATAACAAAAAAAAAAATAAATAAAATAAAATAAAAAATCTTTTTGTTTCTCTCGGAAGAAAATTCTCTGCGTCGGCATTACTATTCAGAAGGCTTTAATAAAGGGCTCCATGGTTCGATAAAAATTATTCTACACAAGTGTCAAAGAAGAAAAACGAGGGGCTATCATTTTTCAAACTGATTCTTATCTTGGATATCCACCCATATTAGATTCACTTTCGTATTCAGACGTCATAGCCAGACCAAACTTAGATTGAAATTCATTCGTATATCTGAAAGAGTGAATATACAATATAAGGCTAAGACCAATGCCAACAACAAGAGTATTCAGCAATAATAATAATGGCAACTACTATGTACGACAATAAAATAACAACCAAGAATTTTCCCAACCGCAGATACTGTTTTTTTTTCTTCTAGAAGATAAAAACGAGAACACAACAAGGATTTTATGCTGTCGGGTGAACTTCTATGTATTATATACAGTCCTTACATAGATTAAAATGTATTAATTTGAATTTATATGTTAGATACATAAAAATAAGTTATAGAGAATTTTGCCTAAACTTTCGATATGGGGGTAATCAAAGTTCGTACAGTACTATAGTAAGAAACAGCACAATTTACGGATTTCTTTTAAAGTATATATCAATTTCAACAAGTCTCCAACATTTACGCACATGAGCTGAGCTGCCTCTACTTTTTCTATTACTTTTTCTATTTGGTTTTTTTTACTTCTATTTCGATAGCATCACAAACGACTAATGGTGATCCTTTTTTGAGAAAAATGTTTCGATATTCCGAACGCGTCCGTTTCGGCTATTTTTTTTAACTGACATCCCTTTTATCCTGCGTGTGGTATAGACGATTTTTTTTGTGCTTTTAAGCTCCGTTTTCCCATTTTTCAAAATGTATTTTTTTTTTCGGTAAAAAAATGGTTTTTTCTTGCCCAAGTTATAACGATTTTTTTTTCAGAGCCTACATTTAGATACGGACTTGACATTCCTGCCTAATCCTGTTATTATATTATACTTTGACATTTTTTCATGAATTCCCCGACGGGATATGAAATTATCCTATTTCATCTAGAGCCTTCGAACCTTGTTAATAGTGGGGGACACCGCGTCAGAAATTTTACTTTACGTTTTATATACTATTTATATATATATATATATATATATATGTGTGTGTACCGCAAACATGTCCTTTTTATTCCACGGTGCGCTCTGTATAAAACTCACTTCTCTTCATAGGGATTTCGATTTTTGCGTTTATATTTTCATATATTTTTGTTAAAGTTGATTGTATATTTAAGATAACCTTCGGAAAATGCGATATTTTTATGGTAGTCTACTATTGCCATCTCGTTTACGTGATTTTATACTTTTTTGCATTAGGCCTACTTGGGGGAAATGCCCATATAGTTATGGGTTTTTATATATACGTACCAGTAAGTATTGTAACCAAAAGGGCGTTAAAATATTTTGCCAAGACAAATATTTACTTTTTCCTCTGGCTATAACTTTTTAGAGATTGTAATTTAGAAGATGGATTCATAATCATAGAAAGGACAAGCGGTCCTAAAGATTGGTAATTGAATTTTTGGCCGTTTTTAATTAGAATGTGATTTTGGTAACTACAAAGTATATATACTTGTATATACTTTTTTTGAAAAAAGGTTTTAACAAAAATTGAAAACATTTCCAGGAGTTGTTTATATTATATGAGGAGAGTTTCAGATTAAATATCCACCTTTATTTTGAAAACTCGGTTTACAAGTAAACAAATCTATAGTAAAATCGGGTCAAATTAATTGTCGCATAAACATGTTTTGAAATATTTTTAACTTTTTTGATAGAGATTTCTTAGAAAAATTTAGTTGTTTAATAAAAAATTGCGTGGAAATAGCAAAATGCTTTGATTCAGGGTTCTTTTTGTGCGAAGTATTAGCGTCGACAAGTGGAAGGGGCAAGGGAAGTGTGGAATAGCCCATGTTTGACGGCGAAACTTTTTCGTCCATAGCAAAAAGTTGAATAAAAGTGTGGTGAATAATAACAAAAAGGATTATTAAATCAGTAGTAAAATAACTAGAAAAGGTTTTCAAGTACTTGCCGCAAACATTTTTAGGACTGGAAAAATTTTATTGTTTTCTGGAAATTTTTAGGTTAACATACAGACTTAGTTTATGTACAATGTACAAGCTGATAGTTTAAAATACATTTCATCTTCCAAAATACTGAGAATTGGTTTAATATGCACACAACAGGAAAAGAAGCAGACTAATAGTTTAACATACACTCAGAAAAATGTTCAGGTCAACTTTTTGTCAGGTTAACTCTGACCTTTCTATAAGCCAGGTTTCTGTAAGCCAGCTAGCGATCAGAGTTAACCTATCTAAGGTCAACTCGTGCAGCTCCCAATGCCCTACTTCACCTGCTGGTGGCTTAATTTCAGAATTTCTCCGACCACAGGTCAACTCAGTTTTACTTGCCCACATGCAGGCGAACGCGCGCCTGCCCGAGGCCAATTACGCCGTATGTAGGTCGTCGAGTTAGCCTCCATTTTTCTGAGTGTACATACAGACTGCCGATTTAACATACAGACTGTTCGTCCAACAGCCCAACTGTCCGTTTAGTACACAGACTGAGTCTTAACCCTTTGGACCCTCTTGGGATCATGCGTCCCAAAAATGTTTGCGTAAAAACTGTTATATAAATTTGCTTTACAGATTGGTTCTGAATTATCCCATTAAGTAATATGAAGACTTTTTTTGAAATTCCGATATTCTGTCTGGGATTATTCCTGTCCTTGTTTGTGTAGTTGAGCAAAAACTTAAAAGTGTTGTTAATTTTATGTGAATGTGAGCAATTTATTCGCACAATTAGAAGTCTTTATTTTTAAAAAAACGTTTTTTCTACACATTGGGTATATTTACACCAGGTAAGTCTTTTTGGAATTCAAGAATTTGACAAAAATATGAAATTCTTAAATTGGGATTATATGTATTATTGGATTATAGACCAAAAATACATAGTTTCACGAAACTAATGGGACTTATTATGCCAGGACATTTCAGGATGAAGCGCCGAAAGCTATGTTCTGAAACCAATATATATGTTAAATTAGATCTCCTTCTTAACGGTCATACCTTAAAAACATAAAAAATGTGAACAGCCGAAAGTCGGGTTCAAAGGGTTAAAGAAGCAGAACTATAGTTTGACACACGAATTGATGATTTAACATACAGACTATAAGTTTAACATACAGATTGCCAGTTTAACATACAAAGTGTCGACATAACATATTGACTTCCGATTTAACGTACAGAAGAACATTTTTATCGACAATTTTTTTTAACAAAATCTCAAAATTCGAAAAATCCCCTTTTTTAAAATATAAATTTTAATTTCCGTAGCAAAAAAAAGGTAAATTTATTTAAATTAATAATTTCTTAAAACATAGCACTTACCAATTGTTGTTAACACAGTTAATGAGTATAGAAAAGCCCTGGCAAACGTCCATTCGTAATCTGGTGTAGTATTGGGATGCGGTATTATCATAACCGCCCCAGTGGACGGTGTGTGACCTTCAAATTGGGATGACATATCCTCTGTTAATCGTTTTATGAGTTGATCTTGAAAGCGCGCTATTTCTAACGCTGCTAATCTGTATGTAAAAAAGAGATAATTAATATATATTTATATGAGGGCTGTTCAAAAAATACGTCACGAGTTTTAAAGGGGAAGAAGTCGGCAGTGGTTTTACAGTGATATGAAATTTCGCGTCGTAGGAAATTGAAAGTGAGGGGGATTTAGGGGATCCAAAATGTGCACAAAAAACGAATTAAGTGCCGAAATGGTCCCTATTTTCAGCAAAAATGTATCGTGACGTATTTTCTGAACAACACCGAATTTCTCATTAAATACCGTGTCCAATTCTCCCGATAGAGTATATTTAGTGAAACGGTAATGTCCCAAATATTTTCTACGGTTTTTTGACGCGCTTCTATGGCATCCGTAATGGCTCCCTGGGAAAATGTCACGTTGTCGGTCCGTTGTGGAGGCCGAGTGACTTGACGATTTGTCGATGCTAATGTCCTTTGATGCATTGTAGAAGCCCCTCCTTCAATCGCTAGAAATATGAAGGATCCTGGAAAAGACGCAAGTTTTTAAGTCACAATTTTTACTCAGGGCTTAATTGAGGTAAAAATATTTTTTTTAAATCAAATTGAAAATGTTTAAACTTTTGAAGTACAGTGGCATACAAAACTACTCTAAAAATTATCCTCATTTACTGAGCTAAGTGCTGTGTTTCTAGTTATTTAAGCCGGAATCTTAAGGAAAAGCGTATGACAGCTTTTGGCAACTCACTCTACTTACAATGAAACTTAATTTCATCAAAAAACAAAATATATCGGTACGCAATTTTCCAATTTACGCTTCGAAATCATTAAACCAACACAATTTAACTGATTTGAAAAAAATATATAATAATATATGATCATTGCTAAGGAAAACAAAAACATTGGCTCAAAAATCGTTTCAATATTAGCCGCAGATGTTTTTCAAATGAACAAATATTCTAACCATGAATCAAAAAGAACAAAATTAGAAATAATGAAAGTAGAAATAGAAAATTTGAAATTTAAATTAACGTTACCTAAAAAATAAAAATAAAATTCGTTTACATACCTAATAAAGTGTATGCAAATAGGAGTGTACAAATTCCCAAATTTGTTAGTAGGCCAGCCCAAAAAGGTGCCGATTTCGGTCCAACACATGAGCAACATTTCCGCCTCCCTTTTGTGGAGCTACCCGTTCCGGCACTCTTTAATGACGCGGTGGGATCATCGCGCTTCAATGAATTTGTTCCGTTATTCTGTTGCTTCCCCAATGGCGGATAGGGCTCGTAACGATATCTGCCTGAGTCCTTTTCCGCCATAGCCTTTCTTGACCTGTTATATATATATATATATATATCTTTGTTAAGGGCTAAAAGACGAGTTGGGGGACGACGACAACACGCTGTTTTCGCTACTTATATTCTTTGTTCTGTGTAAGTTAGTTAACACCGCCTCACCTTTGGCTTTTCTGGTTAATTTTTTCAAATTTTATTCAAACAAATATTGAGGATATTTTTTTTTTGGTTTCCCATCTGTGTTTCATCCTTTTCTAAAACACACACATACACACAAACAATGTAGACGAGGCGATTTAACTGCAAAGCTCGTTGTATTTTCGCGAGGAATGGTGGAGTTCCTTTTGGCGTTTACTATTCCATCACCAAAAGCAAGGGAATTTACGGGAATTGTGTTGTGCGATTTTCCCAATTCTCTTTGAATCGCTGTTTTAAAGTTATGTCAATTTATTCGTATGATATCCTGCCATGCCTGAAAAGGACAATGAAAACAAATAAAGTTAATTTAAGCTCATTTAAGTTGATTTTATTTGATCATTTTAAAATTTTCGCAATGAATTCTTGATTTTGTGACATTTTTAAGAGTGGAATATATTTTGATGTGAATTATATTTGAGCCGTTTTTTTTTAAATTTTTTTTTGTTGAGGACCACAAAATATGTGAAAGTTGATTTTTAACACTTAAGACCAATGCTTAAAAATATTGAAATAACAAAATGTCGAAGCACAACACACTTATGGGGTGTCGATAAAATACGTCATGGTAATTTTTGGCTTTTTGTACCGCCCCTTTTCCCTCGTTTTAATTCGATTATTTTTGTTTGGGTTTTAGTAACAACGCAATTACATTACACGAGATCCCTCCTACACTCTAAACGTTTTATAGGGACAACACTAGAACTGTACTAGTTTTTTTTGGTGTATGACACGTGCCCGTCACTAGAAGTGTGCCCAATTAGCACTGATGCCCACCGTGACTTCAGCGGTTGACGTCGTCAAGGTTGACATAAATGCTACTTGGGTACACTTCTCGTGGCAGACACGTGCCGTACACCAAAAATCCTAGTAGAGAAATAAAATCATAGCAGAATTCTATTACTCTTTGAATTTTTATGAATTTTTTAAACTATTTTATTTCAGTTAACTACCAGAAAGAAAGCGTTTCGAACAATGATAAACCCAGGACATAATTTTAAGCAAATCATTTCATACAGAATGGTAAGTACCAATTTTTACATATTTACCAGTACTTTTTTTTAAATTTTTAAATATTTAGGGTTAAAAATTGATTTTTTTCACCGTATTTTGGGTTAAAAATTGATTTTTTTTTCACCGTTTTCGAGATATTTTACAATTTTGTACGGGTTCTCTTGAAACTTTCGCATATCATAGAAGTTCGCAGCCTTTACAGTAGAGTGGCAGAAAAGTATAAGAAAATCACATGCTGTTCAAATCGAACGATTTTAATAAAAAGTATACTCTCCCCTAGTGGCTATACTATTACAAATGCTGGTCACTAGTGCAAAACTTTCAACTTTCTTTTCGAATACTAATATTTTACCAGATAACCGCTACCAAATTTCTAATATATCTGTTGAACTTCTAACAATTCATCATAACTGCCTCCAACAATTTCTCTCGTGTGCACCAATGTTGTCTCATATGAATCCATCGATAACAAATAAAAGTTTTTCTATATATTTTTTGGCAACTATTGTTTGAACTAAACCACAACTGATAGCCCAATATTTTAAGCCAAACCTATCAAACTTTTTCTATAGAGTATGAAGTAAAAACTACACTATGTCGCAACATAAATATATACATATGTATATGTATGTGGATATCAATAAATATTTAGAACCAATTTATAGATATATTGAAGCGAAAATTTATGTATTTTTCATCGTTTAGGGTATTTGAATTGATTTGATACAATTTGGTGTGATTAAAAAAAATCAAATACAGATTGGATTTCATTTAAAAATATTTTCGTGCGATATTTCTTGCATTTTGTGTAGCACAAATGGGATTTTTCTGGGAATCATTCTTAAATCTGGAATGTTTATCGGATAAAAACACTCGTCGAGAATTTACGAAAGTTGTTTATCAATTTCTGGATCATTTCGCATATATTTTCGTTTTGTTCTTCTTGCTTTTATAATGTCAAGTAGCCTGAAACTTTTTTTTAACTTTTTTGTATCAAGTTTTCTGAGACTTTTATCTTGAAGTTAACTCTAAAACTGTTGAATGCATTTTTTGTTTCACACTTTTGTTTTACATTTCACACTTTTTTTCTTTGACTTTTATTAACGAAATATATACAGTATATTTCAATTGAATATTTAGAAAAAAAATTAAATTTCGAAAGAAAAAAATTACACAATAATTATTAATCTAGCCCTTGGAGCACAATGAACGCAACCATACCGCAACTAAGAACGTTGTGAACTGTTACGCAACGCAGCTCAGGAGCAGTTCAGCATAATAGAAGCGTCTTCTGTTGCGTAGTGAGGCAAATGTGATGCGAATATATAAATAGAAAAAAAGATAATATTGGGTGCGGCCAGTGAATTTAACAGCTCTGAAGCAATCTTTTCCCATATTTTCATTTTAGAAGATACATTTTTGTATCTGCGGCTCCATTTCATGTAAAAAAAACGTGATTTTCCGCACTTCTTCAATTAATTTTTTCTCGAACGACATTTTGATGTAGTGCCAATCTGTAAAACGTAGATTTGCTGCGTTAAAGTTCAAAGTTTGCAAATTTTGCTTCAATGATTGCGTTCAATGCGTTCACTGTGCTCACCTAAAAGGATTTCTGTGAAAAAAAATCTCGTAAGTGATATATTTGGATGGGTGAAGGTTGCGGCAGGGTAATAATGCAAGCGTAGGTAATGGCCAGAGTAATTATTCGGGATGATCTGGCAATGCCGTACATTCTAGCAATGAGTCGGCCATTACTTCCCTTACGCCGATTAAAAGTAGACGCGTTTTGGAAATTCGCTTCAAAAAACTATCCTAAAATCTCAGAAGTAGAATAAAGCACTATTGAGAGTGAAAAACAAAACAATCAAGCTAAAAG
Source organism: Chrysopilus asiliformis (assembly GCA_964034945.1). Classification (NCBI taxonomy): domain Eukaryota; kingdom Metazoa; phylum Arthropoda; class Insecta; order Diptera; family Rhagionidae; genus Chrysopilus; species Chrysopilus asiliformis. The sequence continues at coordinate 59,797,038 of OZ035963.1, read as the reverse complement.
TATTTCTGTTAGAAAGAGAAAATCTGTTCTACGAAACTATTTATTGCAAAAGTTATTCTTAAGTATTATTCAAGATGGAGGAAATTATTTGAAAGCTCTCAAGAAGAATGAATTGACATTTTTATACAATGGAAAAGGTATTTAAGCAACAGGTACAAGAAGCGAGCTTATTGCAAGACTCGTGAGTTCAAGCAACATAGAGGTCTGCGCCTTGATCATGATTTTGACGACGCTGTGGAGGAAGCTACGAGAATAACAATGGCGGATTAAAAAAAAGATCGAAGAATTGAAAACGCAGCATGGGACGCTGAAGAAAGAGCGTGTTGGAGGAGAACGAATAATACTTGAGAATTGTTGTACGAATTTCCCGCATCAGAGGACAGTTTTTCACTTTGACAGCAACAAATAGACATTATTCGAAGAAACTACCAACTGTCTCCAGACGGAATGAAGCTACTGATTGCCAGAAGGCCATGATAGACGAGCAAATAAGTGGTTTCGGGCCACTCCGGGCTGCGGGAGCACGTTCTTAACTCCTTAGTACCCTCGTTTAGAGAGCTCTGAGGAAGGTCAACTTGTTTTCGAACTAAAAACCTAGCGGATTTTTCAAAGGAAATTTTCGGATGCGAAAACACCTATTTTTATGACCATCAGCCCCAGAAATGAAATAAATTACAAACAGTTGTGTAACTATAATCTTTGGACTATTGAAAACGACTACACTATAAATCTAGCGGATCTAGCTGTTTAATAACGGATACTGAACACCGTTATAATTTACAGCCGAATCCTTTGCGTGGGAAGTGACTTCCAGTCTACGAGCGACCATGGATATCACCGAATGTTCGAAATGTCTTCTGCATGGTGAATAAATATTGTTCTATTTTTTTATCTTAAAAACTTCTACCGGTTAAACGGAAAATTTATAAACTTTTACCTTCACTTGTGAAAAGGTGACTACTCTCATTTCGAATTCTTAAAAAACTTTCTTTCTGAAGCCCCAGTTTGGCCAAAGTTTTTAGAAAGAAAGCACGAGAAAACAAATAGCAGATAAGTACATTTACTCCTATACAATTTAGTCTAATTCATGTCCGAAACAAAGTACAATACTTTAAGGCGTATCGAAAAGTAGGGCAATTTTTTTTTCTAAAACGCCTAAAAGTAGACAATAGAAAATTAAAATTCTGGGAAAATAAGTTAAATGGGAGGCCAACGCAGATAAAAAAGAGGACCTGCTTGGAAAGCATACAAGAGTGGTACTTTTAGTATAAACGAAATTAGCTACTCCGACAAGCCTGATTAAAATATACTTTAAATGGTAAAAATTAAAATAAATACTAATTCCGTGATTTGGAATAACTTTTATAACCCTCAAGGGACTTTTTATGTTGTTTCACACATTTCTATTCATTTTTTATAGCAAAATAAAATTGCTACAAAAGTGTATTGTACAAAAGAAAATTTTGCCAGCATGATTAAATATTGTGATAACAGGCACTTGAGTGCTCTTCACTCGATGATAGAATTTAATCAAATCCCCATCACTTACTTAAGTTCTTGCTACCAAAAAGGCGAATTGAATTCATGCTCACAGAGCCAACAAAAGAAAGCAAGCTCAAGTGATACTTTGACTGAAAGAAATTCAGTATATAAGATTTCCGAGTTGAAAAACAAGTATAGGAACACCCTAGGCTACCACTTATAGAGAAGGAATAAAAATTTCCTGCTTAATGTGTTTTTTTCTTAAACAAAAAAAAAACGAAAAAAAGGAAAACATTCCTTCTTTTAATTTGGTTGTAGACGTACTCGCATATAAAGATATTTTTCCTCGCGATATAATAAAGAAAATGTTTATTAGATTTATTTTGTGTACCCTTGATTTTATAATACCTAGGTAAATTATGTGTTTCTATGGGAACAATGGCGTCCTGGAGAAATTCAGCTCGCATTCTGGTGGTTTTTGTGGTTTGAATTCTCTTGTTTCTCAGGATTTTTATAATTTCACTAGAAGGCAGATATGTTATTAAATATCTTGGACAATTAAAAATAGAATCCTTTTTAAATCTTTTTTGGACGACCAAAAAACTTGAAAAACATTTTTCCGGAGATCGAAAATTAGAAAATCTTTTTCTTAGGTGATTAATTTTCTGGAAATCTCCCGGATTGCGCCACTGCGCATTGGAATTTCAAGTCTAATCAAATTATTCTAGTAACAGAAGAGGGTGAAAAATTGTCGTCGCGACCACTACGTTAGGAAGTTGGCGTGCTTTTAAGGTGCGACGCGCACTCTACGTCCTCTTTTCTTACTTAGAACCGCCACAGCTGAATGGTACTCCACTTAATTAATTTATTTATTCTTCTGCGAATGTGCTTTTTCCATTTTTTTTCTTGAGAAAATTAGCACAGGGTTTCACGAATTTAATGTCCAAATTTTGAAATTTTTACCTAAAAGTCCTGTCGGGATAACGCTTTTTTCTAAAAAGTTGCCAAGAAAAAAATTTCTGAAATTTTTTTTACTTAATTTTAAAACAAAATAATTTAATCCGACAATGACGGATCCACATTCTAGTCGTCAATAAATCCTTAAACCAAAAACAAATTAAAACAGTAATTTTTTGCAATAATATTTGGTATTAAGCATATTTAATAATATATGAAGGAACTTCTGTGTATACCTACAATATGTGTACATATCAACTATGCTGTTATATCGTATTAGTAATAGCTCTTATGAACAAGTATATTTATAGCAAATGATAGTATATATGATACGAACGTACTTTCGAAACGAGACTGATTCCATTTTGCGGTTTACACCTTCCATAAACACTTAATGAATTATTAATAATTTTCAATTATCATAATTATTTGATACTATCAGATTGATATATAAGTACTGTAATAACTATGCGCGCATGAGTAATAGCAATGATTATAGAATCGTGCATTATTTGGAAATGAAAGCTACCAGAAGTTAACCCGGAGAAAGACCAAATACTGAAGGTCGTGTGTTAATATAACCAAAATCATGTATGTTGCTAACCTCATGCATTGGTAAAATTATGGTTACAGATACGTGTATTAGTGTTCAGTTGGTGGGTTTTCAGAATTACGCCTTAAGAGTCCTGCGTATAAAATGCCGACATAAATAAAGTGGCCGTGGTTGGTCTATGTTTATTTATTATCATTGATTTCATCGAAGGTGGATTTTTTTTTCTTTCTTTTTGAATTATACGAGCGAGATTGGGTACCTACTATGCTATGCTTTTGATTTATATATTCATTTAACGCTAATGATGTCGACTGTAATGATAGTATGTGATTATCATAATGGGATAGTCTGTGGGGGAACATAGAACGACCCTAACAACAATTGAATATGAGCATACGTTTTGAATCATATTAAATTGCGAGCATTTTTCTGTATGTTTCTGTATGAAATTCTTGATAATATTAAGTATACATTTAATATACCGTTCGAAATGCGTAGAATGAATTATCGCGTTGAAATAGTAAATTACCCTCAGAGTTAAAAGAATGATAATAACTTTAATTTTTGTTAAAACTCTATAAACAAGATAAGTCAAGAAAATATTAAGTTAATATATATAAAATAAGCATATTTCGTTGGCCTGCGAAATCAGATATTACCTACCAGCATACTTCTTTTCGGGGAAATTTAGGAAAAAACAATTTTCGTCGCTTTTCTTTCTCAAAGTACCCCATGGAGCACAAAAGGTCATAAAGTAGTCGTCGTGACTTCGGATACCTTTTACCGCTATCGAGATATTTTCCCGTTATCCGAGATCTTCTACCGTTATTGAGAAATTTTCATTAAAACGTGAAAAAATGATAATCTTTGTGGACTGCTTGCAAAGCAACTGTCATACCTTTAAAATTTTCTATTGCACATTTTTCTTTTTTGCTCTGGAACTCTGGAGCCTTGGAACCTGGGACGACTGGAACCCCGGAATTATAGAACCTTGTATTGTTCCAAGGTCCGTAGAACCATTGAATCTTGGCATCATGGAAACGTGAAAACCTGGAATCTTGGAACCCTGGCACCTTGGAACCTTGAAATCCTGGAACGATGGGCCCTTGAAATGAAAGGATCCTATCAAATTTTGGTAACATCACGTTAACCGATTTACGCTAAATATGGCTGCTTTTTTTAAAAAAAATTGCGAATTGCTAACGGTTTTTCGAAAAATTCTCTACATTTTTACCATTTACGGTAAATCGATATGTTTGACGACATATTTCCGGTTTTGTAAAAAAAAATCGCGTTTCTTTGTGTAAACTAAAAATTTATTCATCGAGTTATAGTGTAAATTGCACAGAACGTTGATTTTGTATAAGAAACTCATATGCTGTTGACATAAGATATTTTTGTATGTGATTTAGAACCGCCATCGCACAAAGAATTGTGTATTTTGTCGACCGTACAAAAAAATTTTTGTCGACCGTACAAAAAAATTTTTGTCGACCGCAAAAAAAAACTATAATTTTTCGGGTCTTCAGATCAAGTGTCAGTTATCTGAAGACCCGAAAATTTATAGTTTTTTTTCGGAGTTATACACAAAAATTGTCATTATTTAAAAAATCTGTTGTTTGTTTTCAAATTCTGGTTTGTTTGTTACAAGTAAACTCAATACTGGTTGATTGAAATTTGACCAGATTTGGCAGCTATATGTTAATAACCCAATTGACCAAATTGGTTGGAAAACCAATTGGATTTCCAATCATCTTGTACCAAGTACCGAAGGTATGATTTATGGAATTTTGACTGGATATCCAAGATTTTTTCCTGTGGAAATGGTCCTTTTTGTACCATAAGGTCTATAATTCCAAATGTTCCCACAAATATTCTTAAACTTTATAAAGGAAAATTGCGTGGTACATTTGGACACGGTACAAAAATTCCAACATTGGTCAATTGGGAACGACCGAAATTCAAACAAAAGTCTATATCGTTTGGGTACCTTCTTTATCCATGTCCCGTTTAAATTGAGTAATTTTCCCGATTTTCTTGAAAACGAAGCGTCGTATAGGAAAAAATATTAAGACAAAAAGTGTTTCAAATGTGATTTTAGCTATTCCATACATCAAAATCCACTCTTGGATCACACTATCAACCATTCGTCCAACAGACACAACATTTTTGAAATTCACATGGAAATTATGTTTTTTAATACCAGTATATACTCAAAATTATTAACAATTTTAATAAGTGGCTTTTTGAAACAAAAGTTCTTTCAGTGTTATTGTGCAAAAAAAATGTTTTCCCGTACAAATGCTAGTTTATAATACTCTTAATCTTTTCACAATCAGCCATTGTTGTGTTTAAATATTATCTGCACTTACAGAAATTCAGAAAAAAAAATCTTTTGTTATTAAAAATTATAATAATTACCATTTATGTTTCGTATTTACCAAATTCCATCCGGATATTATGCTTATCGTTAAAAAAAAAACAAATCGCATAATAACTTCGAAATTCCATAGGTTCCATTATAAAATTTAAGCTACTCTATTTGTAGTTACACGAAAACCCTAAATCGCAGCGAACAAGCTAAATAACTAAAAAGGTTTTTATGAAGAGCGGGGCGATGTTTTTCGGCTGATTCATCCACAAACTGAAATTTATATGTAATTAAAACAGAATGGCCGCAGTAAGCGTCTTATCCTTTTTAATCCTTCAATTTGGTGAGGACTACTCTTGTTTTAATTCATTGCTAACAGTAGTCTGGTATTTAGATTTAATCCCCTACAATTGTAAATAATACAAGAAAAATATGAAAAGCAACATCGACAATAATTTTAGAATAACCTTTTCTTAGTTGAACCACAAAAACCGCAATGAATATAAAAGAGATAAATACAAGATTTTAATTAGACTTTGAAAAATAATGAGGATATAACGTTTTGTTTACTTATGTCTAGGATCATGGTTATAAGCAGCAATAAGAAATAACATATTTTTTACGGCAGTTAAATTAAAATATATTAAAAAAGTTTTCCCAAAAAAGATTACGCAATCAAAAGTTGTATTTAAGTTATAATTTCTTTGTACACGGCAAAAAATCCTGGAGTACTTTTCAATCCAAAAATTCTATTAGACAAAATTCCAATACAATTTGGATTAGAATTTAATAAATGCGAATTATTACAAATATTCCAATACTTTTTTGTATTGGATTTCAAATTTTTTGTATTATATTTTGCCGTTTAATGCTTTTTATATTAAATTTTAATCCTAAAAGGAGTAAAACCAACACAATTTGCTTAATATCTTTAAAAAAGCAATCTGTGACGCAAACTTTTTGTAATTGTCATTTATGTTTCGAAGTTCTTCAGTTTTTCAATAATTTTAGTTATTTGTTAGTGAAATTCATAAAAAATGAAGGAATTGCGAAGGACGAATGAAGAAAAACTTTTGAACCAAATGAAGTAATCAGATTCTTCAAGCATTCATGTAAATATGTGACATATATATTGTATGTATATTATTTTTTGAAAGCATTTTTTTTAATACAGATTAAATTGGATTTCGTGAGTTGCAATTTGCAGATGCAGGAAAAAATTTACCCCAGATATTTGAAAAGGCATATCTTGTCGTTCATGGTATTGCAAATTAAATTTTGTATTTATTTTTTCTAACACCAATCCCTTTTCAGTCTTAAAAAAATCTTAAACTTTTTGATTATTCATCAAAATTAATTCATCAAACCCCATTTTCAAAACAGAAAATGTCGAAAACGGCGAAAATTTTGGAAGGTTTAAAAGTTTACATACGCTCTCAAGACAGAAAAATTATTAATTTCGAGAATTCTTATAGAAGAGGTAACATTTGCTGTAGTCCGGAATGCATTTTCATGATCGCCGTGATGCCCTGAATTCCTCGAAATTCACTTAAATCAAAAGCATCAGAGAACTTATAATATATGTAAATTTATTTAAAAAAATGAATTTTTTAAACTTTTCAAAACTTTAAATCCATGCAAATATTAAAATTACTGACCTTTTGTTATTAGTTAAGTATTTTTATGTCTTTAAAATTTTTCTTCAAAATTAGTTTAAAACAAAAATTCCAATTTTATTTGCAATTCTAGAGAAGATTCAATTATTTGAGTAAGTATAAAAATAGATTAGAATCCAATATATTTTTTTTATTAAATTTTAATCCAAAAAGTATTAAACAATCTAATGAAATTTTAGATTAAAATGTAATCCAATAGTATTACATCATTGTAATCCAAGCATTGCTATTTTTCAATCCAATTTGTATTAGAAAATTTTAATATGTTTTTGGATTACAAGTCAATATAAAAAAGATTAAAAAAATATTTTCAATCCAACCACTAGATTAAAATCTAATCCTATTTTGGAGTGGACCTATATGTAATCCAGTTTTGATTGAAAATCACTCCAGGATTTTTTACCGTGTAAATTGTGATGCGGTTGAATACACTGTTGAAATAAAAATTTTAGGATAATTCTACAGTGTTGATTCCAAATCGGAAATCCATTTCTTTTCGTAAGAAGGCAATTTTCACGATGTCTCGACATAAGAAGTTTCGATATCCGGCGTTAATTTTTTAAAGGAACAATTTGCTTTTAGTCACATTTTTTTTTTGTTTTTGCCACAATAGACAAATTACAACAACAAAACGTAACAATATGGTGATTGACGGCGAACAGTTGTACAAAAATTCCACTTTGAAGTCAAACTTTCCAAAAAGATTTTTTTTTAATTTATTCCAATCGGATTTTAATGTATGGGAGTTTTATGTAGAATCATATCCTAAATAACTTTTGTGCTTGCACTTTTTTGATAAGATGCACAGTTTTTGAGATATTTACAAAAAACATTTTCGTTCGTATCGGGGGTACCCCCCTAATGGTCCATTTTTGTCTATGAACGAACTTAGCCTCGCATTTTACGAAAAACGGATCTGCGCAAAATTTCAAGTCTGTAGCTCAATCCGTGCGCCCGCAATCCGTGCCACAGACGGACGGACGGACAGACGGAGAGACGGACAGACAGACGGACAGACAGACGGATGGACGGATATGCAAAAATTAATTATTTTTATACCCGTATGGTGAAACCAAAAGGTATATTAGATTTGCCTTACCGTTTGTAATTACACAAGTGTGTTTAGAATGATAAAAAAAGTTGAATTTTGCATGTCTGTCCGTCCGTCCGTCTGTGGCGCTTTTGTTATGTTTATCATTCTAAACACACTGGCGTAATTCATTTTTGTGTGCGATGACGGGATCTTGGCGTTACAAACGGTAAGGCAAAGTTAATATAACCCTTTGGTTTCACCATACGGGTATAAAAATATACAATGCCTCGATATACGACGATTTTCGGACCAACAAACTTGCGTCGTATATTGAAACGTCGTATATATACACATTTTTCGCATATACACATTTTTTGACATTTTTCAATTATATGATAATCGATGCTTCTACACACGACCTAATTTGGCTGAACCAAAACCACCGCAAATCGAGGAACGCCTGTACTAAAGCACCCGAATTTTTTGTTCCCGGTCTCCTTTAAAACTACTAAACCGATTGTCTTAAAAAAAAAGTTTGATGAAGGGTTCAATAACAAGCTAAATCCTACGCAGTGACCGGAAATACCCTTTTTTAACCCTCTAGCCCTCCCCACTCTTTTTCCTCCCCACCCTCTTTCCTCCCCACCCTCTTCAGATTTTGATCCCCTTTTCACTATTATATAAGTTGTTATAAATATACGGAAATTTTCGCCTCTGGACTTTTCTCGCCGTTTTCCTTATATTTTTTTCGATTGGTAGAGTTTGCTGAGGGGAAATTTATTCACAGAAAAAACTTATATAGGAGCGGTCTCTATAAAGGTCGCACTCCATTACCATGACTTCTGTAATTGCAAAAAAATGCAGAAAACTAGAGCAAGATAGACTTATGTAGATCTAAAAAGGAATGACTGAATACAAGTTAAACGCTATCCCTTCCAGTTTTACAATTTTATAGCAATCATATCAAACCTTATGCTATGAATATAATGTTCAAATTGGCATGGTAACAAAGCTTTTGACTATGCATGCGAAGGAGAAAAATGACATCACGCTATAATAACAGTTTGAATGTGTCCGTGCTTACTATTCACTTACAGGGACAATGTGTGATTGTAGTAGAAATCGCCATAAAAAAACAGGGGAAATTATTCTTGCAGTTGCCGACAAATTTTTGCAGTTGATTCTTATCTCCCTTTCTCGTCAACGTATCTTCACATAAATGTGTCTCTATTTTTTTGCAGTTGCCGAAGTCATGGTAATGGAGATCTTCCTTAAAGTACATCACGATCATTTGAGCGACCCTCTTCCGCGATTTTTTGTGTGGAATTCCATACTGCCATCACACTACCGCAAGTTATCTTCCTCATCTCTCCTAAAACTGTGACGTATTTTATGAACAGCTTCTTAGTGGAACCTGAATCCATATTCTTTCAGGGGTTCAGAAGATAACAGATGAGGGGGTAAGGCGAGAAGAGAGGAGGGTTTTTGGTGAGAGATTGGCACACTGGGTAATTCAACAATGTATCAACAATATTGTAAAAACTAGAGCCCATCCAGATTCGGAAGCAGCGATGCGAAATTCCTTTGAGAGGCCTGTGTTGTTAAAATCTCCGAATTGATGTCTGGGATAAATCGAAGGATTTTAAATTTGAAATCAGGAAGTCAAAAACTTTAACAAGGAGATAAAAATCGTGCTGACTAGTGTTATATAGGTTAAAGTTTTGTTTTATTCTCGCTTGAGACTATCAAACAAAGTCATGTTGTTTTAAACTTCTACTGAAAAGTTGTTCTATAGTATAATCATAACTCCTCCAAAACTTAAGGTAATTTCGTACTTGTTTTCTGGATAAAATTTGTTATAAATAATTAACTATACAGCAATTTTGGGTAGTATTATATAATGTCATTTACCAACAAAAATTATATAATATAATTTTGTTGAAATTTCTAAATTAATTCAAATCAATTTAAAACCATAAGCGGCCTTTGAAGATAAATTTTCATAAAATTTATTCACAATTTTCTACCAATTTTAGCCACAAATCTTCTAATTACAAAGTTTCATTTTCGCTTGATTTGTTTTAATTCCATTAAGTTGTCAGATTAGGATTCAGCTATAATGCCGAACGTTGGCTGTGCGCTACTATGCTGGGATGCCTAGAAAACATCCAGATTTCCAATGTGAGAGACGATGGTATGGTATAGTGCTGCTGGATGCTGATGCCTTTTCACATTAAAGCCAGTTCAAAACTGTCATTTACGGATCCCAACAGGCTGTCATTCCTTCTTTATCCCTTTTATCCGAAAAAAGCGGAAAATATATTTTTTTACCGTTATTGTTACTTGATGTCTTTTTAGGTTTTCCCAACTTAATTCAACATTATACGGCGGAGTGTCTTCTTGCCAGATAAATAAGTAGGCAAGCACTCTTCTTAATGATACCAAGATGACAGGTGCTGCACGATTTGCATAAAATGTCTCAGGTGTTTAGCAGATCTTTGGGGTTTGTTTTTTTTCATTGTACAAGAACCTTCAATTGAACCTTTCGAATTTTCTTATCTATTTTCAGTTGTATTTGGGTTTAATATGTACGAGTATTTTCTGTCTTTGTTATCATTTTTGGCCATTTGAATCGCCCTCATTTTATTGTTTGGGGTTTTTAATTTTATCCACTGGCCCTTGTGAGCACGCCATTTTTTATGCAATTTATCTTCTTATACTTTGTGAAGCCGGTATTGTCAACGTTCACAGATTATGGTGGTAGGCAGAAAGGGAGGGGATGGCTATCTTTCAAACTGATAGATCAACACCAAAAAGGTTTTCAAATTTTTGATTGCCGAAAGACGGATTAGCTAAGGTTTCAAAGACGGCCATGTACACTATGGTTTACCAGAGTGATTTTTCTAGATGTGTGCAATAAAACTGACGCTAGGTCCGAAGAATTTTTTTTCACACATACCGCTTTACCTGAAATGAGGTACCAGATAGCGAAATCATTCCGGTAAACCACTGCATGTATGGGCGGCCTAATTTTTAGGAAACTCAAAACCCTTTTCCATTTATTTTTTGTCAATCCGGGATTGGTGAGCGGTGAAAGGGGGGCGAGGGAAAATTGCTGAAACGGAACACAAAACTCATGTTTTATTCTAGAAAACAAAACCTGATTTGGTCGAAAATCAAGAAGCCGAATCCGGGCAATAATAATTAAAAAAATTGTGCCGCAGGCGAAATTCCTTAAATGGAATGCGCCGAAGTGCTTTAATCAAGATCTAAATACAGTGGCGTAGCTAGGACGGGTTCAGAGGATGGCCAAAGTAATGATATTTTTAAGTATATTATTTTTCGGACCCTCTTTCCCTTCCTTGCTTTACCACTGGATAAACAGCCTCATATTTCGTGCTGCTTTACGTGTTTTTCATTCCGTTCCAATTGCAATTGAAATTGTGGAAAGAACTGTCCCATATTCGAAACCTCTGGAGAGAAATTAAAAAAAAATCGTTGAATAATGCTCCGCAGGTGAGAAAAATGTATTTTACAGCCATCCAAACTGTGTATTTAGTTTTGAAAATTCGCACTCAATTAAAAAAAAATCGAAACAAAAGTTTAGTTTCCGGGACGCCGGGTCAACATTCCTGAAACCAGGACGCATGATCATCCTATGTAATGGTACCTTAATAATAGATACACTGCGTCATTCATCAAAAATGCTAGTCGACCCGTAATTAAGCAGGTACAAAAGTTGCGGCGGGTTATTTATAAATTAATCCACATGTTAAACATGTTAAACGTGATAAGGACGTAATTTTAATAGGAAATTTGTAGCTTTTAAATTATATCACATTATTCTTTTCGAATTGTTGCCTGCGGCACTGATTTTTTCCCCGGAGTAAAATATGCTTTCATGATTTTCATCTCACTTTTTTTATGCTTTTCACTCACCTTACTTTACAAGGATTTTCCCTCCCACTCTTGATCTATAGTAGTGCGGAATTTAATTACTAAATGACTGTAAATCTCATAAAATCTTTTCACGTAAACGAAAATTTCAACATCAAAACCTTTAATTCGTTGATGAATCGCACACACGCACACAGATCTCCAGGGTAATTTTCCTCTCAGAAGCGGATATTAAAATTGAGAAATGAAAAGTTGAAGAAGACAACAAAACAAAAAAAAGTACCGTTTGTACTACCTATATAGCAAGAATAGGGAATATGAGATCCAAAGCAATAATAAAATCACAGCTTTCGTTTGGGTTAAAACTTCGCTTCATTTACATTCAATTGGAATCCGCATCAGATAGAATTAATGAACCGAAATAACTCCATCGCCTACACATCCCCGGGTATGTTAGGTAAAGCATCGAAAAACCTTTTCTTATGAGGTTATCCTAGCAGGATACAGAAAGATAAGTCTATACCTATGTTTTATACCTAACGTATCTATAAATGGAAAATATCATTGATATACTCGTATTTTTTACCAACCTTGTGCACTGCTTATACAAAAGAACATGTACTACATAACTACATATTAGGCACGGCTTGAATGACAAAAGGGATCCACATCCTATTACCGGGCATATAGATGCCTTGAAATAGAATCTACGATGTACACCAGAGAGCAGACAGAGTGAAGTAAAAGAATTTGCAAAAATCTTTCCACTGTGGTTGATCATCATCAAGTTCTTTTCATCAATTTCTTGAAAGAAAACATAAGCACACACACACATTAACGTAAATATAGATTTATAGCAAGTATCCTACGACAAAGCTACGAAAGACCGAATTTTCAGACCAAAATTTCGGAACGATAGATGACTTAGGGGATTTGGGCTTTCTTTATAATATTATTTAACTGAAATATCCACCTCGGAAATTAAAGTTGAACACAAAACAAAAGAAAAAAATATATTAAATTAAAGAATATATAAGAATATTGAATAATTTTGATTGACATATAAATGTTTCAATCAATTTTACTAATGACTGCGTAAATGTCGCTCTGCAAGTACCTAATCCTCAGTAATCACTTGGCACCTAATTAAGTGAAAGTTAAAAATTTAATTTGTTATACGAGTGTAATTAGAATTTTTAAGCTCTATTATGGTTTGATTTCGTTAAAGCGTTTAAAGACAAATAATTCAGATTGTGACTAACGCCCAGTTGACATTATGCTAGTTCTTAGACGATATTCACTGGCAACTAGGGCACAACTACTAGAATGTCAGGACGGGTACCAAACAAGTTGGAAACTTCCAGTTTTTGTCCTAGGTTTCAAGTACTGTCAACTATAAACTAGCGTAATGTTAACTATATATACATTTTGTGTGAATGCGTAACAAAGTTTCGAGTTATATGAAACTTGAGACCACATTTTGTCATTGACGCTATTTAAAAAGCAGTTTAGAGCGAAACAATGCTATCCCAATTAACACAAAATCGACTCATTCGCACCGATTCCGTGACTTTCTGGTCGTGGCGACTATTTCATGACCTCTTATATTATATGTGATTAAAAGTTTCACGTTATTTCAGATTTCTTGTATCTGATGCGAACGAAAGGGAAAAGGTGAAAAGGGGAAAAGGGGATCATCTCCCCAGGACGAGACGTTTTAAGGGTAGGCAATTTTCGGATCATTAGAGAAAAATACCCAAAAAATGGTGAAAAATTGCATAAAAATGTCAGCAAATTTTCGCCGAGAAGCCATTGGAAACGGCAAAATTTGATATGCACTCCGGGCGCTACCAACTTTTGCTCCGTCAATTTTCTTTATTTGTGCTACTGCGTCCAAATCAGCATTTATGTCAACCGTGACGTAAGCAGTTGACATATGTCATATTAATCGCTAACATCACGGCCGACATAAATTCTGTTTGGAGTGTGGATCGACAATTAATTGAAACGGTTGGGGAAATCGCGTAAAACTGGATATTTTAAAGCATGTTAAAACAAGGTCTGTAATAATACTTACTCTTCGACTGACAACTACTTTGCTTCTAAATTCTTGTGCAGTACTGCTAGATACATAATAATCTTACTAGTACAGTAGAATCCCGATAATTCGTATTTCAAGGGACCAGCAAATTCATACGATTTAGCGAGATATACGAATTATCGGGGTACGAATTATCGGGATTCTACTGTATTACCAGATATATAAATATTACTAGTGTGGCCATATATTACAACACAGTCTTTATAAAAAAACAATCAGAATATGAACTTCTTTCTTCTTTTGTCTACCTTGTGGTTGTAACTTGATATTTCACTTAATGAGGTTTCGTAATGATTTTCTTTCCCGCTTCCAGCACCTGCATTCTTCCAATTATTACGAAGAATAGATGAAATTTCAACATTTGTATGGTTTTGTCAACAGCACAAGCGTCTAGTTCTTTTTCGAAGTATTTGTTGAAAGCCCCATGGCAAATATTGTTTAACAACAGTAGTTGTACGATAACTAACGGTATAATGAAATGACCACAGCTCTGATATATAATAGATAAATTTTATATGATGTACAGTACATATATATGATTGTATTCCATTTTACATATAGATTCGATGTGCTATTCAATGTTTGCCATTTCTCCTTTGTAAAGTGGAAAGCTTTCATCCTTTTGTGCAAGGCAAGGCCCCATTAGGGAGTTTATGTTTAGTTCATCTTTAATGGGACAGTAGTAGCATCGGTAAGTTAAAACGTAAATACGTCTATATGTATCGATATATATATATATATATTAATGGTATGAACATTATTAGGTCTGAAAAGTAGTTGTACAAAGGAAATAAGGAGTTAACATGGGATTTAATATAATTATGCAAATTACCAGGTAGGATCCCTTTTAGTTTATTCAACTCATCCGTAATGAGATATTTAGGGACTACTGGCGAATAAGTTGTTCCTAACATGTTAAAAATGCAAATAAAAAAACTGAATAAAAAGTTAGATATACTTTGATTCTTATAGGATATATATTTATCTATACGTTTGTGTATTACGAAAAAGTTAGTATGCGTAATTTTACCTATTGTTTTTGTTCCTATGTTGTAAGATTTTATTCACAGTATTATAAAGTTTTAATTTTTTTAATCAAACAGAATCAATATTTGAAACTCATGCTAATGAAGAATAATTTGTATTACTAATGCTCTAAAAAAGCACATTTTTTTTGTTTATCATGTTTTTACGACCTTTCTAATCAATCAATCAATCAATCAATCAATCCTTCAATCGCATCAATCAATCAATCAAAAAACAAATTGGATACAAAAAATTGCAAAAAACAAATGTGACGAGGAAGCTGTTGGAGGAGGGATGGGGGGATGGGTCGGCAGTCAAACAGACGAAATTTTGCGGGTCGTATTTTGCAGAATAATGAAAACCGGATCAAAAAAATAAAAAAAAAATTTGATTAAAGAAATTAATTAAAGAAATTTGTTTTTCGGAAAGTTTACTACTTACTCGAGTTAACTTCACTATTCTCTTCTGAATTTTGAAATCTAGACGAAACTCCCATATACTTTACACAGAAAGCGTGCGTATTTTTTAAATTTATGCTTGCGAAATTCGTCCTCTGGTCATTTTGATACAGTTTTAACTTTCAAACGTCTTTAAAAAAATCACACTTTTTCGTATTTTTTTTGCAATAGCCTAACAATTCATCAGAAAATTCTAGTTTTTTTGAATTTTTAATTAAAATTAAACAAGAAAATTGACTAAGTTACCGATTTGTGGTAATTATAACTTTCCTGTCAAACAAAGTAAATTTTCATTTTTGTCGAAAATTGGTCCGGGCGACCGGTGACGTTAAACGATTGTTAATGCAACATATAGAAAGTGAGAGATTGAACGAATAGTCTTTTTAATTTGGAGGATTGGAGGTTGCTAAGACGCAAATTACAGCGGAAACCGGGAAAATTTGATCATTACATTCAGTTGGTTGCTATAACCGATAGACAAATACATATGAGCTCCTACCGGGACCTGAAAATATAGTCGTAAAGCTGGTATATCTTATACATATATGCGGGTTCACGGCATATTTAAAAAAAAATTCTTGACTTTGCTTTTTAGACAAAATTTTTACCCCGAGTTATCTCGAGCTGGGTTCTAAGATGTTGACTAAAAGTTTTTATACTTCACTGTCGGGAAAAAATTTTCTTTACGGGGGTACCTCTAAAAAAGAATACAAATTACATTTCGGTAGTCAACCTAATGGCAATTTGAAAAGATATTAATAGACATCAATAAAATAAACGATAAATTTGTGAGTTTAAAAAAGAAAAAAAAACTTTAATTGATACTTTAAGTTACTACCATATGGCGTAAAAATGACTTCGCCATATTTGTGTACAACAATATCTTACGGTAAAAGCAATGAAATATGTCTCCCAAAATACTTTGTATATGAGATAAGATATTACAATTGCAGGAAAAATATTCGGCGCACGTTTGTCGCAGATACTCCTACATTTTCTTTGTCACTTTGGTTGCCCTTTGCACGAAACTCATTTCCACCTCATTTGGGTATACTCATAAAATAAGATGGGTAGCAAACATAGAAAATGTGCTCTTGAGTTTTTGCCGCATTTTCATTTTCCGTTCTTTTATTAAGAATGTGTGGAAAAAAAATATATAAAAGAAAGTAAACATATGTGTCACCTTAAAATATTTCGCGAGCGATAGTATTACCGGTACCCAATTTAATATTCTTCTTCTTGTACATTCCTTGAAATAAACATATTGAAGATAGTCGTATGAATACGGGAAATTTCGCAGTATAGTCTAAACCATTTGTAAAATTTATTTCGCATATGTAGATGTAACGTACTTTTGTTAGAAACTTGACAAAAAAAAATTTGTTGCAAGATTTACCGGAGTGTGGATTAACGCGTATTTTAGCTAATGGTGTTTTATTATGCAGAATTTGGCTGCTTTAAAACATGGTAACCCATTGAAATAGAAAAAATGAAATTAAAAAAAAAATGATGAAAAAGCGAGGGTTTTTTACGAAATACCTACTGAATCAAGTTATTGCGGCTGAACGCTACCAATACAGCAGATATCGGCAGTAGTGTTAGTCGCGCTAATTTACGATTTTTTTGTGCTCCCCCTTCCTTTTCGTCAAGGTTTTTCTTATTTCGGATTTTATATCGTCATCACACTACTGTAGACCTCAAATCCCCCTAAAAGTGTGACGTATTTTATGGACGGCCCCGACTTACAACAGTCCCCCTTTGAAATTCCGCAAAAGAAATCCATTTCAACGCAATTCGGGACAATGTGGCTCTCCATAAGCTACTAAATTACAGCTGGCTTTATAAAACATTCAATTAAAAGATTTTTGTATGATTACCAACATAGTTACAATACCACAAGAAATTTTTGTCCTAATGAGAAAATCAAAGAATTTTAGCATAATAAAAAAAGGGATATGAATATTCTTATTTCCCTCTTATAATTTTTGTATTTTTCAAGGATTCAAATTGCCGAAATTCCGCAATTTTTTGTTTGTCAAAAGAATCTACAGTTATCCCTGGGGCAACAAAAAACGAATAAAATAAAAAAAATAATATCAAAAAAATTTAAACAGAAAATAGAATAAAAATGTATAAAAAATTACAAAATATTTCCCTCTTTAGCCCTTCATAAATCATAGCCTTATTTCAAGGAATTTATTTCATCATCCGGCAGCCAAGAAGGACATAATTTATAGAAAAAAACAAATCCCCTGTTTTCGCGTTTCTGCTCTCCTTTATTTCCTTGTATTTTTGTTTTATATTCGGTGCCCCTTTTCAGTATGGTATGGTACGGTATGGTATGGACAGACATGTCTACAACAAGCAATAAGATAATACAAAAAAATAGTAACACGATGTATTACAGGAAAAACCCGGGACCAAAGGATATAAATTTGAGACGGATACCCTCACGCCATATTCCTATTTTAACCCAAGATTCTGTGTTTCTAAATAAAATAAGGTGGAAAAAAATACGAAACACAAAACAACACAAAAACCTTTATCTGTTTAGCAATAGGAATTATAAATATATAGTATGTATTATATCTATTTGTAAATGTCTTTTTTACTCCGAAGTGGACTTTTGCTTCACATTCAGAAAAAAATTTTACTCAGCGGAAAAAAAAGAAGAATTTCTTCAGGTTTCTTTTTTCTCCTGAACTTTCTTTAAGAAGGGTTAGATGATTTCCTAATCGCAATACTACAATGTATATTTAACTCCGTTAAAGAATTTATACAAAAAAGCCATACAAGTATTTATTTATGATACCGACTTGGATCAAATCAACGTTAATTAATAGCTGATAGAATTCTATGTAAGTTTGATTATAATCGAATTTATCAGATAATAAGCTTTTGAAAAGATATATTATGTGTTACAAGAAATGGAAATTTAGTAACATTATAAAACGATTATACAAAAAAAAAAAATACATCAAAAGAGATTAAATGTGTGTAAAGGAGTAATATATATTATGCCGAAAGCACACACAAAGTATCTAATCTAAATCGGTACTAGTTTTAATGAATTTACAAGGAATCCCACTATTTAGTGGGTGGATAAACGAAAATCAGTGTTAAAAGTATTACTACATTGACAAAAAAGTGGGAAACAAGTTACGATAATGGTAATAAACATGTTTCAATTAGCGAAAATCTGTATTTTGTGTGCGGGTTTACTATATGTATTATACCAGTATAAGTATTAAAATATCTACTCGAGTTAATTAATTATCGGATTAGGCAAGTGGCTTTAATAATGAAATTAAAGTAACTTCACATTTTTATATTGTATTATCAAAGTACTATATTTTGTCTCAGATTTAGTACTTATTGTTTGTATCTAAAAGCTACGCACTACCAAGCGAAGAGTAATTTCAGTTTTTCGTGGCTTTTCTTGTTTTGTAATTGAATTCAACTGAAATTGTGAAAAACAAAAAGAAGATAAATGCGCCGCAGGCGAAATATTTTCAAATATATCCGCTTTAAGTGATAAAACTTTAAAAAAATACGCTGCAGACGAAAAAACATAAATCACAGCAACCTTGTGTTGAAATCGACCGCCAAAAATCTATACCATTTGTATCTCGCAGACATACTACTTTAAGCAAAGAATATTTCAATTTTTTGCTCCTTTTCACGGTCTAGAAATAAGGGACAGTCCATCGACCACGTCTTGGCGAGAACCCCCCTCCCCACCCCTCTTTTTTCATCAAGCTTTTTCACGATTTTTTTGTATGAAGTTTAACACCGATGTCACACAAGCGCAGACCACCCTCTTTCCACAAGTGTGACGTATTTTATAGATAGCCCCTAATCCAACTGAAATGGTCGGACAACAATAAAGAAATGCGCCGCAGGTGAAACATTTTAAGACACAAACACCTTAAACTAAAATTTATTTGAAAAATTTGCGTTGCAGTCCAAAAAAAAATGAATTTACTTAAAACCTTTTAAAACCTTTAATTAAAACCTTTGTATCTAAACGCTACATACTTTTCAGCGAAAAAAATGAATTGTGAACTCTCAAATAAATGCAACTGACATTGTGAAAATAGAAATATAAGCAAAGAGAAATGTGTTGCAGGTATACTGTATATGCGCTTAAAATTCGGTTAAAAATCGCACCACAGGTGAAAAAAAGATCTTTAATTTGTGGCAACTCCAGGTCGAAATTGACTTCTTAAATTCATAAATCGACCCTAGGTTTCGTATCGACTACTGTGGCGACCCTAGAATTCAGATAACATTCAGAGAACAAGGAATTGTGAATTTAACTACTTTATTCCCTAGGTATATCACTAACATAGTTGATTTTAATCACAAAAATAGTTAATTTCAATTACAAAAACAGTCAATTTAGCCACAAAATAGTAAATTTTGCTGCTAAGACCTGTTTGCGCGCATTATTTTTCAAAAATATGTTGTACTTAGCTTACTTAAACCGCAAAAATTCTGTGACTTAAATAATTTGAGTTGAACATAGGTTGCAAAGTTCAGTTGGCACAAACGGCACAAGGTAGTTAAATTTATCATACAGTCGATTTTCACTATTTTTGTAATTTAAATTTAGATGTCTTCAAGATTTCCCATTATAAAATAGTAAGATTTATTATATTTTCTTTGTGTGATGGTGACTGTATTATTTCGGAAAATGCGTATTTTTTCTAGTATGTTTTTATCCATTTCAGGGCGTCCTGCATAGCTAGACTTGCCCATTCACTGCTCTGTTGCGGGCCGTCCTTCGTCAGTCATTCCGTCCAACCCTTTGTTTATCTATTTATCTGTCTGTACGACTGCCCATTTGTCGGTCTGTCCATTTTCCAGTCTGACATTCCGTGGACATAACATAAAATTTTCGAAAAGACTTGACATTTTGTGAAAATGAGTTTATCATAAAAAAGGCCGACGAAATTGGATCTGCATTCTATATAATTTTTCCATACATTTGATTTCAATTGGAATAATATAAAACTAACTGGGTTTGGTTTTTAAATTTCAAATCTATCAAAATGCGGTCTGAATTTCTCATATAGATAATTTGGCAATTACTTCTGGCAATTTAAACCCCTCTTATATTTATAAATATCAAAAATCACATTACCAGCACATAATCATGTATGAAAATTTCGTGTAAGAAATCATAAAATCTAAATTATAAATATATTATTTACTGCCATTTGGTTATTATCTGCAAAACGCAACACGTCATGTGGTTGTTATAAATTAGATCGTACGAATAATACCCAAATTTTTGCAAAGAAACCGTCAAAAAAAAAGGTTCAGCGCGCCCATATTCCACTCACGATTCGGCTATTCATCTTGAGTATGTTTTGAGGCTTGTTATGAAGCAAGAAGTTATCCTTAACCCTTTTTAAAGTTACGAGTTATCCGAAAAGGCACCCAAAGAAGACAGAAAGAAATATCTATACATTGGTCCTTTAAAATTCCATTCCGAGCTAATGTCCTTCATACAATATTCTGATAAACAAGTCGCTCTTCTCGCTGTGACATTCATCAAATATTTACGTCATTCTGTTGAAGTATGTTTACACCACTTGGGCCCATCGACCTTTATATAATACAGAGGAAAATATGTAGGTATATATTTATATAAAGAAAGTAACAATAGTTGGAAAAATATGGTATGTGCGTAAAGTGCCTATACGAATATAGTGGAAAAATCGAGTTAAAATGTGCGTGTGATAGTAGAAGGTAAAAAAATGACACAGAAATTCTATTCAACTTTTGGATATTTTATAAGTACAGCCACAATAGGAAGGAAAACCATGGATTTTTTTCTAAACCTTAGAATTTGTTTCTCGTGGAAAATTCAATCGTGGAAAATAAAAACCGTGTCAGTTTTTAGGTCTTTTTTTTGGCTAACTTAGACAGAAATTTGTCGTTGCAAGGACCAAAATTGAAACGAGAGTTTGCACAGAGCTCAAAATGGACTAAAAGTGGATTTTTTTTGACACAAAACGATTTGAATTATGTCTTTTCGATTTGAAAAAAGCACGAAAAGATAATGGAAATTAAGTAGAAACTCGGAAAAAATACGCCGCAGAGGAAAATTCTTTGAACAAACACGCCGCAGAAGAATTTGTTTTTTAAAATAAACGCACCAGTGATGAAAAATGTTGAAGCCAATATGAAGTAGATGGAAATTTCTCAAACAAAACCCTATCAGACGAAAATATGAAACAAGCTGAGCCGTGAAGAACAGAAATGTGCCACAGACGATTTTTTTTTTTTGAAAAATTTTGACGAAAATTTATAGAGAAAATGTACCTCAGATGTAAATTTGGAAAGTCAATGCGGAGCAAACGAAAGAATAGCGCCGCAGACGAACATTTCTAGAAAAAATGAGAAACTTTTTTGAAAGAAAAGTGCCGCAGACGAAAATTGCCAATAGAAAAATATGACGCAAGAGAAATGCGCCTCAGGCGAAAAATACATTCTATACAAACTCATTCCAAGTCGTATGATTATATTGCTATATTAAAATAGAGAATGGATCGATCAAGGTGTAGTGTTAGAACCATCTGAGCGATGGTACACAACTTGTCCTTTAGGGCTTTGGAAAATACTAAAAGTTACGAGCAAAAAATTAAATAAATCACAAAATTCTGAAGAAACAGATTTTCGTGTCATAAAAACTAGCCCGGAAGGTGGGTAACACCTTAAAACACCCTTGTGAAGTTCAAGTAAAGACCAGCTGCCTCTAATATTACAATACATTTCTGTCTGTTTAGCACTCAACGAAACACAAATGTCCAATATGTGGGTATATAAATGTAAGTGAGCGAGCGGAGCGATACATATTTATAAATAAGTCTAAAATGGGACTACGCTTTATTCAGAAGCCAATCTAGATACACTTTGTTTGTCACTAAACATACTCTATATTTATGTGTTTTTATACTATATGATGGTTCCACAGGAATTGTTCAATATTAAGACTGAGCGGAGGCACTGTAAAATGACATGAAATGAAACTTCTATACAGATGGTAGTAGAGTAGAGCAGGGTAGGCAGGATGCCGGCTTAGTGATGGGCTAGATACGGACGGACATTTCACTTTTATTACACTTTTTACACTTTCCTAGGTTTACGGATAAGTTCCTTCAATGTCTTTATGACGGAATGGATGTATATATGAATGTATGTAATATGTGTGTCAAGGAAGGACGTTGCTTACGACATCAAATCATCAGAATATGAGGACATTGTTCCAACTTCTTCAGCTGTAGATGATGTTCCATATTATACTGCTTTCTTCTATTTTTTTTCTGTTAGCCACTTTTGTTAACGTTGTTGTTTTTGTTTGTAAAGATCAGGACCTGAAGCGAAATCGGGCGCGCTATTTGGTATATAGAAACTCGTAAACCCAGGATATGTGTCAATTTTTCATGTCGCCTTGTATATGACAGTGAATGTCAACACCTATTCCTGTAAGTGCATCATTCAGAATAAAGTACCGAATTCTAAATATTCTCAAATTGAGGCAATAAACAGTAAATTATTATTTATATACGTCTTTGTTGTAATCAACTAAGGTTTGTGTTTATTGTTTGCTTGCGTTTGACTTAACTTTTATGTGTGTGGTAAAAAGTACAATCAATTTTTTGATCAAACGATACGCCACGCATAGGTAATCTTGCAATAAAACAGCAGTTGTTGGTTCTAAATATGCGATAGTCCTAATTAGAGGCGGTCTATAACATACGTCATACTTTTAGGAGAGAGAGGTTTGTGGCGGTGTGACGTCAGTGTTAAACTCCATACAAAAAATCACGAAAGAGTTTGAGGAGGGAAGGGAGGGAGGTTGAAGGGGGTAATCTGAAAGCCTATAATTAGCCTAACATATTTTATGGACGACTCCATTCGTAATTTTCATTTCTGTAGGCGGACCCTTGCATAAACTATGAATTGCAAACCATACTTTGGGATTTCACAACAATTTTAAGGTTTTGTAACATATCAACAGCTAAATCAGTAATAACAATCTATATCCTTGTTTCCCAATTTGTACCCCCTAATATTTTTAGGGGGATCGAGATTTACGGTAGAAAAATTTTTATGAAGAAAATTTTTATAGTTTATTTTGTAAAATTAGATTTTTTATGGTGGTGTCACAACCTCAGTGGCTCTTAACAAAATTTAAGCTATGCTACAATTTGAATAATAATAAGCTTCCCCTGAGGCGAATTTCTTTAAAAAGATATTTAATTTACAGTGTATAAAATTACCTGCGCCTGTCCAATAAAATTGGGTGAAAGACTAGGACTCTTAGGACTCCAAAAACTAGTTTAGGCTCCGAGTTTTTCAAATTTTTGACTGGAAAACCTGGGGGTGGGGGAGGGGGGTAACTGAGATTGAATTCTTTTAGGGCTGCTTCTAATCCATGTACTGAGTAAAATTCAGGGTTAACTCTTCGTTAGTGTGGTGGCCCCATCGCAGAAACGAAGGAATAATACGCCGCCATTTTACCACTTGTGGTCCCTGAATTTCACCAAAATTGAACAGAATTGACCCATTGAATGACCAAACATGCACTCAGAAAAATGGAGGCTAACTCGACGACCTACATACGGCGTAATTGGCCTCGGGCAGGTGCGCGTTCGCCTGCATGTGGGCAAGTAAAACTGAGTTGACCTGTGGTCGGAGAAATTCTGAAATTAAGCCACCAGTAGGTGAAGTAGGGCATTGTGAGCTGCACGAGTTGACCTTAGATAGGTTAACTCTGACCGCTAGCTGGCTTACAGAAACCTCTGTAAGGTCAGAGTTAACCTGACAAAAAGTTGACCTGAACATTTTTCTGAGTGTGTGTGTGAAATTTCGTTACTGTAGTTCAAGTAGTTTTTGAGAAATTTAACTCTTTGTTACCGTGATGAGGTAATGTCATATTCTACCACACTAATGAAGGATTAAATACCAGATTTGTTACTTTCCTCTTTATCGCTATTTCCAGAAAATATTAACTAACATTTCAGTGCAATCGGTTATATAAATTTTCAGTTATAGCTCTAAGCGAGCAAACGCAAACATAATTTTTGACTTAAGATTTTCTATAAAATTTTGGGGAATTGATAATTTCTTGATAACGAAATGTATAGAAAAATCACTAGCCCAGCAAACGGGCGGAACAGCCCTGGTAGGACGATTTAGGGGCGAAAAATGTCGGTTCTTTGTATATCTTTCACAACCACTCAAGGTCGTTTTTCCTGCAAAAATCTAAAAACCTCCAACACACAACAGAAATTTTCCGCCCCTAAAATATTCAACTTGGGCGTCACCAAGCATTGCAAATCTAGGGTCGTTTTCGTTAAAAAAAAATTACAATGAAATAAAATGGAAAATCTTAGGTAAAAATTTAAATAGCGTGATTCAAAAGTCATGCATTTCGAAATCTCGTAAAAATATACCGCGTAAAAAATCTTATAGCAACAGAAGTGTGATTAAGAGAACACTTGAAAAACCTACACTCACGGCATCGATTTTGAAATTCGCGCCTCCAATTGGACATAAAAAATTATTGCATGAAAACAAAAACTCTTGTCGTTTGAACATAAATTTCTTAAGACATTGAATAAAATACAGCTATTTACCTATGGGTCAACATCTTTTAAAAAAGAAATAGCGCTTAAATCGTCTGACATCCCTTGAGTAAAACAACAACAAAAGAAGATTTAATATAAGGGATTTTTCATTCAGCCTCTGTTATCGGGATTCATTGGTAGAAATGGGTTGATCAAAATTCATCCGGAAAACTCTAATATCCTTGAATCAAATTTACTACGAGTAGAGGAAGCAACTAAAGATGACCAGACCGTATATATTGACGTAACAACAAAAAAAATAAAATAAAAAATAAATAAAAAAACGCCAACCGAAAGGATCTCATAGAAAATCCCTTGCCTTTCTTGTAAGACATTTCGACAGGATGAAGATAAATTTCAAAATCGACTTACCCTGATATTCCACTTGAAATTTTCGTCGATTTCTCTCGCCTTTTCTCAACTCGACGACGCTCGTATTTCGAAAAGTTCTTTATTTAGTCGCATAAAAGGGATGTTCAACTGAGGTTAGGATATCCTCCTTAGTTACAGCGTTATTTTTTTTTGTTATACCATCGCCATCGTTACAGTATCCTTCTTTGCCATGCAATGTAAATATTTCCAAGGAGAAAAAGTTAGCGCGTAAGGATTTTAAGGGTCAATCGATGTAGAACCGAAAAACCTTCTGTTAAACTATTTGGGGTATTTGTATGTCACACACGCACTTCTAATGACTATTCGAAACATTAAATTATATCCTTTTGGACATATCCTTTCGGTATTTCCGCTTTTTCCCGGCTTTCTTCGCTTTTGCGGGATTCATTTGTTTTTTTGTGTGTCGTTTTTTTATTTATTTATTTGTGTAGTTTCTTTTTATAAATAAAAAAAGAGCACCCTCTTATTTACTTTTTTTTTCACTACGCCTTTAGGCCGTTATATTTCTTCTACTTAGTGTCCTTTTATTCCCGTGGAATGTGTTCTGTGTGTGCTTTGTTGTAAGTCCTTAATCATACATTTGAGGATATATACGCATTCAGAAACTCCTATAAGCACAAAGCTATTATATTGGTTTAAATGTGTGTCCCCTATAGCCACCAATGATGACCCTGCTCTGCAAGTCCTAATGTTAGAATATTATTGCGGTCGTAAATCTGAAATGAGAGAAGAAAAAACGCGTCTGATGAAAATAAATTTTAGTAAACGGGAAAGAATGAAAAATTAGTTTTGTATTTAAATCCCATTTAAGACATTTTATGTTGGTGGACATTTGTTTAGAAAGTCGTATAAAATGCTCATTTTTCTGCTTCAGTTATGTTGAATACCCATAAGAAAGGCAATTTAACATTAAGGGTGTGCTTTTTTTGGCCAAAAAAGAAGCAAATTTGATGAACAATGAAATAAATGTAGAATTAATGATAGTACTAGGAACTAAACTAATTTCAATAGAATGTTTCTAAAAAGGTGATTAATTTTTTCACTCATATGTGGAGATATAAAACATAAATATAGAAAGAGAGAAATACATGCGAGATGGAGGGGATTAATTTTATTGGGAGTAAGTTTTCCTTTGGCAATTCAAAAGACAGTTGGCAAAGTGAGGGGGTAAGAAGAAAGGGGAAAGTCGATTTTGCACCTAGCTAGAAACTTGCTTCTTGGTCCTAAGTAGCAGTTCCAAAAGTTTGGTGTAAATCGGTTCAGCGGTTCTTGAGTTATAAGCGAACATACAGACCACTTAAAACGATATTATCATAATAGAATATTTGGAAACTGGGGGTGTTCCACAAAATACGTTGTGCTTATTTTTGATTTGCGGATCTCGCCACACTTTTACGCAATGTTTTGTGTGGAATTTTAGGGACTGCCTTTTATGTAAAACAAAATCCACTAAATTTTTTACATTTTCATTTTTTACATGATTTTATAGGAAATAGGAGACAAGTTTTTACAGCGAAGTAAGGGACGAAACCTAAAATCCGATATAACTTCTAAGGGGAAGGGGGGAATCCGGTAGTTGGGGGTAGCACTAAATTCCATACAAAAAACCACAATCTTGACAAAGAGGGGAGAGCGGATCTAAAAAGACTAACGTATGTTTTTCTACATTACAGGCCCTAAGATTTTTTTTTTGTGTTGGAAATAGCATAATTGAGTGTTTCCCAACCTTTTACGCTGGCTGGCTAGGGGGAGCTGGTTTATTCTTGCGTACCCCTATCGCAACTTTTTTTTTTCAAAATTTTGTCTCCGCCATTTTCTTTTTCGGATTCGTGTATCCCCTGGAACCAGTCGATGTGGCACAAACTATGACGAGGGGCGGCATTCCGCAAATGAGCGTTTTTTGGCAGTGCAAAATCATGAAAATTTCGAAAAGCGAAAAAAAAAACGAAAAGAAATACGCCGCTGGTAAAAATTTTAAAAAAAGTCACTGCGGTCGAAAATTATTAAAATAAAAATTTAAAAAAAGGCACCGCGGGAATTGGAAACGGTTCACTTTTCTGCACGAGGAGTGAGTTTTTTTTTCGAAATTCCAATGCAGTGAAATTGCAAATATACGAAATGTCACCCTAGAACTCTAAGAAAATGACTCCTAAAGAAAAATACTCCAGCGTAGGGGCTCCCGTTTAAAAAAAAATGTCCTTAAATTTTCGGTCGTCGAGAAAGTAGGTATTTTACAAAAGTTTTTATTTTTTGAGGTCTGCAAAAGTTTCTTGAAAAAGTGGAGACAGCAAATATTAAATTATTCCACTAAAGATACCCGCGGAAAATGGGTTAAGAAAATATTATTATTTGGGTTTTGAGGCATTTTTGCTGAAAGTAAATGTCCCAAATTGATTGAATTTTCATTTCGAAAACCTTAAACTCAATGTTTTTGCTATAAACAATTAAAAATTCATTATTATTCTCAGCATTTATGAATAAAAAATTCCCCTTAATTAATAAAGTTTTGAAATTGGCAACGATTTTTGAATATCTTTAAATATTCATATAAAAATCTTGAGCTGATTTTTTTTTAAACTCACACCAATATTAAATATTTCTATTATCTAAGAATGAAGGCGATAAGGACAAAAATGATAAACAGTGTTCGTACAGATGTACAACAATATCACCTAAAATCATCTCCCTTTGAGTTTTTAAACATTTTATTTTCCTTATGCGGTATTCGGTATTGTTGTAAGCTAAGTGTTTTTTTTTTGTTTTTTTCTCCTCTTGTAGTCTACATTTTTCCTTAGTTATTTACGTTTTATTAATTTTTTTCCATGTTAAACTTTTTTTTGTGTTATGAAAATGTATGAAAAATCGCCGCCGGCATGAACAACAGTGAGTTTTACGCGCCTATATTCCGACTTAAAACTCTCAAACTTATGCTTCAGTAGAGACTTAGGCAGCATTAAAAATGTGAACTTGGGCTCCGAATAGCAGAAAAAAAAATTCCGCTTTCATTCTTTTTCACCCAAAAATTCCGTGAACGTTTTTCTCCTGCTCGCATCAGCATAAAAAGCTTTTTATGTTGTTGTCTGAGTTATTGTTGCCCTTGTTGCTGTTGATTTTTTTAAGGGTAGATAGAATCGTTTAGTTTGAATACAATGGTGTTGTTCGCTTTCAATATTTTTCTTTTGCCATTGGCAAAAATACTTGAGAGGGTTGCAAATAAAAACAATTTGCCATACTATGGTGAAAAATTATATGAGAATTTCTTTTGTTTTTATAAAATACCACCACCAAGTTAACCTTACAACGAGTGCGTATCTTTTGTTTTCTTTTAAATCGACACACATAGCTATTTGTTTGTAACAAATAGAAGGTGAACATTTTTATGAATATTAAAAAAAAATTTACACATGTTTGAATCCTGAAAAAGGAAAACACACTGAAACCTAATTATGGAAATGAATGTTAGGAAAATGTTAACAGCAAGGTGACCAAATTATTTTAGATGGCGAACGTTGGTTATGTTATGTGAAATTCAGTTTTCCCATGTATGTGAAATCCAGTTTTCCCATAGCTTTTATACTTCGCGTATGACATAAAAAAGTTATCATTGCCGAAAGGCAGTCGTAAAATCTTCTCAATATGGAGTGAATCTAAAACTTCAAACATACATAAAATTCAATTATTTCTATAAAGGATTTTTATAATTGAATAAGTCATGTAACATAATATTTTGTACACTTTATATCCTCTTACACTGAAAGAAAAGATAGTAAATTTATCTATTTTATAATGGGAAATCGTGACTATTACTAAAATAGTTAATTTTAATTAGAAAAATAGTAAAAATCGACAATTTTTACAAGAAATTTAACTTCTTAGTAGTAAAATTTACTATTTTGTATTTAAATTGACTATTTTTTCAATTCAAATTAACTATTTTTTGATAAAAATTAACTATTTTAGTGCTAGTCCCGATTTCCCATTATAAAGTAGTTAGACTTACTATTTTTTTCTCTGCGTGTATAATTAAAAAAACTGAACCATTTCCGAGGTATTCGCTAGAATTTTTCCATTTATTTGAGTAAGTGGTTGCCCGTAAAAAAAAGTTACACATTTATGGAGGAAGGGAAAATGTCTGCGGTAGTGTAACGACTGGATTGACTTCAATACAAAAACCGGGCAAAATCATGGCGTGGAGGGAGGCAAGTTCAACACGTTGAAAATTAGCGTGACGTATTTTATGGACAGCTTCCAAAAGAAAGAGATGTTTTAATTGAAATGTGATATTTGTCTGTGTAAATTTTATATTGAATTCGTCGTTTTCAAATAATCGTCGAGACTTTTCTTTTTGCATGAAAAAGAGAAGAATGAGGCAGAGGGAGTATCGAATCGAACATACTTGTATGGAAAAGTTACTTGAAATCACATTCCAAATCGTTTTTATACCCGTATGGTGAAACCAAAGGGTATATTAACTTTGCCTTACCGTTTGTAACGCCAAGATCTCGTCATCGCACACAAAAATGAATTACACCAGTGTGTTTAGAATGATGAAAAAAGTTGAATTTAGCATGTCCGTCCGTCCGTCTGTCTGTCCGTCTGTCTGTCTGTCCGTCTGTCTGTCTGTGGCGCGGATTGCGGGCGCACGGATTGAGCTAGAGACTTGAAATTTTGCGCAGATTCGTTTTTCGTAAAATGTGAGGCTAAGTTCGTTAATGGGCAAAAATGGCAAAAATACGAACGAAAACGTTTTTTGCGAATATCTCAAAAACGGTGCATCTTATCAAAAAAATGCAAGAACAAAAGTTATTTAGGATATGATTCTACATAAAACTCCCATACATCAAAATCTGATTGGAATAAATTTTAAAAAATGTTATTGGAAAGTTTGACTTCAAAGAGGAATTTTGGTACAACTGTTCGAATTTTGATACGAATATCACCATACGGGTCTCCAATGATTGCCAGATTGGCAATTATAGCTTTTGTTATGTTTGTCTTTGTATTTTTTTTTGATATGACAAATCCTTCTCAAGTAAATCGCAAAAACTTTTTTTTCGACATGCATATGGACATGAAGTGTTCAGATTGAATAATGATATGTAGAAAAGTTATGAATTTTAAGCATTTGGACCATCCCACTCCCTTCGTCATAGTTTTTTCGAACACCCTGTACCCCTGCACCCCTTCGTCCCTACCGCAGATTCATTTTCCACATAAAATTGCGATGTATTTTATGGACAGCCCGTCATAACTTTTTCGATATGACGTACCTTGTTCGAGATATTTGCAAAAAACTGGGTTTTGGTAAGGAATGTTCGACTGTATTCGACTGTTCGTTAATGAACTCGAGCAAATATTTTATGAAAAAAAAGTACAATGTCCACGGTCATGTCTGTAGCTAAAATTTACTTAATTTTTTGATTTGCAACGGAAGTACTAT
Source organism: Chrysopilus asiliformis (assembly GCA_964034945.1). Classification (NCBI taxonomy): domain Eukaryota; kingdom Metazoa; phylum Arthropoda; class Insecta; order Diptera; family Rhagionidae; genus Chrysopilus; species Chrysopilus asiliformis. Next base: position 59,766,007 of record OZ035963.1, on the reverse strand, counting down.
AGATATATTTTTCATACACACGAAAGTTATATTTCGACTGATAATTTGCTGCAAAAAAAAAAAAACTTTCAAAACGTTTTCTTGCTAAATTGAAATTCTTTTGTTCGTTTGGCAAATTTTTGCTTCCGTCATGACACGACTTACAATTTAAAAAATCGATCCCAATTGCTGAACGAAAAGACAAACTTACGAAAAAGTACACAGAAAATTAAAATAAAATAAAAAAAAACTTGAAGTAAAAAAAAAAAAAATTGGGTTAATGCTCATTTCAGGTTTTGTTTTGAGACAGTCGTCTGTCATTTCTATGTTGGTCTTTTATTTCCCTGCTGGCAATATTCAAATGGAGAAGCTTCTGCCCAAAATTTGAATAAAGTAGTGGTTTTCCTTTGTCTTTTAGAAATATTAGCATAGTTGTGGTCGTTGACAATTTCACTTTACGACTGCAGCAATTATAAATTTATAATTAAGATAGCAAGTTTAAATAAAGTTTGTGCCTGATAGGTTCTTTAATTAACATCATTTAGTGTTTTTTTATTGTTTTCTTATACGTTCTATATAAAGTCTTGTCTGCCTGTAGAATTTTGACCTCGAAGTTTACCTAAAAAAAACATTTTTGGGGCACTCTTGAGTGGATTATGGTGGAAACGCCTTGCTTTCTATTACTCTGCTAGTTGTTAAAAACCATTCAAAAATCTAGTCACATAAAAATTTTAAGCGAAGTCATAAAAAATTAACCAGAAAAAGATACTGCAACTAGTAGTGTCTACTTTTGTGCCTAATTGGTGGGCGAATTCCATTCTTAAGTCTCGGATTTTCCCTGTGCTCAGAACAAATCTGTCCCAAATGTATTCAGCGGTGAGGCTAACAATTAACGAGAGGGCGAGGGGAAATTATTCAGCAAAGAGGTAGGGAAGACGGGGTTGAACCCGTATTTACTTAACCTGCGGAAGCGTATTTAGTAGCATATGGTGAAATGTTATTACATACCAGGTGAGGGGATGACGAGGAAAGGGGGGGGGGGGGTGGTTTTTCAGGTGGCTAAAATATTCCTAAGGGACGACTTGTGTAATTTTGGCACCATAATCTGAATCTGTTCAGCTGTTCAAAAAATTTAAAGGAGAGGGGGATTCAAAATAAAGAGGTACATTAAGCACGGTATTACACACGGCAACTTTCGGGCTTACTTAAGCCGATTTTCGGGAGAAACGACTGCGGAGGGAAAAGTTGCCACTCGAAATTATGGCTTATCGACAATCTGCATACATGCAAAGCGTGTGAACCGGTTTGGGAAAAGTAGTAGGCAGAAATAATTTCCGTTCTGACCGTCAGCAGGTAAAGATCTTGGGAAGTATATGAGCAGCAGCAATTTCAATGGTTTGAGTCCACACACACACATGTAAACTTGTGTAGCATATGCAAACAGGATTGGCTTATTTAAGCCACAAATGTAAGCACATTGGCTTATTAAGCCCAAAAGTTGCCGGCTTACTTAAGCCAAGTGTAATACCGGACTAAGGTTTGGAGTGCAGATGGAGTGCGAAATTAAAACTTAATCAAAATTGCTTCAGCAATAAAGAGATAGCGGGGAGGGGGTTCACATAGAGGATGTGGTGTGATTGTAATGAGAGAAAACTTTCTTGGGGGTATAACTGGAGTCCGACTGAAAATTCAGCTTCGGCTTCGTCCAACTCCGGCCCAAAATCAACAAATGTGAACTGAATGAAAATTTCTGTGAGCCTTTCATGAGCAATGTTGCTTATAAGCAACTTTTTATAACAGTTTTCATACAAATGTGAACATTTCAAATTTTGCGTGGTGCCTATCTAACTGGCGACGTACACGAAGCAACTTTCGGTCATCAGGATGCCGCAGTGCGACAAGAGGGGAAAAGTCGCCACTCGAAAAGTGTTCTTCACGTCTTCTTTTACGCACACAAACGAAGTCGCTCGTGTAGCACGTTAGCATGCATGTGTGCGTAATTTCATTGAGTCAGTCGGTGCTTAGCCACCGACTCGTAAACATATCCCTAATAAACAAAAATTGAATGCAAATAGTGAAATCGCAATTGCAGGTAGTTTTATTTTTCAGGTAGGTAGGTAAATAACAAAATAACCAGTCCTTATTCTTCTATTGTTGGCAGTTTCTATTTTGGCAATTGATGTTGCCTTGGTGCTAGCTAGTTAGGGAATGAGCTGGAAATACAACACATATATGAGAACCACACACACATGAGCGATCGCTTGTTGTACACAAGTTTTTCCTGCTAAAAAGTGAAGAAACGTGTACGTCGGAAAGGCATTTTGAGGAATAAAAGTCGCCGCGACGAGAAGAAGCGTGTACGTTCGCACTAAGACTAAAAACAACAACCAACCAGAAAAACTGTAGAGAAAACGTAGTGCATGAAAGGGTTAATGTTTCGATGCATAACGGGGTGAAGGGCAAAAAAGAGGAGTAAGAAGGGACGGATCGAAATGGGAACGGTAAGAAAGAAAGACTTAAGAACTGAATAAATTTGGTTCCCGCATAGCCTAAAAAATCTCTCTTGTTACTATAGAGATTTCATTTTAGAATTTTCTGAAAATCGGCCCAATGGCTTCCGAGTTATAAGCAAATATTCAGACACACAAAGCATTTATTATAGTAAATTAGACTACATAATTTTTGTATGTAATTTAAAAATACCAAAGCAGTTCCCATAATATTGTAGAAAGACTTTTACGCTCTAAAAATCGAGTTTTTCCTTTTTATCTATCAATAGTGAGACAAAGAATTTTCCATAAAAATAATTCAAAGCATTTTCAAATATAAAGTGGTGTATGCTGATGACTATGAATATCGAAAAATTTCAGTCAGATGTCGTTAAAACGATGGAAAAGGATAACAAACACATCTAAACAATCAAAACGAATAGCTAGAGTGAAAACATAAAATTGAAACAAGAACGTAAGGGTATTGCTAACGATCTGCCTGGTTGAAAATAAAGTAAAATATATAAAAAAATAGAAATAAAAGGAAAATCGTTTCAACGAATGGATTGGGATGACGAGATGTAAGAAGAAAACAAAATCAAATCGCTCCTATGAAACCAAATCACGGTCGCATTGAATCAAAAGGATTTGTCTTTGGACCCATTTCATTTATGTGCCTTTGGTATTTTCTGCTGTGTGCTTTTATAACATCGTCTTTTTTATTTTGCTCCCGTTTTGAACATCTTCACTTCCTGTTTTGAGACAATCAACGAATACAAAAGAATAGCCTTAAGCCTGTTAAATGGTAACTGCTCGATTTTTATAAAAGAAACGAAAGCTGAAAGATAAGACGTTTTCGGTTTTCGGGTATCCAACAGAAGAAATACAACGAAAAAAAAATCTAATCGTCTTACCACATTGGTTTATCGACAACACTGTGCGTTCGAAAAAGAAAATATTTTTACACATTCTAAAAATAAATTTAGCATTTAACAAAATTGATTAAATTTTCACAACAATTTTGATCCGGATGACAAATAATGTTGTAATTTAATTAAAAAAACGAAAAAAGTAGGATCCTGCTTAAATGGAAAACCGATATAATCCAAATTTGTTTTTACAGGGTTTAAATGTTCAAACAAAACTTTCTTAAAAGATGTTGCGTACCTAGAGAACTGGGAAAACGCTCTTTTGTTAGATGACGCTTACTGGAAATCTTGTGAAAAACACCATGTCGAAATAGAATTGGGCACAGTTTTGTAGCAAAAATAGGGAGGTGGTGCTGGAGAGGATTTTTCGGATTTCCCATTTTCGCCAAAAAAAACTTTGGGGGCGGTAAATTTGAAAAAGTCTTCAAATGTTCGCTCAAACAACCTTGGCAAATTTTACCATGGGACCTCAGCGTATTCAACCTTTCTACATCACTGACTGATGGGATGTAAGGGCCATAAAATACGTTACACTTGGAACAAAGGGGTGAGGAAGGGAGGGGGGGGGGGTCCATGTATATCATGTACAGCCTTTAATATGACCAAATTTGGATTACCGGCGTTTCCTGATTGAACATTTCTCGATATAAGACGTTTTTGTATGCAACGCTCAGTGTTGTGTTCCCGACCTCGAGATACGACGACAGAAATTCGATATACATCGCTAAGTTGCCAGATTTTTTTTTTATTTTAATGTTCGAAGCCTTGAACTTTTAATCTATTCCAAATAGAGTCATTGTCCAGAATTTGAAGCTCTATCATTTCCACAATGTATATACATAAAAAATTATCAAAAAATTACAAGATCTCGATATACAACACAAAATCACGAAATTTTATCCACCCAATTTCAAATTTTGTCATAATTAAGAATTTCTACGCTAATATTTCCACTACGCATAGGAGAAGTTCTCAAAAAATATGACAGAATTTGATATACCATGTTTCGATATACGACGTTTCGATATACAATGCAAAATCATGAAATTTCTCTTGTCCAAGAGCGTCGTAAATGGAGGGACGCCTGTATAATGATTTATTTTTAATTTAGGTAACCCTCATATAACGCAGTTTCGATCCAATGTGGTTTTACTTAAAGCGCTTTCGTTGAACCCGATTTTACCATTGCGTGATTTCGCTCGACTGCGATTCACCAACGCGCCAATATATTCAAATAATACGGTCTGCGGTTTCATTTAGCGCGCACACTATTCACCCGTGATTGCTATTAGGGTTTCGTATTTTTTATCTTATTGATTTAAATTTGGAAAAATGCGTTTCTTTTGATGAGTTTTTTATACCGCGTTTCATATAATTCGCTTTTTATAATGCGACATTTTTCTGGCACTTTCCTGCCGTATTATACGAGATTTACCTGTAGGTATTCTCAACCGAACGACCACAGAAATAGCAAAAAGGACTGTTAAAAAGCTTATGATTGAAAACCGTTTTTCAAACTCGACGCGAATGAATTTAACTTTTTTAATGCTGATCGAAAAAGGCGAATGGCGGAAAAAGGTAGATAAGCAATTTATAAAAGGGTCCAAAAGCGGAATGAAACTTTTAACATTTTGTGCTAACGAACAATAATGAATGTATTAAAACGCTTAGTAATATGAGACTTGATATTTTTACAGCCACCGACTTTAAGTCAGTCAAAATTGTTATAGTATGGGTAATTGCCGCCGTTATACTGTTGTTTTTTTTTCTTCAAATAAGGTTTTTCTATACAAATATATAGACAGGAATGGTTCCATGAAACGACCAATAAATGGTGGCAAAAATGCTTTTGGTTTTTTGAATATTATAACGTGAATAAAATGATTTATCTTTATTGTTGGCCATTTCTGAGTTATAATTCTTTCGTTGTGCACAAAATGTTCATCGTCTACACTTAACGAACATTCGTTGGCATGGAACCGCTATTCCGTAGGAGCTTTAGGTTTCTTAAAATATCGTCAAGATAAAATAAATTAGGAAAACCCTACCTTTTTGTCTTTTCGAGGTGTTTGGGAATTACCTTTTTAAGAGATCGTTAATCTGATAACAGTGGATTTCAAGTTGCATTAACATTTTTATGCGAAATGTATTTTAATTATACTTATTTTAACAATACAAGTGAAATATTTTTCGCATGATGAAATAAATTTTGACGTTGGGGGTATTGCTAGTTGAAAATAATTGCTTGAAAATTTAAACGTAAAAAATATGCATTAAATGCTGCGTCATCGGGCAGTGTAAGGGCGCCTTAAGGTTTTCAAATGTCCTCCAATTTTTGGGTCGTCGAAGAAAGAGTTTTGTGGGCAACAAAAGTTTTTCATGAGAAAAATTGGGACGGTGCAAATTTTTCAATCGCACTATTAGCTCAAGGTTTTGACCTTTAAAATGTATCATCAAAAAATATGACATAAAGGGTATCATGGGTGAAAAACCATCACAAACCAACTCTGTCTGCTGTAAAGCTAACGAAGTTCACAACAAAATCGCTCGGTTTTTCGGTAACTTGTATCTATTGAGATTAATAATAAATACAGAAAAAATCAAATGCGTCAGTTTAAAAATTTTTCTTTAAAATTTTCTGGAAAATAAATGACGTGGTATATTTTTTCACTCAAGATTAATGAACCAATAATTACAAAAATACTGTTTTTAATTGATTACAATGGGAATTTGATTAATGAACGATACGGATTTTGGAACTACGAGTATTTTGAAATCAAAAAAATTCTTCGGTTTTTGAACAGTTTTTGACATCAAACAATTCCAGTACTTCAGAATAGTAGCAAAGATACAAAAGAAGGGATATTATATGTTCTTTTGAAGGTTTCCGATTTGTCTTTCTGAAGGTAATTGTACTGACCGGTAAGTTGTTCAAAAGTATTGTTGTTTGCAAGGTAAACGAATTTTTGAAGTTTTTCCTGTCGCTAGGAAAAAGTTTACAAACGCAGTCGTGCTTTCTGTGATTATCAAACAATATTTGCCATCCCCGCCCCTCCTGTTTTCTCTTTTATTAAAGAGATTTATCTCAAACAATTGGAGAAATCATATTTTTTTATTAACATACATCAAAAATCTTTATGATAAATTAAAAACAAAATAGCTGCGTAACGCTGCGTACTAGAAGCTAATGTTTTATAGTTTAATTTATTTAAAATTTGAATTAAAAATGGTTGTATCGTGTTTACAACTAGCAGCAAATACCACATGACCAACTTTAATAAATGAAATTTATAATACCAACAAACTACAGCCACTAATGTTGTTCAAAGCATCTTTTAGGGTCATACTCTCATATTATTTATCCCGACATAAAACCTACCTACATCTTTGTGCTCCTAATTTACGAATATAATAGATATTTTATATATAGATATTACTTATAACACCACCACTTTTTCCCGTAATTTGAACTTCATAAAAGTAAACATCTGCTAGAAGCTATATAAGAAAACCGTACCCTCCTTCTTCTTATTCATCTCAATGCATTCTTATGGCAATCACTTGGAGCCATAAAGGAACCCCTTGACAGTCACTCGTCCTCTTTTGATGTAGTAATTTCGACACACCCTCTTGTTAAATGAAGCAGATAAATTAAGTTTTGCGGTTTTAATACATATTTATGGGGTGGCCCATACACAATTGAATGGGAATATATGCGTTAAAGCACATAAAATGACATACATTTAATACAACTAAGAAATATACCGAAAAAAATATTTAAAAAAAGATCCCGAAAAAGGGTGCCGAACAATAAAACCAGAAGACGTCGACGAAATGGAGTTTAGAGTGATGTAGAAAAATTTCCCCAAAAAGTAGTCCCGACATATATGTCATACTTTATCCGGCAGCAAACAGGCACCGCCACTGTACGACAGGCGTGTGATAGGCAAAACCGTCCCTACAGCCCCCGAGATCGTGGACCCAAAGACCCACTGTGAGTCCTGTACTTCAACTTCCCGAAAAGCCAGCCAAGCCAGCCTATTGAATCTCATCCTTGTTTAATCTTGCGACTGGATTTTTTCATGTATAGGGCGGAACTCCCTTTTTTGTGGCTGAGTGTGGAGATGTTATACTGTGACAGAGTAAAGTCTGTGGCAGTGGCAATGGCAGTGCCATGCCAGCTAAAGTGATGGATAAGTGGAATATGTGTACAAGTGTACTTCACACAGGGACCTTGTTATTTATTACAAACGTGATATGTTTGTGCTGGGGCAATTTATTCCGAATAAATTAGGGAACTCTGTGTGCGGTGAATCTAGGTCTGATGAAATAAAATAGCATGGAACAATGTGTGCTGATGTCGAGATTCCCATATAGACCTATGCGTTAATATTATCCAATGTTGTTGTTGCCGCTGCGATATGCTGTGCTGGGGAAAATTTTGACTTTGAATTTTACAGAACAAAAAAAAAAACACGGAAAATAACAAACTTGGTTCGTCCGGATATACCTGTGTGACAGGTGTTTCATTGCCAAGTGACGGTGTTTCGTCGTCATAGAACCTGATGGAAATGTCATATGTGGTTTCCAGGAATAAGATTTGTAGCAAATATTTTTGTAGGCGAAATAATTTATCCAAAGTTTCCAATTGCTTTTTAAGTCACTGTGCTCTCACTTTAATATATGGTTTTGGCTTTCCATCCACCCATAATTTATATTTTTTTCCCCCGTATGTGATGTGATATGTAGATATGTGTACCTATACGGGCTTAAAATTCAATCTTTTATACAGAAAAAAAAATATTTTGACGAAACTAGAGAACATGCACGATTCGTGTATGTTATTATAATTACAAAATGTGACAAAAGTTGAAATTTGGAACAAAAAATTGCTCACACATGGCGTTTTCTTGTGACAATTCCCATCATTTCCCACTGGGTCGATTTTGATAATTTTTTATTTAAAATTTAAGCTTACTACGTGTCGTTATTAATTGCTTTCTGGCACATACAAACAAAAATTCGCCCTCCAGGTGTGAAAAATTTTGACACCCTTTCTAGTCCAGGAGTTCCTAACCTTTTTCTCTTGCCACGCAACATCCTTTTCGAAGTTTATCCTTTTAAAATCTTCTTCGGTTATAGTCGATATGCTATAACTCCATTAATTATCTCGAGTTATAGGTCGATAACACAGCAAAGTGTTATAAGGGGTCTTTCAACAAGGATATAACAATTTTGTATTTTAATAAAAACGCACCCTAAAACTTTTTTTATGATGTGGCAATGCTAAAACGTGAGTCAAGGTTTACATTTTTATCACGGTGAAGTTCACGAACGAGCAACGTTTGGAAATGATTAAAACTTACTACCGAAATTCTGAGTCGGTGGTCGCAGTCGTATAATCTTGAGAAATGGTCCGGTCGAATGGCCACCTCACTCATGCGATTTAACGCCGTTGGATTTCTTTTTATGGGGTTATGTTAAGTCGTTGGTTTATGCCAACAAGCCAACAACATTAGAGGAGCTCAGGAACAATATTGAACGCGAAATTGCCAACGTTCCGGCCGATATGTGTGGAAGAGTGGTGGAAACTTGGCTCCAAAGAATCAATCAGTGCAAACGTGCTCGCGGTGGGCATATGAACGACATCGAATTTCACACTTAAATGTAACATGTCCACTACACCTGGAATAAATTTCAGCCCGATATCTCAATTATTCTGTGTTTTATTTAAATACAAAATTGTTATGTCCTTGTTGAAAGACCCTATATTTTATATGGGGATGTTTTCACATCGGAAAAGTTGTCCCTAATAACGTTATTGTAACTTCTTAAGAAATATGCACAGCAGGCAACTTATAAAAATGCATATTTGAGATCTCTTCCTTAAATAACTTGCGCTTCATTCGTTCTTTAGCGAAACCGTTACATTTCTAATATTATTGAGAATTTTATGAAAAATATGCGCACATAGCGAAAAATGATAGCCATGGCGGTCAATGTGTTAAATCAGAAAGTTTCTATCTGCTCTAGTTCTCGAGTCGGTCTCCGGCATGAATACAAACGATTTTATTCTACTTTTCTTTTCTCGGAAAATGTTTTTTTTTAGCTTTGTTTTTTGTAATTCCAAGTAAATTAAAATACAAGCAAAGCCCGATTTAGGCAAATCCCGAGATTGCAACAATAGAATGTCCCAAAAACATGTTTTTGTTTTGCAAAAAATATTTTGTCTTAGAACTTTTATTTATTAAGAACTAGCTTGCATACCCGTCGTTTTTTGATGGTCTATGTTGGAGCTAAACTTCAGGCCAATCGGTTCAGTAGTTTCTCCGCGAAAGAGTAACATAGAGGAAGAGCAAAGTTTCGAGATTACTTTACCCCCTCCCCTTACTCCCCTACCTCTCGGGCTACTTTTTAATGGATCTATGTTGGGGCTGGACCCCCGACGAACATCTATGCCGAATTTCAGGCCAATCGGTTCAGTAGTTTCCCCGCGAAAGAGTAACATAGCGCAAAAACTAAGTTTCGAAATCACTTTACCCCCTCCCCTTACTCCCCCCACCCATCGCGCTACCGTATGCCTATGTTGAAACCAGAACTACCACAGACACGCATGCCAAATTTCAAGTCAATCGGTTCAGCCGTTTTTGCGTGAAAGAGGAACAGACAGACAGACAGATAGATAGACAGACAGACAGACACCAACTCATTTTTATATATTAGTATGATATGATGATGATAAATATTTTTTTCTTGTGCGTATTTCGAGCATTTGCATAAATCGAGCATTACGCAAATGGAGCTTTGCCTGTAGTTGAAAAACCACTACCAGAATTTGTGGTAGGTACTCGACACAAAAACCGACAGCCTATATGATATGCACAAATGTTTAATGATGTGTAAATCACTACAAAAGTAGTTTTTCTATCAAAAAGTTATGAGAGTTATTTAGCAATAGGGATAGTATTTTCAAGGCCTAAAGGATAAGACTTTTTTTTAAATAGTAAACCTGAATAATTACACTACCTGATATCTAAACCCTTTTTCTTTGTTTCCATTCTGCTATTAAAGTTGAATAAAAACAGGACAGTTCATTGAATTGGTGTCCTTAAATTTCATTGATAAAGCTTTGAAAAATAAAAACTCCATACAAAAGATTCAAATTAATAACAAAACATTATGTTTTTTTTATTGTACCATCAGGACGAGTAATTTTCTATAATTTCCTTTTTACCCTGCTATATTCACAATAGCAAAAAGTCATGGCATTCCATTAGCATTCTCCCTTGATAGCAACTGTCAACATTATATCTCCTTAATTTGCGACCATTTACAGCCAAATAAACCAATAAACACAAATACGAATTCTATTATACTTGCATATTAGTAGCTGATGGTCCCATGGTCCAATAAATCGACAATTCAAAAGTGTTTAACGTCACTTTAGAGTTCTTAGCTAACTACCAACTTTTGCTGTGCTGTAAAAACTTTCGACATTCTTGAGGGATAATCGTTTTTGTTTTTATTCTTATTTCTATTGCCCGAATAGTTATAGCTCTTTTATTATTTAGTAAATACTTTTCACATAAAACTTCCATACCTCAAACCGATATCTACATACAAAATGAATTTTACCTATTGTCAAGAGTGAATTTCATTCCGTTTTGATCTTAAATTTTTGTTAGGTTAAAGTCAAGACAAGCTAGTATACCTAACAGAGCATATTGTATTCGAAGAACCTACATGGGAAATAATTGTTGGGGTTTGCAAATCGTCCATCTGGCCATCAAAACATTAAATGACACAAGGAGGGCAGGCAGGCAGCACGAAGACCGAATAAAACTTTTCGCTATTCTACTAAAGGACAAAAGTTGGTATAATTTGAATTTTAAGATGATGACGATAAAGAAGGGAACATTATGGACCAGTGCCTTGTAAGGATGTCGACAAGAGTAGAATATATTTTTCCTGTTATAGAGAATAGACGGAAAATTGGTAATGATACTACTGGCTAGCAGCTACATTGTGTAAGTATTTATCCTAAGGAAAAATAAATTGCTGTTATGATCAGTTTAAATGGTTTATTTATCATTTCCTGGAAATTTTATTTCTGTTTTCCTACAAAAGTGTACAAAATATTTTAACCACCAACGTGTTGGGGCATTGAAATTTCCAACAAACACTAATAAAAAAACATTTCCTGATGGAAAAACCCTCGATTACAAGCCTTGTATAAAAATACATTTTCGTGTGTCGCTCCCTGTTCAAAATTTTATGAAAAATTAATAGAACTTGAGCGATTTTTCAGACATTGTTGGTATTTCTTTGGGGTAACTAAATATGTCGCCTCCCCCCGCCCCGCATATTCTTTCAATAATTTTTTTAGGCGTATCCCTAAAAATTAATGTGCCGACACTCGTGCAAAACCTTCTTTTAGCGAACGCGATTTTAGGGAACTGTTGTTAGTGATGAAAAATTTGAAGATCCCTTTTTAGAAGACTAAGCTTCAAAAATCCTCAAGATCAAGAGATATCCATCTCTGAGCCTAAATAGCATACATTTATTCATATTTTTTTTAACCTATGGAAGCTTCTTCAAAAGTTTTTTTTTAAATATTTTTGTTCTGAAAATGGTATTGCAAAATATCGATTTTCAGCAAATATAAATTTTCACATAAATAGGGTGATCTGATTAAACTTCCTGAATTAGCCGGGACTGTCCCGGTTTCAGGCATGATGTCGCGGCATCAACTTTTCAACTTTTGTCCCCGATTAGCCCCGATTAGGGGTTATAATTTATTTAACACCAAAAAAAGAATCACTAAATATACAAAACACACTCTTCATTGACCAGTAGTTGTTGCACTGAGAGAAATTTTTATTGTAAGATCAATAAAATCTGACATTAATAAGATCTGAGTATTTTTTTTTTGAAGAAACAGAAGCATTTTCATCGAACAAATTCATTCTTTTGGTGTTTTTGGTCTATAAGATGTGGTTAGTTACATTCTGAATAATAAATTTTATTGAATTTATAGGAAAATTTTATTTATTTTACGAAGAATTCTGTCTCGAAATATTCATTATAAAATCAGTGTAATTTTTCATGGGCTCGAAAGCAAAGACGAATTTTTTTCATTGACTTTAACGGATTTTTCCGTAGTTTTTTCCCTCAGTATGCTTTTTCCGCCTGCTGTACATTTTCTTGATGTATTTTTATCTTGGGAGCATATGTATTAAAAATTTTCGCCTGCGGCGTATACTTCTTTATTAATATTTACATAATTTCGGTTGCGTTTTTTTTTTATAAAACGTGAAAAAGCCCGACAAATTGAGCAATTTTTCGTTTCTTGAGATGCTCGAGATTCAAAATATTACGTTGCATTCTGTTTTAAAAAATGTACCATGTCGCATATTTAATATTGTACAATAATTGTTTGCTCGGATTTCATTTTCGAGTGCGAATCGTAAATTTAATGTTGTTGTTGGTATAAAACACTAACACCAACATTAAATTTACAATTCGAACCACTCGTACCGATTCGACGACAGGACCTCTGGTTCTTATCGAAATTATGTTTCGTTTTCTTAAGAAATATACGATTTTCCTGTCCCTGGATTTTTTTTCTGGTGCCGCTTTTCTTTTGTTAGTTCGTGCAAGTCATTTTCTTACTGTTATATAACGATGAGAAGAGATAAAATTGTTAACTTGAAATTTTGTTACACAAATTTTTACACAAATTTGTTAACAATAAATTTTTGTTCTCTTTCACTAACCCCTCCCGATTATCATGTCCTGGATTTACACAAAATAAATATGATTACCTTACACATAAATTAAATAGAAAGATAATTTCTTATCATTAAGATAATACTTCGTACCGTTTCCGAAATATCTTAAAATTTTCGATTTTTTTTAAATTTTCTTAGAAATTTGATATTTTATTCGGAGGTTTTGGGATTGCATGGGACGGCGGGGATTACTTTCCAGAACAGGCGATAGGTGCATTTTAATTATCTCCCTGTACTTCACATTTTGCTGGAACACAATTTTTCAAGGAATTTTTTAAGGAAAATTCCACGAAATCAATTTCATCGTAAAATTGTTTAGCAAAATTCTTAAATCGACCTACAATTGTTTGCATGAAAATTATATCTATCCTAAAATTTAAAACAATACAAAATTTATGTGCTTTAAATATGCTACGCACACATTAAATTTAAGCAAACAAAAATATATAAGTCGGAACAAACGCAATAAATTAGAGAGGAATATATTTTGAAAATTTTCCATCAGCCGGAGTACATTATTGAGTATAGATAAAATTCATTGTAAAGAAAACACTTCATAACATATTTCATACCATATACATATGTACGGATATATAGACTTTTGTTATGTTTGTGCGTATCTTTCACTTTATATCTGATCGATACCATGGCATGTATTTCTAAGATTACTTTTGTGCCCGAAGGATGTAAATAAATGCAGTGTTGTTTTCTTGTGAATTCAACTTACTTAGTATCATTTCACGGCCAGATAAACTTATTTGAGACATTTTCGAATACCTGATATATTAACTGTACATTTATAAACATATGCATGTGTATATGTACAGATAATTCCAACATCATGAGAAGAAAAATGGGGAAATACTTCAATTTTCATGTCAGTGAGCCCATAAAGATGTAATCGAAAGTTGCTTGCCGTAATTTTTGTTTGTTCTGCTTTGTGCAAGTGTTGCTATTATCTGTTCAACCTAACTCTATATCTTTTATATCACGTAGGTATAGTAGGTATAACGAGCACAGAATCAAGACCGTATATGCATATGTATTGTATTTCATTTTGAAAGCGGAGAATATCCTTATTTATAAAAAATGTATGTTCAGGGATGCCCTTATAGAAATGTGAATTTAACTGGGTTTTATATGTTACTCGTGTATGCCACAAAGGAGTCTTCATTACTTCTGCTACAAATTTCTTTAATTCCATGACTGTATATCGTATGAAAAGGAAAAAAACTCTTCGCTGTAGCATAGTTATTGAAGAGAAAGCTTTGGGTTTTAAATATTAGAAATATTAAAAGCCTTTTGTGCTATCGTCGTCCCTTCGGATAAATTTATAGCACAAATTACACATCAAATATTTGATATAACCGCAATACCGTTGGGTTTAAAGTAATTTTAGATAAGTTGTTTAAAGACGAAGAACGTAGCTACCATCTTACGTAATTTTTATGGTATCAACTGGAAAAATCATCTGTGATTAAGTAGAACTAAGTTCTGTGTTATGTTATTTGGAGACTAGTTTTGAAATTTTAAAATTTAGGAGCCATTTACATCTGACACTTGGCGAATTTTGTTCTATGACACAAAATTTCAGAAATTTATTCCGCGATTAGCCGGAGTCTCTGGAAATCGCCGGAATCGGTAAGAGTTATGAGAATTTTTAGAGTTTCACAATAGGTGAAAAGTCTCAGGGAATAAATTCTGGAAGAGATATTTTGGGCAAAAATTCAAAAATTCACAAATTTAAACGGTCTCGTGCTGTGGTATATAAAAGAAGTTTACTATTTACTTAATTGAGCAGGAAATGCATTTAAAAGAAAGATTTAGGTGTTAGATATTATGTTAGGTATTGGATTTGGTATTAAAATGTTTAATTAATTAAAAAAATCTAAATTTTCGAATTAGCGCTGTTTATACCCGTATGGTGAAACCAAAGGGTATATTAACTTTGCCTTACCGTTTGTAACGCCAAGATCCCGTCATCACACACAAAAATGAATTACACCAGTGTGTTTAGAATGATAAAAATAATTAATTTTTGCATGTCCCTCCGTCCGTCTGTCTGTCCGTCTGTCTGTCCGTCTGTCCGTCTGTCTGTCCGTCTGTCTGTCCGTCTGTCTGTCCGTCCGTCCGTCCGTCTATCTGTGGCGCGGATTGCGGGCGCACGGATTGAGCTAGAGACTTGAAATTTTGCGCAGATCCGTTTTTTGTAAAATGAAAGGCTAAGTTCGTTCATGGGCAAAAATGGACCATTAGTGAAAACGTTTTTTGAGAATATCTCAAAAACGGTGCATGTTATCAAAAAAGTGCAAGAACAAAAGTTATTTCTAAATAAAACTCCCATACATCAAAATCCGATTGGAATAAATTTTAAAAAATCTTATTGGAAAGTTTGACTTCAAAGTGGAATTTTGGTACAACTGTTCGAATTTTGATACGAATATCACCATACGGGTCTCCAATGATTGCCAGATTGGCAATTATAGCTTTTGTTATGTTTTGATCTAGGTGTGCGATATGCTTATTGTACAAAAAGACAATAAATTCCAGCATTGGGATTCGGATTCACTTTACCCCCTTCCCTTACTTCCCCTATCACTCGGTCTACTTTTAAATGGGGACGCGTTAGAGGTGGACCTTGAGGAACATCTGTGCCGAATTTCAGACCAATTAGCTCGGTAGCTTTCCCGAGAAAGAGTAACATATAGGAAAAACTAAGCTTCGGATTCACTTTACCCCCTCCCCTTACTGCTCCTACTTCTCAGGCTATTTTTCAATGGGTCTATGTTAGAGCTGGAGCTCCGACGACCATCTATGCCGAATTTTGGGCTAATCGGCTCTGTAGTTTTCTCGCGAAAGAAAGACATAGAGGAAAAACCAAGCTTTAAATTCACTTTACCCCCTCCCCTTACTTCCTCCACCACCTTAGTTCCCACCCCTCGGGCTACTTTACCATATGGGTATGTTGGAACCGAACAGCGAACATCCATAGCAAATTTCAAATCAATCGATTCATCCGTTTTCAAGTGAAAGAGGCAAACAGACAGACACCAAGTCAATTTTATATATTTGTATGATGATACCGGAGGTCTGTTAAACTTTTTCGCGATTTTTAGACCCTGAATAAGTCAAAAAACTGTCTAAGCCGGACAAATTTCCTGGTACCGTGCGAATCCGACTCATACAGACTTTAATCTATGGAGAAAAGCGAAGTTTCTCTCATACAGACTTAACTCTATGGAGAAAAGAAGAAAAATCTCTTAGGATCTGTCCATAAAATAAATATGTGACGGATTTGGCAAGACGTAGGTTGGTGGTAGCATGACGACGATATGATATAATAAAAAAAAAATCCGCGAAAAAGCATAATATATTTTATATCATAACCCAATACCAATAAACTACATTGAATACCATTTGATACAGTTGTAATATCACTTTAATAAAACATTAAATAAAGCTTATGTATATATTCCAGACCTAATCATATTCAATTAACTAAGTTGTGATTTTTTGGTAATTATCCAGGTGCGTTGAGTGTAAAAAGGCTACCAAGAGTACAAACATATATTATCATAGAGCATATTGTATAGGTATATTATGTCGATGAGATTCCATTTCACTAGAATTCCATTCGAAATGCCATATTTAGTTTCTTTAACATAGCAAGAATTCTTTCGTATAATGTCGGTCGTTCCATTTCTTCGCCTTTTCTTTCAAATATCACAATTTAGATGCGTATATTGTTCTAGGCGAATATCCAATACTAAATATTGTATAATATATATTTGTATGTTTATAAGGATATATATACGAATTTCCATCGTATATTAAAACTATAGAGGCAAAAACTGAAAATAAGAAAAACAAAGAAAAATTTCCATCGTAAATGCTGAGGTCACTGATATTATGGTACACACCAAAGGGCACAAGTGGATTTTCTTATGAAAAGGTTCTCCAACTAAAGGATCGAAGGATTACGACAGTTGGGTTGTTGGAAGTACACTTCATCCATGAGCGAATAACAAACGAACGGAGCTCTTTTTAGCCACAGTTTTCTATGGATTTCAAAGAACCCGAGATATGGTGATCCTGTATATAAATACGTTTCAGCCCTTTTTTTTGGATAGGACAATGGGTACTACTACTACTGCTGCTGCTGTTGCTGCTCCAGATCATGAGGCTCTGGGGGAATTTCTTTTGATTTCACTTTTGTATGGTTATAGTTATGGCCATATTACAAACATTGGCGAAAGCTACAGCAAAAATTTCTATAAGCTACGCTAGGGGCCTTGAACAGCTAAAATAAAATATATGTTATTCAATATATTATATAGTACATTTTTGTATACATATTTCTCAATATATAGGCTTTTACTGTATACAGTTTCGGAAATGACGATAACCCAAAACCTATATCTCATAAAAAAAACGAATAGTTTGGGCATGAAAACCCACTCAAAAGCTATTAAGTAGCCCACTAATAATGTATCTAATCTATGCACATGTGTGAAAAATAAGGCAATGACAACATGTTTAATATGGCTGATTCATTTTCTATAATTACAAACAATGAAATCCTATTTAAAACGATTTTTCGTTTATTTGTTTGATGAGCGTTAATCAATTTCTGCTGTTTCATGGATGAGAAATCGCTTTGGAAAATGTTGTACCATGAAAATGTGATAATTTCTTTTAACTTTTGAAGTAGTCAATTATTCAAAATCTATTATGATAAATGAGGCATAACATTGTTATTCAATTATGTACAATTTTTCAATATTTTTTTTTTAACTTTATTGATGACTGAAGAGGTTTTTATGCTGACAAGATAACAAGAACTTTTCATATCTGAACTGTAGCATAACTCGATTTGCGGGAGATGAAAAAACGGGTACGCAAAGTGTAAACAGGAGTGATATTCCGTAACTTGTTTCAAGCGTTTATTTCGAGTTAGAAGAACAAGAAGTATTCGCTGTCTCTGTTTTGACCGAAATAAATGACAGAGAGAAACCGAGATAGCAAATACCACTTTTTCTTCTAACTCGAAACAAACGCTTGAATCAAGTTACGGAATACCACTCCAGGTTTTCAAATGTTCGGTTACGAGAAAAAATAAAATAAAACAAAGTTTAAAATTTTCTGAGTTTCGCAATAAGTTTTTCCGGAAAGATAGAAAGTGCTCACAGTGTGGGGAAGGCCGCGAAAGTTACGTCTATTTCATGCACAGGGCAAGTTTTGCAATGCTGCTTGCAGGTCAATCAAAAAAAGTGGATTTGGATGAATAAGTAAGAAACTCGTTGCTCTGCTGTTTTTAAGTTTTTGTAATATCGTAAAATAGCATTTATTTATTTACTCTGCATTTCCTACGCGGCTATTTTTTTTCAAATGACATTTTGCTTTTAAAAATTGAGGCTCGTCATAGTAAGTCCGCTTTAGACTTTTTTTTCGAAATCTATCAGTGATTGTGATAACAGGGCAGTGAAAATAGCTGTATTAGGCGTAAAATTAAATTATTCTGTGCCATACTGGAATATGAAATGCCCGGTAATTTGTCCTGCGTATAAAATAGACACGCGAAATTTGGGCCCAAAACACGATTTTCGCATTTTCAATTACTTAGAAAAAATTAGAATGAGGACGGAAGAATGGTGGAGGTGGTGGGAAGGGGTTGATAGGAAGTACAATATGGAAGACAAAGGGACCTGCAGAAGTTCAAAATGGGGTTTCAGATTTCAGGTACCTATTGGATTTAAAACGGATTTTTAATTTTTTTGAAGGCCCACAAATTTTTTTTTCCAAAGCATGAAGGCAAGGGAGTAAAAGTCAAGCATTACCCCCGTTGCACACTTCAGCTAAGCTATGTGAGCGAGGCTAGCTATAGTTACATAGCTTAGCCGGGTTAGCTCACCTCGTTGCACACTTGAGCTAAGCTACGCGGCAATATTTTCGGTAAATATTTTCACGTTTTCCAGTCTCAATGCAATTGGCACTTACACATTTATGTCCACAAAATACTACACTTTTGAAAACACCAATTCTACACTGTATAACGCCGAAAATATTTATATGTGGGTGTCAGCGATGCCAGCGAAGTCGTTCGCGTAGTTGAGGTCTGAACTACGCGAGCGAGCTTAGTCTACGCGATGTAGTTTCATAGTTTCGCTGAAGTGTGCGGTCGCCAATGCAAATGCTAACGATTTTACTTTCAGCGAGAAACTTAGCTCACGTAGTTGAGCTCGCTTAGCTGAAGTGTGCGACGGGGGTTAGTCTTTTCATAATTCGGTAGGCCCCATTTCGAGCCTCTCTTCTTGGCTTCCAGGGTTATACATATGTCGGTACTCTACAAAAGTGTTCTAAAAAATGTTTTAATTTTTTGGAGTCCAGATTTACCGCGTAAGGTGAGAGTGCATTTGACGATTAGTAAAGTAAAACTAGTTTTTGTAATTTTTGATCACCTAAAACAAGTTTCTACAAATAGTTAGTCACCCAGAGAAGATTAAAAAAGGGTTCCTAGTTTTTGGAGGCCTTTATTTGTCCAAAAACTGCAAAATCTAGATTTTGCTGTTGGCTAATAAATATTAAATACAGGGAAACCTTGGTAAGCTGGTACCACTTATGGTGAGTTTCACGAAACTCTTAGCCACCGCTAAATCCAGTTAGCATGATCTTTTTAATTGAAATTCCAAGTGAATCTTGCTTGAAATTCCGACTCGATTTAGTGGTCGCTAAAAATTTCTTGAAATTCGAAATTAGGCTGGTTTCCGGCTTATATAAGTTTACTTACTGTAAAAAAGAGAATCGCGGGACTTTGGAAAATGCACTCCGTAGACAGGTTTCCCGGTTTCCTAGGGTTTAGCCTAGCTAGGTTTCACAATATACAATACCAGTATACAATACCTCTTTTTTTTATTAATACACCTATATTTTTTCGGGAGCTTTTTTTCAAAAAAAAAAAAACTCGTGCTAAATTTTTTTGGGAAAATTGTTGTGGGTGCCCTTCGTATTTTGTTTAGGCGACCAAAAATTTTAAAGATCTCGTTTTATGAAACTGATCTTGATGAGCTTTTAAATCTTCGATACTTCTCTGCCCTGCGAGATTTGTGGGGCTTTAGTTGCGGCTTTGACTGCATTCAACTAATTTAAAAAAAAAATCAGAAATAGCAGTGCGAATACCTGGGCTTGTATTTGGACGGAAATGTAAACTGTATGAAAATGTGTCCCCCCATCTTCCATCACATTGCATTTTTGCGGAAAACTCGGAAAATTGCATTTTTTGCAAGTAGAACAAAACAATTGCAAATAGAACAAAAAAATTATCTCCAATAAAGAAAAAAAATGCGTAGGTATGCCTCTGTATTTTTGATAAATGTTTTTATCTCACCTTTTTCACGAGATTCCATAGCAAATACATCGCATTTATATCCTTTTCGAAATGATATGTTTAAAAAAAAACCACAAAATTTATCAAGTTATTATAATTTATGTACGAATTACACTTGATTTGGGTAACTTTAACAGACACAAATGAAATAAAATTTCATACACTTACGGAATAAATGACCTGCACTTAATTTTCATAAAATTTACATTCGTATTTTGTGTTTTTCTTTTTATTTGATTAAATCAGATAAATTTTTTTCATGCCGTTTCGATGGTTTTTTATACAACAGGATATCATAAAGAGTGTGATTGTGTGTGTGTGTGTTTGTTCCGATTAGATATCCTCGGTAGAACAGTGTTTTTTTGACTACATTTAGATAAAAATTGATGTAAAAACTTGTAACTCAATTTTCATTATGGTTAGATGGTAACATATCACAATCGACAGAACCTTTGAAACGTAATATCCGGAGCGAAAAAATCCAAAAATATACACGAACCGGTAGCTGAAAAAGGTCCCCGTGATATGAAGGAGAAATTGCCAAGAAGAGATTTTCACACATGCAAAATAATATGATCTGATAAGGCTTCACAGATACTGAAAATAATATCCCTGTGCTCTTGTTACACGCACAATTTACTTTTTATTTACGACGCCGAAAAAATCTCTCAAGGAATATTATTGGGTAGAGCGGACATCCATCCTGAAATAAGGAAATTCTCGTAAATTCTTTTACTTCACAATTCGAGAACATAGGAACGCGTTGCCTTACAAGGTGGATAGGTACGTATTCACTGAATGTGTATATCCACCGAAAGCTCTTTATTTTTATTTTTTTCAATCCCGATAAGTATAACTCGACTTCATTTGCAACTCACTCTTCGCACTCGTCCCTGTTTTTTTTATTTTAGCCAGGAATTTAACAACCGACATTCTCCATCAACGATTTACGTGTATATTTTATCGTTGAATATTTTCCCGAAAACCGAATTCGATTTTTCATAACACATATATTTTTATTTGATGTGATACTGTAGGAAGGAATAAAATTAAAAATTTATTGCAACTAAGTATGTATTTATCTGTTTTTCCCCGTTTATTTTTATTATTTTTTTTTTTTTTGCTTCGTTCGTATTTTTTTTCATTGAATTACTCCAGGGAACGAAGCTTAAACCACAAAATTTTCATATTCATGTCAAATAGTCTCTCTTTTGCAATTTCTCCCCGCACAATATCCTTTGTCGCTGTGTCCTAACGCTAGCGTAAATATCTTCTACACAGCCTCCTGCCTGATTTTTAACGTGAAAGAAACAAAAAATATATCAAAACTATCGGATGTGTTCCACAGCTTTCATACAATTTCGACGAAAATATCCACGAGACTGAATTGCTATCCAGTAGGAAGAATAGTATATGCTCCTATGGGCATCGAGTAGAGAAATTTGTAAATCAAACACATAAAAATTACTACTCAAAGGTTCTCTTAGATATTTAATTCAAGAGCAAATAGGCGGCAGTGATGTTCGTATCCTTGATTTTTCCACACAAAAAATCCTTGGAAACACTTTAGATTTCCCAGGATCTCGATTTATTTTTTATAAAACATTTTATTATTTTTATAATTCATTAAAAATCTTAACATATCATAATTTACAGCCAATATGATTTGCGTTATAAAATCCTTTATTAATACATAATGTTAAATTACCATAAAATCACAGAAATAAATCAAACAAAGTGAAATTCCAGAGAGAATTTATAGCAAACATGCGCACTACCTTTTTATGTTGAACTTCTCTTAACATTCGAAATCCTTTTCAGCATAATTCGTCCTTTTTCATTTAAAAAAAAAATTCAACTACATAGGAATGAAAATCTTTCAAAACATTCTGAACACCATCACAATTTATTAATAACTGAATCTTATACTACACTATTTTTAAATTTGAAAAAAAACTATCACCCTTAAAAAACTAATATTCTTTTAATTACTTGACAATTTTATCCAATTTCACTCTACATTTCTCAATAACTAAAAGCATGGCGTGACCCAAATTTGAATTGAAATTTTGCGCATGCCTTTCAAAACTTGTGTACCGCCATTTACAATTCAGCTGTGAAAAGCAGAAAAGTTTCATCTCTTAGAATCGCGCATTTGCTGAATAAATTTGGCACATAAAAAGACCAATGTGTAATACAAGATTTAGTAGTAAAAAACTCTTTCAAGGGTAAAAATCACAAAGGGAATTATGAAATATTATCCGAAAATTCTAACATAACAATAATTCGTGAAATATTAATTTTTAAGGCACATTTAACCTTTAACTTGATGATTAGATGGTTGTTTTTCATTTCCATTGAATCTTTAATAGCCACAATCTCGGTAGAGATATGTTTTAATTAGGAAATAAATTTTAAAAAATAATCAGAAATGCTGCATTTGCCGGGAGGCAACCGTAAATATGTTGTATGAAGATTTTAACACGATTTTTATGTATTTTTTTTTACAATTCTAGGCACGCAATTTACCGAGATTGTTTTTAATAATTCCAATTGGAACTTAATGTATGGAAAAGTATTTTTAAATCGTAGTTCAAATACTCGAAACATGACGCAAAGTTTTCGGAAAAATTTCAAAAAACTCCTTTATTTGAATGAGGAAGGGTGGGGAGTAGTCCGATTAGATATTGACGTATGGAAGAATTATGTAAAATCATATTATAACAACTTTTTGTCTTAATAATTTTTTTGATATTACTCGCAATTTTCAAGAAAATAGCAAAAAATCTGTTCTCCGATTTGGTTCGTCAATGATTTCGACCCTATATTTCGCGAAAAATTAGCTACACAAAACTTGAAGTCTCTGAATTAATGCGTGATCTCGGGAAAACGCACGTACAGGTCAATAGAAAAACGGGGATATGGAGAGAAGCACGGACAGACGGAGAGAACATACAGACACAGAGCAAAACGGAAAGACAGAGAGACGAAGAGAAAAATGGACAGAGTGAGGAAAAAATTCATTCGTATTGAAGATCTGCTACCCCCCCCCCCCCCCCTCCTCGGCGAATCTTGAGCGAAGATCCTAGCGCGATAATCCTAGCGCGATAATCCTAGCGCGATAATCCTAGCGCGATAATCCTAGTGCGACAATCCTAGCGCGATAATCCTAGCGCGATAATCCTAGCGAGATAATCCTAGCACGATAATATTTTCATAATTATCGAGAACAGTTTACTTGTTCTGCTGCAGTACCGAGATGGGTGGGTTGAAACATTTGTAGAGTTCCAAGAACAGTGATCGGGAGAGCGAGAAAGAGAGGGATATAGAGAGAGACCTCCATTTGAGTTTTTTTGATGCTAGATAATGGCTTGCGAATAGATGTAAAGTCTGTATGGGTTATCTGGGTGTTCGCACGAAGGATGGATGTGGATAGAGTTGTACTTGCCGCCTTAGTTTCACCCGCGGCGCATTTTCTAGAGCATTACGAATTCTTCTTCTGCGGCGCATTTTCTAGAGCATTACGAACTATTCTCTTGCGGCGCATTTTTTTACGTTATTATTTGGGATTAAAAGTTTCTTTTTCTGAAAAAAATGTTTTTATCATAATTTTTTTGTATTAAAAAAATATGTAAAAATTTTCTTTGTAATCAGCGGGCAGAAACAAGATATCTACTGATCTATAGAGCCGTGAAGTGGCCCATATTATTTGATTGTATTACGAGTACTCTAATCTCCATGTCAAGTAGTCAAATTCTTCGTCTCAAATCCACTCTATTTCAGACAAAATACTTGAAATATAAGTACTAGACGAAATTCAATGGCAAAACTCGAAGAATGCAAAGTAGGGACGCACTTAATATCCGAGTATTTAAAAAAAGGCACCTCTTATACTCTTGATTTTCATTGTTTATATTCACTCCTGATGTTTACGACTCTTAGAACCACACAAAATTCATTGATTTAGAAACCCTTCTTGGACTTTTAATTAAAATTGATTTTTAGACTATAACAAAGATTCCAAGGGTTGATTTTTGTATAAAATGCGTTTTATCACGTTTCACCTAAGACTTTTAAGTTTCATTTAACTGGTACTTAACCACATCATTAAACTGAATTTAGACCAAGGCGAATACCACTGAAAGCTATATGAAAAAGAATTTTATTAAAAAAAAAATCATTAGCTTCAGTCACTTTGATGCTGGTATCTATAAGACATACTCGTATTATATTTTATATACCTAGAGGTTAATATGGTTTTAGCTTGCATTTGTCTACTTTCTTAAGGTAGGTATTTCAATAATATGGTCTATAAGGGGAGATTATCCTCACCATTCACTTTAATTGATTTAGCATTCTTAAGTAAACTTCTTGATTTTAAGGGAAGTCATTGATATACCAATATGGATAAATGTATAAAAATGGTTGGGACGACAAAACTGGATTTTGTCTTTTCCGGAGTGCCTTTCAAACTATTAAGTGGCTTATGGACAAGTTAAAAATGTCTCACAAATCTTATTAAAATTTTTTTTTTTAAAATTAGGTTAAAATCGATTTAAGTGTAATTAAAAAAAATTTTTTTGTCACGTTTAAAGTAACACTTTGTAAAAATGTCCTCTTTTCTGCGGTACTAACAATTTCAGATGGATTTCGAACCGAAAAACGGATTGAAGCATTTGTAGGGTTTTCAACTCACCAACAGCATATGCCGTGATTGCTCTTTAAATCATGGTTGCTCAACAGTGACGTAATCATCAGAGGACGAATACCAAAGCGCAAACAAGGGTCAGATGCATTTTGCTCTCTTTGCATTTCATTCCGATCGTCTAACAGTCAACTACACAATTTTGTACACCAGAGTAGAAAAATTTATTTGTGATGGACGGACCAAACAGTAAGTACACCTACTCTATTTAAATATTGCTCTTTATTACACATTAAATGATTTTTGGTATACGTAAATTACTTTTCGTGTGAATGTAATCATATTTTTCTTTTCGCTTTTCATATTTTCCGACACTCTACAGGCTCTATTTTTATTTAAGGATGGGGGCGTTAATAATTTAATTTAGATTGTATTTTCTATACATATGTTTCTATCTATCGACAAAATGTTATTGTATAATTCTGTATATGACCCAATTGTATGACTACCGAAGGCTATAGCAAAATTAATGAACGATATTACGACGTTCTCTCGTAATCCTGTGGCGGCAAGCGAAATTACAGGAGAAGTGACTTAAAATATTATTTGCCTGCCTTGTAAACGTTAAAATGGATTTAAATTTAATTGAAATATAATTACCAGTAAAAAGATTTTTCCATAGAATTGAAATAGCATAGCCCAAATATATCTATACTTTATAGAAATTTTATCTACTTTTTTTTACCATGAATCGATTTTTAATTATACGAAACATTTGTTGTCTTTGGCTTTTGATTTTTATCCTACTCTAATAGAACAAATTCGTATAGCATATGAGAAAAGAGTTGAATGTTGGTATGGAAGTTTGTAACAGTGACACCTGTACTATGTATGAAAAGCTTTTAATGGAAAATTTCGGCATTTTTTTTTCGGCTGCTGTAAATCTACAATGGCGGGTGGTGTTGTTTTCCATTTTGACAACATTTTCCATCATTTATGTTTAGCAAGTTATTATTAATTACTTTGTCTAACGTTCTAGTACCATAAATAAGTTATTTTGACTTTTTTCTATACGTAGTTCGGAAAGTATGGAATCTATTCAGGGTCGATTATAATTGTTTTACAAAAATATCAAGATGTTTATTAGTCTCTGTGTTATTGTGTTTGTTAGTATCTGTACTAGTCTATCTGGTAGTTTGCCTGTTACTGACTTTGTTAGTCTATCTGTTGCCCCAGTCCGTTTTTTTTTGAATCCTTGGTGGTCATAATCTGAGGAGAACACATCAGGCAGTTACGCTGTTAACAGATTTCTGTTGATTCAACATTTTTTAGCTAACCGCACTATTTTTGGCTATTTTAGGTCTATCTCTTAGATTGACTATTAGCCTGGCTGTTAGTCTGTCTATTAGTCTCTCTGTTAGTGTGTCTGCAATTTTGTCTGTTAGTCTATCTATTGAGCTTTCTGTTACTCTGTCTGCTTGTTTTTTGTATCTCAATCAATAAAAAAGCAATCAAAAGCGGAAATTCGAAAAAAATTCTTCAAAAAAAAATTTGAAGATCTTGATTTTGCCGGCTTGGATTTCTTCAAAATTTTAAGATTTTGTACCGCCCGTGATGTATGTACATCAACAAAAACGAAACTACGTCTCCTGATTTCTGATATTTGGGGTCGTTTTTTATACCTCTTGCTGAATAATCATCAAAAATATTTTGTTTAAAGTTTTTAATTCGAAATTTCAATAGAAAGTTTAGACAACATCTCTGGTTTGTAGAGTAAAAATTCCACTGCTTTCGTATAAAAAAATCATGTGCTGTTCACAATATTGATTTTTCTATATTATCACTGATTTTTTTCACATAAATGCAGACGATTATGTCTATTAAAAAGTAAAACTAAAAGTATTTTCTACTAATATACAATTAAAACGATAAAATGGGTTTTTGATATATCATTTATTAGATTATATAACTAAAGCAAAACCATTTAATGCGTTTTCCATCAATTAAACATACCAATATAATTCTATCAACCCAAAAAACGTGACAGATTTTCTTCTTATTTGGTTTCTGTGCAGACTCTAAATAAGAAGATATTCAACTAGACGTATCCAATTTTGAATCCAGTCTATATATGCTCTCGCCCTACTAAAGAATTCTATCAGAGAAGAGCTAGGAAAATCGAGAAAATGTCCTAACAAAATCAAAATAAACAAAAGAACGTGGGAAGAAAATAAAACACACAGCAATATAACTAAGAATTCTCATTGGATTCCCACAGCAGAGGCCGCAATTCTCAGTAATTGATGTTAATTTATAGGTACGTACGTACGTACATATATATCCTAATAGAATTCTACGATATTTACAAGGATGTGCTCAACCGCCTTACAGTCGACAATTCTAGTTGGTGGTCCAACAAGCTTATCCATGATAATAAAGGTAGTTTAGAAAGCCCATTTTCAAGCAACATAATCAATAATGAATACGACAGACTCAAGATGTTTGACCATTGTCTCCTACTGTTTTATTTCTATTTTGTCAACATCCTTGGATATAAGTCACAAATAAGAATAACAGCCAAATGTGACCAAACATATGCATCTACCATACATAGATATCAATATTTCTCGTTACATAGAATAGAAATAGTATATTTATAGGTAGGTAACACGACACAATAGAGTTCAAAGAAATCCAAGGATTTCATCTCGTTTATAAAGAGGAAAAACACAACGGAAAAAATATGGAAAACCGTAAATAACACCAACTAAACTTCACCAACATAATTCATTTGTTATCGTTTCACCGACACACAAAAATTAATAATAAATTGGAACTCTGTAGATTTTCCTTATTAGATAGAAATATAACCAACATTTATATTAGGGGGTGGGTATGTTTGTGTGTGTGTGTGTGTATATATATTTATATGGAATGATCGAAAGAAGTTTTTCATTAGACAATAGCAAGTATCGAAGTAAAAACACTTTAATTTTGGTGCTTAAAACCAATTTCTAATTTCAGTTTACTTGTTTATTTCATGACCAGTGCTACAATGCTATATTTTTCTGTTAATTTAACATGTTTTTTGTTATCTTGAAAATTTTCCGTATTTTTTTTTAATTAAATATCTCAGTCAATAAATTATTTTTGTCTATTTTGATTCAAAACTCTGTTGCAGTAACATCAAATTCACATTGTTTATTGTTTTAGCGGTGTGACCCCTTAAAAAGATCTTCAAATTTTCAACTAGTTTTCTTGGGAATTTTTTTTGTTCTATCAATAGCACCACATCTTGAAGTGGTTTTGTAGCCATTTTTCATTCTTGCTGCGCACCTACAGCGAACTATTGCGACATTTGTAAGGTTTCGTTGCCAGTTGCAACCCATCCATAGAAGAGTTCGTGATTTTTCCACTGGTTCCCAACCTTTTTCTCCCGCGACCCTCATTTTTTTAAATTTTGTTAAAAAATCATTGAAGTTGCTGGTACTTGCTTTAATTAGGCTTCTTTGCTTTTTACTTCTTTCATTTTTATTTTCCTTGGCGCAGCTAAAAAGGACAGTATTGATTCCTGACGGTGACCGACTCGAAAACGGACGCAGATATAAATTTTCACAACAATATGAAGTCCCTTTCAGTAAAAATGATATGGGTATCCGTGCATCTATCTGTCGGTCTGTATGCCGGTCTGTATGCCGGTCTATCTGTCAGTCGGTTTATCTTAACCCATTTCTTGCCACAATTTGTATTCCATAATAGCAACTTTGACTCCTATGTGGTAACAAAAAGGCTCAAAGTTGCTCAAAGTTACTGGTGCAAAAATGCACCATTGGCAAGAAATGGGTTAAACAACTCGGAAACGCCATGAGCTAGCGACTTGAATTTTTTTGGACGAGTTTTACCAAAATCATAGTTTTCTATAAACTTTTTCTACATTTTTTGCTTTAACGGTTTTGACATGTCTCTAACGGTTATTGAGATATTTAAAAATATTAGGTGCTTTTTCCGAAATTTCAATAATTGCAGAGGAAAATCATGTGCTGTCCACATCAGATTTTTTGGTAGGTTCGTTACTTTTTTAATTTAATAAAAAATAGAGTATATATAAAAATCACATCAGATCTTTGGGTAGACCCGTTACTTTTTTAATTTTATAAAAAACTAGCTTGCATACCCGTCGTTGCCGGGTGAAGTTTTTTCAAATTTTTTTTTTGATGGTCTATGTTGGAGCTAAACTTCAGGCGAATCGGCTCGGTAGTTTCCCCGCGAAAGGGTAACATAGAGGAAGAGCTAAGTTTCGAGATGACTTTACCCCCTCCCCTTACTCCCCCCACCTCTCGGGCTACTTTTTAATGGGTCTATGTTGGGGCTGGACCCCCGACGAACATCTATGCCAAATTTCAGGCCAATCGGTTCAGTAGTTTCCCCGCGAAAGGATAACATGGCGCAAAAACTAAGTTTCGAAATCACTTTACCCCCTCCCCTTACTCCCCCACCCCTCGCGCGACTTTTCCGTATGCCTATGTTGGAACCAGAACTACCACAGACACTCATGCCAAATTTCAAGTCAATCGGTTCAGCCGTTTTTGCGTGAAAGAGGAACAGACAGACAGACAGACACCAACTCATTTTTATATATTAGTACTAGCTTGCATACCCGTCGTTGCCGAGTTAAGTTTTTTCCATGTTTTTTTTTTTGATGGTCTGTGTTGGAGCTAAACTTCAGGCCAATCGGCTCGATAGTTTCCGCGCGAAAGAGTAACATAGAGGAAAAGCTAAGTTTCGAGATCACTTTACCCCCTCCCCTTACTCCCCCACCTCTCGGGCTACTTTTTAATGGGTCAACTCATTTTTATATATTAGTATGATATGATGATGATAGAGTTTAAATAAAAAGTTTGTAGCGCACATCGTCTAAAAAAGTTTGGCGACCGACACGCAGAGAAATTTAACTACTTTTTGTAAATTTAACTACTTCGTAATGGAGAATCCAGTCTGTCATTAAAATAGCGAATTTTAATTACAAAAATAGTGAATTTAACAGCAAAATAGTAAATTTTACTACTAAGTTGTAAAATTTATTATAAAAATCGTCGATTTTGACTATTTTTGTAATTGAAATTATCTATTTTATTTATAGTCACGATTCCCTACTATACGATAGTTAAATTTACCACTGATCTAGAATTTTAATGTCGTTAGCACCAAGTAGTAACTTTTACTACTAATTTCAATAAAGCAATTACAATTGACTTGAAATGACAGCATGCCGCAGGCGAGGTAATTTTATTAGACCGCCTATATATCAAAAGTTCAACCAACGTTCCATCTGTGACGATAAGAAATTAACCAAAATCAAGAGATGTTTAAATATAATAACAAATATATAGATAGTATCAGTAATATCTATTGTAATATCCATACAAACTGACAAGGATAAACTGGTTGAAAGAGAAACTTAGGAAAATGTTTAACTTAAAAGTGGATTTAATTAATTTCCTTGTCTATTGAAAAATTTTGGCTTTTATTAGCTGACCTGAACTTTTGAAATAAAGTTGAAGTAAAGCTTCATTAAGATTAGACCGATAACTAGCGATCTATTGTTGAAAATAATTAGTTATAGCAATGGGATTAACTTTATAAACATGTAGACATTTAATTAAATAAATGGACCATTGACAAATTATGTAAAAATATAACTGATGGACTATTTTTTTATGACAAAATCATTTTTCATTTAAAAATCACTAAAAAAAATTGTGAAAATTTTTTCGAGATAGAAGTTTAGTAATTTAAGAAGACAAACGTTTTATTTGCACGTTAAAATAAATTTACATTGATCTATGTATGTACAGAAAAGAAAAAAATATTATCCCTATTTCCATATATTTTAATGAACCCGAAATCGAATTTTTTTTCCACAAGACTTCATCGAAACAGGTATTAAATCATTTTTATCGACATCTGTACAGGTAAATTCGATTGAATCACCTTCAAAATAATATAATTCGCATTATATATGAAAAGGTTTCCCATATCATAACCTACAGTAAACCAATGAAGGCTCCTTTCTTCGGCTTTTATCTCGATGAAGATGTTTTTAAAATATTTGATATATGGGAATTGGGCTTATTTTCGGTATGCGAAGAGGAATCGCTTCGATCTACGTCCTTTGTTACAATACCTGTAGGGAAATCTTTTATAGATACATAGTTATATGCAATTGTTTTTACATCAGGCAAAAAAAAAAACTTTTTAAGCTGGAAACCACGGCATAAATTATATCATTTCCTTATCTCATGAAGTTTGTTTTATTCTTAAGTTTTGCTACCCCAGTTGGGCATTGAGTAATCCCTATGCATATATTCAATATCTATTTAAATATATATGTATGTAGAATATATAAAATTTATTTCAATGAACTCCCTTTTCGCAATTTGTGCTCTTACTCCCATGAAAATGCTTTTGAAATTCACACAAAATTTCCTAAGCCAATTGTAATAGTTTTGAAATTTATGTTGAAATTAAATGAATACCACAAATTATTATTATTGAAATTCGCTAACATTTTGGAAATTACTCGTTTCACAGCAATTGTTAACCTATTAAGAAGATGCGGATAGTTTGTGATTACACAAACATAAGTTTAAAAATTTTCGAAAAAAGTGCATCGAAATCTTGCTGAAAAACCACAGGCCAAAAATTCTTATACAGTGAAACCTCGGATCGTGCACTTAATCAATTCTTAAAAGATGTTCGTAAATCGAGTCCTTGACGAACCGAAAGATGCGTCCAAGAACTAAAAATTTGTTCATTAACCGAAACATTTTTCTCGAACTTAGGCATTTTTAGAGCTTAAAAAGGGTTAATGGTCCGAAACCTTATCAAACCTACGAAAAAACGTAAAATATGAATCGTAGTAGCTAGCGTTTTACATTTTCTAGTAACAAGGGGCTCGTTTTAACCCTTTTATCAACCCAATGTTTCTATTTTGTTCTTACTCGCCTTTCCTACTATTACCTGAGCTGAGCCCTTAACCCTCATACTGTCCTTAAGAAAAATAACGTATGATGTCTTCGTGGGTCAAGAATGACCCATTATGACCCATGAAGACTACAGTGCTCTTCAATGGATTAAAATATGAACAAATAGATTATTGTTTTCGGTATTCAAAAGAAATTTGTTCACAGAGCCTACACCATACAAATATTGTTCATGTAGTTGAGAAGATACTTTTAATTAAAATCGAATTTGGGTCAGAAATGACCCGAGGACAGTATGAGCGTTAAAGCAATTTTGACGCGATTTTTACCATTGGGTAGGTCATCTAACACAAAAAGTTTTCTCTCTGAACTTTCTCCAATACCACGGGTTTTTGTACCAGTTTTCTTCAAAACTGTGATCTTTGAAAGCACTGCGACCACGGATTTTTGTACCCGTTTTCTTCAAAACTGTGATCTTTGAAAGCATTGCGCAATTTAAGTTTTATAAAATTTTCTTACAAACAAGATTGCCGTTACCCACCGTTGGACAGACATAAATGCTAGCATTTAGAATAAAAATCTAAATAAGTCTTCCATACATTATAATCTAATCGGAGTGTGACTGCGAAAGGGTTACAAATTCACATGCGATTTTAGAGAAATCGCGATAATGTTGGATTGAGAAAGCGAGAAGAAAGAATCGCTGTTTTTATCACAATTTTACATAACCCATCCATACATCAGATGTTGCAAAAAATATAAAAACTTTAATTGGACTTTCCACCGGCAAAACAATCGTTATCATGGCGTCAGTTGTTCCTGAACAACAATCAATAATAAATTAGTTGATATTGGCATGCACCATAATATGTATGTCTCTTGACTTGCAATCATATTTGTTTTGCTTGTTTGGTAAAATTTTTCAAATTTGGCTGATCTCCAATGTTTGCATCGCTTATGTGCGAATCAGTTGGAGTCGACATTACAATCATGTTTTCTATTCTAACGCCAAGAGAGTGATGTGTTTGCTTTTATCTCAAATATTTATAACTTAAATTTCATAATATATAGTAGACCTATGGAATCTAAAGTTCGTGATTTTTGATACTATATTTAAGAAGGTTACAGATATATCTATTTTGTTTTTGATGGTTGGTGTCGATATTTATCGTCAAAAATTGCGCATAAAAATGTTTTGGGACTGAGTTTTCAAACTTTTTGATGTCATTTTTTTATATAAGAAAGTTAGGAGCCGCTAAACTCACGGCGATAAGCATGACCTGAGTCGGAAAATCCTGTTGAGATGAGAATACCAATTTGCTGAAAATCACATCTGGTAGGTACTTAAAAAACTCTGTTTTAACCAAAATGAAAATAAAACAACTTTGTCGACAGAATTAGGCCCACTGATTTTGGCTCGAAAACAAATTACTCACTCACTCATGCGTCTCTAGAATTGAACACATAAAATTTATCGACTTGAGTGAAAAAATCTCACATGAACTTCAAGTTTTCTTTGACCTGGAAAATGTATGGACGAGTTGTGGTCAAAAATACAGCTATAGATGGATAACACTGTTTGGGGAGTTGAGTTTTGCTGCAAAAAAGGGTAAAAATATTATTGTGTTTGAAATCCTTTGGTTCCATATTGGCGGCGTGTATTTCCTTTGAACTTCTTTAGTTTAGTTGTTTGATTAAATGTTTTGCTTCCGGCGGATTTTGTATATTCTTTCATGTTTTATTCAAAAATTTTAAGTATTTTCTAAAGTAAAATGCAGAATTTTATTGAATCACGGCAGATTTCCAAATAAGTTTAGAATAACAACTTGACCGGAGGTATATCTTACCATTTTTCGATAAAAAAAAATGTTGGTGATTTCCAAATACAGTGAAACCTGGTTTTACCGACATGGAGAGACCAAAAAGTTCGCTTGTACCTCAGTTAGTGGTTATAACGGAAAGAAAAACACTTTATGGGTACCAATCGGGATCAGAAAATCAGAAAATGGCGTTATCCACAAAATAAATCATCCTGCCTTTAGTAGTTTTAGGGTTTTCGACTTCTGACCCCCCGCGTCGCAATTTTTCGCACCCTTCGTTGCTTATCGGATTATATAAGATTTAGTATACTGGATGTAACGCATCCAACCAATCGTCGCACATACAAATGAGCTATACCACATGTCGTCCGTCTGTCTGTCTGTCTATCCGTCCGTCGGTCTGGCCGTGAATACCATAACTTTCAAAAGGATTGAGCTAGAGACTTGAAACTTTTCACAGTTGCGTTTCTCGTAAATAGCAAGACGTTCTTGAACGGGCAAAATCGAACCACTCTTTCTCTCCTCCCCCATACAAACAAAACAGTTTTTTGCAATTTGCTCGAAAACAGTGAATTATGTCGAAAAATTGCCGTATAGTGTGTTTAGAATATAATTTTACATAATTGTTCCATACCTTAAAAACCAAATGAACTACTCCTTCTCCTTTCCCTCATACAAATGAAATAGTTTTGTGCAACTTTCTCGAAAACGGCGCATCATATTTAAAAACTTATAAAGACAAGATGTTTTTAGAATGTGGTTTTACATAACCCTTCCACACATCAAAATCCAATCGAACCACTCCTTTCCTCTCTCCTATACAAATGGATTTTTTATACCCGTATGGTGAAACCAAAGGGTATATTAAGTTTGCCTTACCGTTTGTAACGTCAAGATCCCGTTATCACACACAAAAATGAATTACACCAGTGAGTTTAGAATGACTAAAAAAATTGATTTTTGCATGTCCGTCCGTCTGTGCGTCCGTCTGTCTGTGGCGCGGATTGAGAGCGCACGGATTGAGCTTGAGACTTGAAATTTTGCGCAGATCCGTTTTTCGTAAAATGCGAGGCTAAGTTCGTTCATGGGCAAAAATGGACTATTAGGGGGGTACCCCCCATACGAACTAAAACGTTTTTTGTGAATATCTCAAAAACTGTGTATCTTATCAAAAAAGTGCAAGAACAAAAGTTATTTAGGATATGATTCTACATAAAACTCCCATACATGAAAATCCGGTTGGAATAAATTTAAAAAAAAATATTATTGGAAAGTTTGACTTCAAAGTGGAATTTTGGTACAATTGTTCGAATTTTGATACGAATATCACCATGCGGGTCTCCAATGATTGCCAGATTGGCAATTATAGCTTTTGTTATGTTTTAAATAAAAATTCAGTCGGTCCTCATATAGAGTATTTGACGATTTGCCCATGGTAATTGTAGCCTTTATTTAGTTTTAATTATAATTGCATGTTAAACATTTGAAAATTCTGTTCAAAAACTGCAAAAAATGTTCATGAAACAAAGTTTGTTTTTTTACTTAAAAAAAGTTTATAAATAAAAGCGTTTTACTATAGGTTATTTACAATTTAAGTACATAAATAAAACGTTGAATCTTCGAAAAACTTTGTCTAAAGCACAACACACACACATGACCGAATTCACCGCTCAAAAAAAAACCTTGAACATTTTTTGTACTAGATTTCAGTTTAACCTAAATGAAAAAAAACCCAGTCATATCGACTGTTGTTTAGATTTTTGTCTTTCCTCCTGGGATTTAATATTTACTTATGTATTGGTAAAAATGTGAAATTGGTTTTGAAATTCATGAGTTCTTCAAATGTGCAGCCACGCTTTTCGATTTAGTGGCTGATATCGTCTTTGGATCAAAAGATAAAATATAAAAAAAAATCGAAATGATAAAATTTTCCTCAGTAGTGTTTTTCATGATTTTTTTTTCAAGGTGCGTATAGATTTGTATGCGTTTCGATTATAGGTACTCACTTTCAAGTGCCCATACTATACATTTTTCTTTGGATCCTTGATCGATATTAGAATTTATAGAAATTTCAGTATGTCTAACTTAAGGATTGGATTCCTGCCCCTTAGAATAATTCTGTATAAATAGGCTTTTTACCTATACGGGAAAAAAGATCTCCCTTTCAATATAATCTACGCACCGTTACAATATTACGTCGCATGTTTGATGTTGAAAGTGAAAGGTTATAAATTCATATCTTTTATTAAAAAATTGACGTGTGTAACTCTCGAGTTGAACGGAATAAATTTATATTATATTTTTATGATACTCCAGGTATTTATTGCCACTCTACGCAATTTAATGCTTTTACGCTTCCATTATTATAAAAAATGTATTGAATTTAAATTTCATAAAAAAAAATTGAATTAAAGTTGTGATTATTGGAATATTTTTTGTAAACTAATAAGTGTTAGATTGCAATGCCATTTGAATGATTGAAAAATTCTCAAAATACACAAGAAGTGCTTGTAATTTGATTCGAATTGAAGTGTTTTAGAATATAGAATTTCAGGAAGAATTTTAATTGAAAAACTAGCAGGAATATTTTCCGGATTGACATTAAAAAAAACCCTTTAAGTTTTAAGACATGTCCTTAATTGACTTCTCGCACACACTAAGAGTTTTCGAGGACATTCTGTTAATATGAACCTCCAAGAAAACAAACCAACCTATATATATTATAACCGGCAAACAGTCAATGCGACAACAACAAATCCAATATATATAAACACATTTGTATATATCCTTTTGTGACAGAATTGTATTAATCAAATGACATGATGATCATGGCAGAAACAAAACTAATGGATATTATTCACAAACGTCATAGACAGACGAGAAGTGAGAAATTGCGTATTGAAGTCGATTAAGGCGAAATTGGTGCATATTTGAAAAATGAACAATAGACAAAAATGGCAAGACTTATTATAGAAAAATATTGACATATAAAAAAAAACAGAGGCAGAGAGAATTTTTACAGATGGACATTAATAATGAAACGAAAAGAAATATCAAAACTGCTCAATCGTTGATTCTTTGATTTTATTAAGAATTTTATTTTATATAGAGAGGAAAAATTGAAGGCGAATTCTTGCAATCATCTTTTGACTTCTTTTTTTTAATCTGGCAAAAATTTAATATCTTGTCGGCCTGTCAAACACTTTTTGTTGGCAAAAAAAACTTTCCAGAAATATTTTTTTATACACAAACAGAAAGGAGAGGATAGAAAATCAATAGTTCGGATAGTATTAAAGCCAAAATAAAATAGATACAGTGTAGTTGAAATATATTTAAGTGGCATGATATATCAGAGTATCGGGAATGGATTGTGGAGATTAAAAAAAAACTAATGTGAACAGCACATGATTTTCTTATATTGCAGCCACATTTCTGGTTATCTAATGCTCCAAAATCCTGCAGTCTTGTTTGATCACCTCCAAGAAATGATTCCGAATTTGCGCGGGAATTAAAAAAAACTAAGGAGTTCTGAAATATCTCGAGAACCCTCCGAGAAATCTTCAGTTTGCGCGGGAATTTAAAAAAGCCAACGAATTCTGAAATATCTCGAGAACGATAAGGGATATTGACTTATATAGATCTAGAGAACTCAGAGACCCAAATGACTTTTTATTATCAGACTAGCTTGCATGCCCGTCGTTGCCGGGTTAAGTTTTTTCAAATTTTTATTTTTATTTTTTTTTATGGTCTATGTTGGAGCTAAACTTCAGGCCAATCGATTCAGTAGTTTCCCTGCGAAAGAGTCACATAGCGCAAAAACTAAGTTTCGAAATCACTTTACCACCTCCCCTTACTCCCCCTACCCCTCGCGCTACTTTTTCGTATGCATATGTTGGAACCAGAACTACCACAGACACTCATGCCAAATTTCAAGTCAATCGGTTCAGCCGTTTTTGCGTGAAAGAGGAACAGACAGACAGACAGACAGACAGACAGACACCAACTCATTTTTATATATTAGTATGATTATTCACAAAATACGTCTCTTGAATTTCAGGCTTTTCGGATACCCCTTCCCTTTATATTTTTTTTCTGCTACTTTTTGAATAAAGACTAGTACCACCCCATCACATTACTGCCTCTTGTAGTGTGTCGTACTTTATAGACGCCTTATCGTTTTTACGTTTTCAGAAAACCCGCTTTTGGGCGAAAAAAATCAGCGGTTCTGCAGAAAATTAGTTGTATTTAAAATATGGCGTAAATTTTAATGAAACGAAAAAAGTATGGCTTTTGGATTGTAGAGGAGGTAACAGAAGAGGGATTTATAGGGACGAAGAGAGACAAATGAACGTGGGAAAAAAATTTCCTCGAAGAAAGATCAAAGAACTCATCAAAATCCCTTCAAAAATGCAGAAGATAAAAGGAGAAAGGTTTAAAAACGGGTGGGGCAGAATATACCTTGGCGAATGACCTCTCAAACTGTGAAAACCACATGAAAAACGCTTCAGGACTTCAGAAGGTGTTAGGGGTGGGGTTTATATGAAAGATAAGGGTAGATTTGAGATTTCAACGAGTAGAAAAATTGTTTGATGGTGGGAAACCGACCTTTTCAATGGTGAGACACTTATCTTTGGAAACCGCTAAAACCTCAAGACCTTAAGGCAAGGTCTTGACACCTCCCCTCTCCCTCCCAAGTTACGTCACCAACCGTACCATTTTATTTTTATAATTTTAAGAAAAAATCTACACAGACTGATATTTCTGTAAAACAGCTTCACGGTATTGCGGGGGGGTTGAATTTAACCGACAAGGTAGTAATCTTCTAATGCTACACAGGAGACAGTAAAAAACGCTCTTCCTTAATTTAAATCAACTTTCAATTCTGATAATATTTTTGTAATTTCCCTTCAACATTAAAATTTATTTTAAATCGAAATTTTCCTTACCTTTGCACGAAAACAGATCAAATCTTAAGCCTGAAATAAAAAACTGCAATAAAATTTTACACAAAATCGATATAAATACGAATATGAAAGCATGAAATATTTTAGAATTTTGATTATATTTTGCTAAATGAAGAGCACGCACTCACTTAAGGCAGAAATATAATATAAGGAAATCGCTGGGATTCAAATTTAATTTAGCCAAGCATTATAAATTAATCTTACTAAATGCTTCCCATGATAATGCCATTTCTTCGTCAAAGTGAAATCAATAAAATTCAAAATATGTATAATATTCTCTGCGTATATTTCATACTTGACTTATATTTAATTTTTTGTGAAATAAAATACTTAATACATTACTGATATTGAATAAAAAAAGATATTTTCCATAAATGTATCTAAATTTAAAAATTCCTTAGGGATGTTTAGGTTTTCCTTTGAAATTTTGTCTGGATTTTTTGTACGATATCCCAGGCGGAACAAGGCCTTTTCAAACTGAGATCTCTTAACAGTTCGCAAACCTAAGTTTTATTAAACTACAGCATTTGCAACATTTGTAAGGTAGTACAATCGATCAACAGCAGAGGCCGTAAAAGACGTTTAATCAAATCAAATATTTTTATTTAATTACTATCCTATTCTATAGAAGAAAAGTATTGTATCCATTAGAACGAGGGCAGATTGATTATTTCTGATTAGTACGAAATCCGTTTCAGGCAATATTATGAGGATGTCCGTGCATCTGTCTGTCGGTCTGTCCGTTGTACGTATCTTATATAATTCGAGAACGCGTTGACCTAGGGACTTGAAATTTTTCGTGAAAAATTTTTACAAAAAGTCGTAGTTCTCTATCAACTTTTGGAAAAGTAACGTTAGCTATAACGGGTACCTCGCATACAATTATTTTGAACAAATACTGTTTTTTGAAAATTTTTCGAAATCTATGCGCTTTTGCGAAAAAAAGATTATAACAAAATTTAAAGGATATAAAATTTTCTACATTTTCTGCTTTAACAGTTTTTTTTGTTTCTCTAACGGCACTCAAGATATTTGAAAAAATTCAGTTTTGTAAAAATCTCTCGAAAACTATGCATTTTTATGAAAAAATGCATATACCTAGGTTTAAAACAAATAAAATACCCTGCATTTTTTTCCATTTACGGGTTTTATGTATATCTAACGGTACTCAAGATATTTGAAAAGATATTATTTTTTACATATTTTCTCCGGAACTAAATATTATAGAGGAAAATTTTGTGTTGATCACAGCCGTTTTTTTAAATATGCATTATCATGTCAAAAAGCGGAGGGAAAGGTGGCGGTGGGCCTTACCGCAACTTTCAAGAAGTCTAAATCACCACCAACACTGGTGTGAATTTTTTCAAATCAAGACGTCAAGAGACAAAACAAGACGTCAAGAGACAAAACAAGACGTCAAGAGACAAAACAAGACGTCAAGAGACAAAACAAGACGTCAAGAGACAAAACATGGACTGCGAGGATATTTGACTTTCACCTGCGGCAGATTTTTTTTTAAATTTTCGGCCTGCATCGCACTTTTTTCAGAGACGTTTTCCCCTGATTTTTGAAAAAAATGCCTTGCAACGTAATTTTTGGCCATAAAAATCGCAAATAAAAGTAAAAAAAAAATTTGTCATGAAACTGTAAGAGGACATAACAAATTTTGGGGTCTGAATTAAAACCGAAATAATTTTTTTTTGATCTTTTATGCTTTTGTCTAAATTTTCTTTCTGATTCTTTCTGACGCATTTTTTGTTGTGAAAATTGCACATAAAAATGGAAACGTTGATTCTTTCAACATTTCCAAACAAAAAGAAACTAATTTTTATAAAAATTATAGGGGGAGGATCCAAATACAGGTTTTGTCCTGGGCTCCGCTTTCCCTTGTAAATATGTAGGAAACGTTTTTTTTCACGAGTGTAATTTGAAAACAACTTGGCCGATTAAGCTGAAATTTTCGACTCTTGTCTTCTGAAACAAGAACAGAGGAAGGAGGAGAGTAAATTAGTTTAAAATCACGGGATTTTATGTACATTTTTAACGACTCTGGTAAAGGATACCTCCCTTATGTAGACGAAAATCGCAAAAACAGTATTTATTTTGGCTGGCCATCCCAAATCGTAACAATTTTAAAACTCCTAACTGTGCATTTCACGTAGTACTCTTTTTTTGCCTCAGCATATATTGAAAATCCTTAGGTCTGGACCTCTTCCTGCACCATCGGCAAAATCAATATTGTTTGAGTAACTAGAAATTTTCGGCACTTCAAAATTCAGCAAAACTATAGCCTCCTCATACATATAGACAATACCTTTTTAAAACACACCTCGTATATTCAACCTCGTACAATATTGGGCAGATGTGGATTGACCCAAAATCTATATAAAATTTCTATTTGTACGTTTTTACGATTGAATGAATGATACATACTGGGGTTCGAAAGCCAACAAATGTGAGTGGAATTTTGCCAACAAGATAGTAATGGGAAAGTTCCAAGTTTGAGAAAAAGGTGTAAAGTCAAAAATAACGATTTCCTACAGCCAGAGATGTGTTCTGTCCTCTCTGTGAAAGAAAAATTCCTTTTCTCTATTTGTTATTTGTTTGATATATAAATGTTTATCCTTTGTGTGTTGTGGCCTAGTTTAGTATCCGGTTATTGTATCCTTCTTGTGGGTAATTTCCTGGCCTAACTAAGCAAGTGAAAACCGGAAATTGATCACCAGTTCGGGTGATTAAAGTTGTGTTCTCCATATGACTTAAATAAGTCTTATATAGGTATTTAAACACCTTCAGATTTCTACTAATGAAATTTGTAAACTTTTCCCCATAGCTAACTGCAAATATTTGTCCATTAATTAACACCTGTACAACAATGACAGCAACAACAACAACAACAACAAAACACTTACAACTATATCAAAAGCAATTTATTTTTATAACAGTCTTTTATAAAACATCTCGATACTCTTTACAATCGGGTGAATGTTTTGTTTTAGCTCTAAATATGAGTGACTGACTTCTTGTTAGACTTTGTGAACTACTACTGACTTTTAGATGGCCTTCAGAAGGTGTTAAGGATGGGCGTTGTATGTTATAACTATGAAACGAATTACGAGTTGTTGGATTTTTTAATACATTTGTTGATTGTGGTGCTCGTTCATATCGTAGTGAACTACTTTTTTGGTTAATTGGCGTACGATAGCTGTTACTCAATGTTCCTCTTCGCAACTGATATGAATTATTCATCGTATTCTGAAAATATATGAGGCTGTAATTATGCGAGATAAAAATTCATATCTATAAAATATGTTTTCATATAAAACACACTAGGTATAGATTATTATACACAATAAATTATAATTTTCAGACTATAGAGGTTGATTTGTAATACCCTATATGAAAATGATATATAATAGACCGTTTTTAAAAGATAGAAGCAAACATTGGACAAAAAACAAATCACACCAATGTGTTTAAAATAAAGAAAATATAGAAAAATGGAAAATTTCTTGCACAATTTGGTTTAGGGGGAGGGAGGAGGGAGGAGGAGGAGGAGGAAGGAGGAGGAAGGAGGAGGGAGAAGGAGGAGGAAGGAGGAGGGAGGAGTAGGGGGACATGGCTTTGTTTTTTCGCGATAATTTCGATTTTTTCGGATTTTTTCGGATTTTTTTCGGATTTTTATATGGGACTGCAAATTACCGTCAAACTAATGCCAATCTTCCCGAAATTTGTGACGTTTTTTATGACAGCTTTTAAGATAAAAAAATTACTTAGGTCCCGTTTACACTGGCGATTTTTCCTCGAATTTCTCCGCGAATTGTATTCAAAACTTATTCCGGCAATTTTATTCATTTATCGTAGAATAAATCCACTTTGCAAAAGTTGTCAGGATTTGAATTTATTCCGACTGTTTTCTATGAAAAAAACTCATGTTCGAGCGTCTTTCAGAAATAAATTTCAGAATTTTGTGTCGTAATGTAAACGGTTTCCAAACGTGTATTTAGTGTTACATTCACGGATTTGGCGTATGCATAAAATCCACAAAATTTCAATTAGTATCATAAAAAGTAAGTCCAATCAGATTTCTGCCCAGATTCAGCTTGAAGTTTTCATATAGGGTATTTCACGTTCGCATCCTAGCAATTATGCAAAGCTTTTTCTATTAATAAAAACAGATAGGAATTTTGAATTTTGATTTTGTTAAATAAAAAAACAAAAACTTCTTATAAAGTTATCTTGATATTTAAAAAAAAAAAACTAAAATTCTGAATAAAAACAACGTGAAAAGGAGTTGAATATTAATACTTACGCCACTTAAATTAGCTGTGTTAAAGCCTGAATAAATTTATTTTAATTTAAGTTAGGCACAAAATATTTTGGTTTTCAAAATCTTGAAAGATTAAAACTTAAGTAGATTTCAATAACCAACTGTTTTGATACCATTTTAATTATTTAGTTTTATAAATCGAAATCTATTATTACATTTATTATTTTCGCATTATAAATTCATAATTTATTTATCAAACTCACCTGACGAATATTCTTTTTACCAAATAATACTTGTTTAATAGTGAGTCTATATTTGTCCGACAGCGCGCAATATAGAACGAAATTACTTGCGGCATTTACCATGATCAAGAAATTAAAGACATTTCCAACTGCCTTCTTTAGGTTATCCATTTCAACTGTTTCTGACTTCGTATCAGATGTCAGCAAAAAAATTGCCGAAGGCGTCTGACAGATGATGAACATAATGACAACTGCTATTAATATTACAGTAATTCGATTTTCTTGCGATATTGATTTTATTTTGTGCTGAAACAAAATCGCCCTTTTTAGTTATGTTCATTTTAACAATCATAAATAGCAATTTAAATTATAAAATTGATTGACATATATATAAAAGGACGAAAGTAAAGGGGGGAAAAACTCTCGGCAGTACAATCGAAAACATATTTAAAAATAACGGCCCATGTTTATTAATCCTTTGAGGCATAGTGGTGAGTATACTTATTAT
This sequence comes from Chrysopilus asiliformis, assembly GCA_964034945.1. Taxonomy (NCBI): domain Eukaryota; kingdom Metazoa; phylum Arthropoda; class Insecta; order Diptera; family Rhagionidae; genus Chrysopilus; species Chrysopilus asiliformis. The sequence goes on along the minus strand of OZ035963.1, from coordinate 59,722,003 downwards.
ATATTCATTCTCACATTTTCACAAAATATTTCATATTTGCGAGATTCTGGTTTTTTTTGCGTTTTTTACGTTCTGATATGATATGGAAACATATCATTTATTTAAATAAATGTCCATTTATTATAAAGTAAGTGTGAAAAATATACACCTTTACAGGAAAAAACGATTTCGCACAAAGTTTGTGTGAATTTCGTGCTCAAAATTAAGATTTGAGGCTTTTTTGGGGGTCGTTGATTACGAATCTGAGGTTCAAATTCCCAAATAAAAAATATTCAGATTCGTAATTAGCGATCTTAAAAACTTACTAGAGTACAATTTTAGTTATTTTATTAAAAATAGCATTCATCTTGAATCCGCCATCTTGGGAAATTAATTAATTTTGGAATTTTGACCTCAATCAATGACTCCAAAAATCCCAGAATACACATTGCCACCGAAATAATCGCGCTTTTAAATTTAGAGCCCGCCATCTTGAATCCGCCATCTTGAATTTCCAAAATCTTTAACCTCAGAAATGTAGGATGGCTAGAAATCAAACAAATGCTGATTTTTTAACATAAAATATTTACTGAACTGAATCGTTTTTTTAATGAAAATAAAGTAATAGCGAAAACACAATGACGCGTCAAGGCGTGCGTAAGCTTTGACATTTCGACGCTTCAAAAGTAAAACCCGTGGCTTACTATGGAACGATTTATAATGGCGCTTCGCCTTGACGCTTCGAAGCGCCCTGACGCTTGGAGTAGACCTACTTTCTACTTTCAGACGCGTTGGCGCTTTGAAATTTGAATAAAAATTCCGTATTGTGAGCGATTTTTGGAAAATTGTGGGGCAAATTATGCATTTATGGAACGATTAATTAAAAAAGAGAAAAATAATGAATATTTATGCAATCTAAAATCGAAATTGTGTGAAAATGAGGAATAACAAGACAAAAAATAAAGTGGAAATAATTCAAATATATTCGCCGATTATTCTAGGCACTTTGAAACATGCTAAGAATCATCGTGGCTTTTATTGAAATCACTTATTTTATAAAGAAGTCGTCCGCATCTCTTTCAATACTTATTTCTTGAATTCACCATCATCAATAATTGATGTTTTTAATTCATGTGCTTTGTGTGCTACTCCTGCAACAAATTCTATGTCTTCCAAATGCTTTTTAATTCACATAAACTCTTTATTTCCATTTTATTTGAAATAAAAATAGTGAAGCGTGTAGTTCTTACGAAGCGTTATTAGGTTTTAGCACTGACGCTTCAAAGCGTTCAATTGTTAAAGCGTGCTTGGTGCGCTGAAATGTCAAAGCTTGGTGCGCTGAAATGTCAAAGCTTACGAACGCGTTGACGCGCCATTGTGTTTTCGCTATAACTTAATGATTTTAAATACTACTACGTTCACCCCATATTTATGTTTTCAAGTAACAAGTAACTAATAATAATTATATAATTCTTAAATTGTCCTACAGGAGAATTATTCTATATTCTGTAGGACAATTTAAGAATTGCTATAGAAATTTTCATCCTCCAGAAATTTTCTTGGCGTCCTAATCTTAACACGTTCGTGACATTTGCTTTTTCAACTTTTTTTACATTTGGACATCATGTACCACGGGTGGTACACTAGCGATTCGTTTTCTGGCGGTTGTGCGCCATCGGTGGTACACGGTGCGTGTTTTTATATTACTTCATAAAATATTTTACTCGCACTATTTGCTCGCGCGGTTTTAAAAAAACTGTACATGTACCACCAGTGGTACACGATGTCACGAACATGTTAATATTGAGAATTAACGTTCTTATATTTATTGGGCTGTCCATTCAATACATCACACTTATGTAAGACTTTACGGACCCCTCTCCCCCCGCCATGCTTTTCCGAAATTTTTTGTATGGACTTCCCCTCTCCTTAAAAACGTGACGTATTTCATGGACAGCCGGTAACGTTTTTTTGTAGACCAAAAATTTGAAAATAATTTTATTTAGCGATCAATCTTCGAGGGAGGGGGAAGGGGCTCATTGCGGGTGTAGAAATTCAAATATACTCACCTTTATCTGCCTTGAATTCGTATGATTAGTCATAGTCCGCCTTAGCCGATTTGACCGCCGAACCGCGGCTATCAAAAAGCAGTTGAAAATCATTAACATTATTAATGGAATAAATGTAAAAACCACCGTTGTAAATAGAAAGAATCCGTTAACATAAATCATATTATCCATTAATGTTGAGGGTTTCACATTAAGAAACATTTGCTAAAAAAAAAATAAAAGAGAATTTCCACAGCATAAGCAATAAAAATAAAATATTACAATGGAATTAATTTACCCAATAACAATTATCAGTCTTATTACCAATTATTCCAGATAAAGTGGCACTTTCATTGAGATCATTCCTTAAACTACTTGACAGTTCCGATAATGTTTCATTTTTTCGATTGCCATCACTCTTCTTGGTGTGACCGTCATGAATCCGTTGAACATCACCGATGCCGGCATTTTCAAAATTTCTATCTTTCGTCGAAGTGAACCTTTTAGCATCGCCACCCAAATTTTCCTTTTGTTCACGAATCCGACGAATTGTTTTCCCGTCTTCTTCTTCGGCTGTGTGAAAATCCTTCGGATTGCTGGTGTATTGAGGACCGTTCGCCTGCACATAAGCTGCTACATTGTAGCCTTGGTAATAATCATAAATGTAATCCTTGTCGGGGTTACTTTTGCCATCCATTTTCTCTATACTCGAATTTTTATTAGTGTTGTTACTATTGCTATTGCTATTAACGTTTCTGCTAGTATTGTCACGGGCGTAAGTTGGGAATTCGCTGCTGCCGCCGCCGCCGCTCCTTAAATCCTCAATGGGTGGGACCTCTTGTGTTAGGGTTAATGTGCCATTTTCGTTCGTCACCATTATCTTAGCTATGGCTGATTCTGCAGGGTGCCTTGGTTCGGGCACCCAAGATAATGAAACTTGTGACGACGGTTTTGTGTCGGTGTTATTGGGTGCTGCTGCTGTCGTTGGTGGTATCTCGTCGCATGTTATACCCGTCCTACGATCAATGTACTTTTTAGTGTCATCAAGCTGATACTCGAAAGCAGTTGAACATGTGCAAAGTAGACATAGTACGACAACAACTATAGATAGAAATAGGATAATAACGTGTGGATGAGTTTAAGTTTTTTTTTTTCATAAAGTTTTTCAACTTTGGCAGAATATGTTGACTTACTAGCAATTACTTTTTTTGCTTTCGATTCGGTGCACAGAACTTGCCCCCTAATTGGATGACACACCGCTATATAACGTTCAATTGTAAAACTCACTGTTATATAGATTGATATGTAATCTGAAAAGAGAAACATTTTTTGTAGAATAAACCAATAAAATGTCGGAAACTATCGTAAGATAGATTTGAAGAATTGCTTGGCAAACATATGTTGCAAACACATTATATAGAAGAAGACGTTTAACCTTTTTATGGTGAGAAAAATTGCCAGAATTTCAGGAAAAAAATATGAGAATTGTTAAGTACTTAACCAAACAGAAAGAAAACCGGGTATCGTGAGCATTCACATTCAAAATCAAACTGCTCACGCACAGAAAAAAATGGTTGTCCATAAAATACGCAATGCTAATGTCAGGTTCTTAAAAGCCACCAAACCCTTGTTACGTTTTTTCGCGGTTTTTTATGGGATTTAATAACACAGATCCCCCTTCCACCCCGGTAAAAGAGTGACGTATGTTACGGACAGCCTTCGACTCAAAAATTATTCGAACCATTCAAATGGTTCTGACGACCATATTCCTGTTTATAGCAATAATTTATGTACTCTTTTCATATCGCGATTATGAAAACAATTTCAGACAATAAACATATGCCACGCTTGCCGTAGTCGTGATAGCAACAAGCCCAATATATTAAAACAAAAGTTTTGGTTCCCACAACCATAATCTACCATATTAGTATGGGATTCGGTTACACTTCTTTAATTTTTCTTGAAATCTGAAAGTTTTTATCAAGTCTAAAATTCTGCAAATATCCCTCTATAAAACCCCGTCTCCATTAGACATAAATTGAAATTTTTTTTCATGGCCTGCCATTGAAATGTCCCGTGGATACAGCATTTGTCAGAACTTTTTTAATATCTTGGGCAAAACTGCTTGGATAAAACATGTCTACAAGTATAATTTTCAGGGCAGGCGACTTTTAATCCTCGTCTAGACTTTCCTCGTCTTTGGAAAAATTCCAATTTATGTCTAGTCGAGACGGGTATTAAAAGAAAAAAAAATATGGACCTAAAAAATTAATTTTAATTTATACATACTTGCTGCATCGCTTATCCAATGCATTAAGCCGAATGTCCTCCAATAAAGTTCATATTTGGCGTACGTAATATTTGGATAATGTCGGAAAGATAGTAGCAGAACGCACAGCAGGTAGATAATATCAGAAACAGCGAGCGCCGTTAAATACAGGTTCGTTGAACATCTCATGCGGCGTCTAAAAATTAGAAGAAAAAAAATCTTTTTGAAACAAAACACTTTTTTAAAGGAATATACAAAAATATTTTAAAAAAATGTAGGTACAACAATGGCTTTATTTTTGCGAGCACTCGGTTCCGTGAGAACAGGTTATGTCCATAAAACACGTAATACTTTTATTAAATTCAATACCAAAATCATCAAAAAGTGGCAACGGGGAACTTTGTCAAGCTAGAATCTGTGGGACGAAATTTGTGGATAGGCGCAAAATTTAAACCGAATTTTTAAGGCTCACCATAACATGTTGTTTTAAGGCTTAAACATAAGTTTTAATAGGAGTGTAATCTCATATCGATTAGATATAAATTTTGCATATTTTTATGTCGTGCCAGCAAAAATATCCCGCACATTTCATAATGTTTCTTATGCCTTGGACAAAAATTTTCGGAAAAAATCCGACGAAAACAGACTTTTTTTGTATTAGGAGTAATTGTTGGTACTCGATGTTACGCGCCGTTTTCATCTGAAAATTTATTCCGTGGATATTGTTCTGTGACACAAAATTCAAGTTGTACAGCCGTTTACATTACGACACAGAATTCCGTAATTTAGACACCGAAACTCCGTGGTTCCCAAACTGGGGGGCGTGAAGCAATTTCAGCCGCGTAGAGCTACGGACGATAGTCGTGAAGAATTTTGAAATTAACATTTCAAGATATTGTTCTCGTCTTGTCTAATAAAAAGAAAGCAGCGTTGCAGACTTGATCTGGAAAGCGATCTCCGGTGTACTCTGTCAAACACCAGACCTAATATTCAGATTTTAGTGAAAAAAAAACAGTGTCACCCATCCCATTAATTTTCTATTTTTTCAGTTTTTTTTTGTAGAAACTAGGGAAATAATTGAAATGGACAGTAAAAGTGTGTATGGATTTTTAACTCAAAATATTAGAATAGAACCACGGAGGTTTGACAGGTTTTCAAAAAAGGGGGGCGTCAACTGAAAAAGTTTAGGAACCACGGCCGTAACTGAAAGTGGTTAATGCAATAAAAACAAATTTTGACAACTTTTTAACCGACTTCCAAAAAGGAAAAGGTTCTCAATTCCACCTGAATATTTTTTTTTTTTTAATGTATGTTCACGCTTAACTTTTTACTGGGTGGACCGATTTTGGTCATCCCAAAGAGAAAGTTGTAGAGAAAGTTCCTGGTTGGACCCTGGTTCATTCATGGGCAAAAATGGACCATTAGGGGGGGTACCCCCCATACAAACGAAAACGTTTTTTCCGAATTTCTCAAAAACGGTGCATCTTATCAAAAAAGTCTAAGAATTAAAGTTATTTAGAATATGATTCTACATAAAACTCCCATACATCAAAATCCGATTGGAATAAATTTTAAAAAATCTGATTGGAAAGTTCGACTTCAAAGTGTAATTTTGGTACAAGTGCTCAAATTAAGATACCAATATCACCATACAGGTTTTCAATAATTGCCAGATTGGGAATTATAGCTTTTGTTATGTTTTTACGTTGTGTTCAGTCAGAGCCGTATTAACAAGTTTGAGCGCCCTGGGCTAAATAAAATTTTGCACCCTTACATAGTTTTATTGTAAAAATGCAATTTCATTTTTTAAAATATTCTTTAATTCAAAACACAGTACTAACTTAAATTACAGATACGCTAAATATAAAGAAAATTAAAAAAAAAGCAATCAAAATTTCATCGCCTCAGATCGATGGCGCCCCTGGTCTGTAGCCCTATGGTTCTTTTATATATTTCTCATCTGCGGACTTATCCCCTCAAACCCTTTGTAATTTTACCTATATTAAAAATTGAAACTAAAAACGTTCGAAATAAAAAAAATTTTTCTAAAAAAAATAAAACCGACTTTAAAAAAAAAACTGAAAAGAGAAAAAAGCACTAAAAAGAAAAAAATAATTTCAAACTATGTCCATTAATAGCGTATTTGAAATTTGGCTTTTTTGAAGTGGCGTTAAATTTGCAACTAAAATAAATTACATACTTTCTAACCCTTAAGGCTAACTAAGAACTAAGATCGACTCCAAAAATTTTGTTGTCAAACGGATTAACTATAGACACGGCTCTTACAATAGAAATTTTACAACGATTTTATTTAGTGTAAATTTAACGCCACTCCAAAAAAGCCAAATTTCAAATACGCTATTAATGGACATAGTTTGAAATTATTTTTTTCTTTTTAGTGCTTTTTTCTCTTTTCAGTTTTTTTTTAAAGTCGGTTTTATTTTTTTTAGAAAATTTTTTTTTATTTTCTTAAAATGAATTCTTCTTCGATAGATGAATAAAATTCGTAGAATAAATTCTGATAAAGATTCGCGGGGAAACTCCAGAAAAAATCGCAAGTGTAAACCGGGCTTTAGAGTTATCTTCAAATAATTTGACATCGCTATAAAGTGATTCATTCATTTTGTAGTTTGAAATTCAACAATAAAAAAAACGTTATCTAAACGATAATTCAAAAACTCGAGCTGATTCAACCAAACTACTGCCAGATTTGGAATCAACAATCCAAATTTATCAAAAAAAAAAAAAAAACTAATATCGAGTGCGCCAAATTGAGTGTCGGTCTGTGTTATGATTTACACGGAAATAATAATCTAGAAACTAAAATCATTTTCGTCCAAGTAGGACTTTTGTGAATTTTAGAATACTGAGATCAAATTTAGAAAAGTGAAGCGAGAGACATTGCGGCAGGCCAAGATCGGAAACCAGTTGTAGTGCCGAGAGAGAGAAAGAGAGATCAAATTTAGAAAATCATACTAATATATAAAAATGAGTTGGTGTCTGTCTGTCTGTTCCTCTTTCACGCAAAAACGGCTGAACCGATTGACTTGAAATTTGGCATGAGTTTCTGTGGTAGTTCTGGTTGCAACATAGGCATACGAAAAAGTAGCGCGAGGGGTGGGGGGAGTAAGTGGAGGGGGTAAAGTGATTTCGAAACTTAGTTTTCCCTCTATGTTACTCTTTCGCGGGGAAACTACTGAACCGATTGGCCTGAAATTTGGCATAGATGTTCGTCGGAGGTCCAGCCCCAACATAGACCCATTAAAAAGTAGCCCGAGAGGTAGGGGAGTAAGGGGAGGGGCTAAAGTAATCTCGAAAGTTAGTTTTCCCTCTATAGTATAGATTGATAAATTAAACGCTCGGCGTATCAATTGGGGGGGTGAACCGCAAAGCGGTTTGGGGCGCAGCCCCTAGTCGAAAACAATTCTAAAATTAAGAAAAAGCATTTCTTTTATCTAGAAATTAAAAATTATTTTTTTGATTTGAGCAGTTATTTAAGAATTAACCCTTAATTTATGAGGTGAAAATATGCGTAAATGATGAGGTGGGGTCCACGTTCACTACGTTCTAATCACATACCAAATCCGTGCTTTTAACACGTTGACTGCCAGACCAATTTTGCAAAAATGTAAGGGAGATGCCAATACATGTAGACGTATGTAGAATGTACGTATGTATGAATGTATGTATGTATGCATGTAGATTGTAGACCCAGCTATCGAAAATGATAGCCTTGGCCGCTCATGAATCATAGTGCCAATTTTCACTGGCTATCAAAAATGATAGCCATGGCAGTCCATGTGTTAACTCGACATGCAACACCATACTGTATGACGGTACTGAAAATTTCAGAGTCACTGTGCTGAAAACATGAGAGATAGCAACGAGAGAGAAGTCAATCTGGGTCCACTGGACCCACCTAATCAATTAAAGGTTAAAGAAAATAGTTTTTAATTCAAGAAACTTAGTTCTAGATATAAGAAATGCTCTTAATTTTTGAAATATTTTCTACAATACATATATCTGTCAAAATATCATTTTCTACATTAAACCCTAATTTTTATTGAATTATGAATTAGTTCTCTTTTATTGAATTGTGAATTGGCACAAATAGTTATCTCCATAGTTATCCTCATGTATAATCATTCAGTGTTTTCTGTGTGTTTTCTCAAGTTTCTTTGAAAAAATTCTCTATCTTTTCATCTGGTAAAACATTCCACCTGGTAAATACCTGTTGCATTTCTATCAATTTGTTCTATCACAGACATTATTAAATTATTTCTCACAAAATTGCTTTTTTAAATTGCATTTTTCTATAACTTTTTACGTAATTCCATCTTACAATGAAAGTACATTTGTTTGTTTAAAATATTCATATATTTTATGTTAAATTTCCTCTCCCCATTAAAATTTAATCATTACTCGCAATTCATTATTTTCGAAAAAGGGCAATATTCTGCCTTGAATAATTCTTCCTTTTACATTTTTATGAGACCATACGCTTTTCATATAATTCGAGATCGTTTGAAACCCGTGCACATTTGTTCAACAACAAACATCCAAACTTCATCATTATTGTTGTGGGGCTTTGATCAAAATGCAAAAAAATCAATGCAACCTCTTCGAATTTTTTTTTTGTTCTATCACAAAAGCTTCAAAGTTGCACAGCTTAAGTCAGTCAAAGGCACCACGAAGCAACCCTTCGCCCGTTCCTTGATGTGTTGTACAAGTTTTAAGCATCCATTCCTCGGTAATTTAACCGTTCCGCAGTTTATTCGGTTGGTTTTGCTGGGAAAAATCCACTCTCCTGCAGGAACATCTTGCCAGGTCTTGGATCCGAAGTAGATTCTGTGAAGAATGAATCTTCTCGGTCGGTAGTGTTTTTTTTTCTCGTCCTGATGTTCTTTATTGGTGTATGCGGCTCGACTACAGGAACTTTTTGAAATTAAACGGGGAAGAGAATCTTCTGGTAGTCGCCGACAATCTGTTCATCTCATCAGGTTTGATTTAATTAAAAAAGTTTGTTTATATATCGTCCTAAGAATAAGTACCCTCCGTTTTCCTGGTTTGTGTTTTGGCTTTGTATTATTTTTTCGGGTATTACAGCTTTTGTTTTGTGACAAAGACAATACTTATATTGGTTATTCTATAACTTTGTTTAATTTTTTTTATGCACTTTTATTCTTTTCCATTCTTTGCGTTATCTTATCATCTCATTGTTGTATATAACAATTTCATTTTCTTTTAATTTAGAGACAAAATAGTATCTTTTCTAAAACTACTGTTTGGAAATTCAACTTCCATCACTTTTGGAGTATTGGGCCTAATTCTGTGGAATAAATTTTCATTTTGTATAAGACCGAGTTTTTGTATTTTTACTAGATGTGGTTTTCCGAATTTGACTTTCAAAATTTGGCCAGAATATCGATTTGCTGAAAATGACATCTAGTAGGTACTGGAAAACTCAGTTTTAGCCAAACGAAAAATGGAAATTTTGTCCAGAAAATCGAGCCTATTAGCTAAAGTTTGATGCCATTTCCCAAAAAAGAAGAGTATATGCATTTCGTTGTAGCTATCAAAGAAGGATATATCCTTGTAACTTTTGAACCCCTCAACGCATAGCAATGAACCACGTTGTGTTGAATTGAAATGGCACGGATGTTTTAGCCACGTTCGCCAGGAATCTTCCTCTCCTTTGACCCCCTCACCTGCCATCTTATAAACCAGTCGAAGGATTTTTATGGGATTTCCTCTATTGGATAGACGACTTTTTAGAGAGCATGCAATTCACCATCTTCCTTCCCTTCGGACCCCTTTGTGACAACATTTTTAGAAAATTGAGTTTTTTTTGCCTTTAACACACCTAGAAATTCTAATATTAATACATAATTGATGGCTTTCATATTTACCTGGTAAGGACAACTACGTTTATTGCATTTGCGAAAATCCCAATGAACACAAAACATGGAATTAAAATCCGTTGAAAACAGTATCGGAAGGATTCAAGTGTTGCGCTGTCCATATTAGCAATCGTTTAAAGACCTTCACATGTGCGAATGCTAAAGAGTTGCAATTGTCCCTAACATTTATTGTCACGCGGAATTTAAAATTGCACAATGTGAAATCGTTTCCTTATACGTTCGCCGTTTTCATTAACTCTGAAAAGAAAATGGAAAATTTTAGTTTTTTGCCGTAAGAATTTGAAAAAATTAAAATTATTGAAAGAAAATTTTGATTAGTCTACCCGAATATTTATAAGGTTTAAATCTAGTATTACTGGAGCATACAAAACCGCATTTCCAAATTCTAAATCGGTTTGGGATTCCAAACTCGTCAGCTTGTGAATAACTATTTGATTATTGATTTTTTTTGCGGCAAAAAATGCCTCAGATTATGAGAAATGTTTCCGTAATTGAAAATACTTTAAGAACGGAGATTGACTAAACTTAAGAACTCCTCAGTTTAGGATTAATTTGGTTAACGAACTTCTCTTAAAAAATAATTCAGTTTATGAACCCTTTTTCGATTAAGTTTTCAGGTGTGAAAAAAACACGAACTGACAATTTTCAACCAACATGAATTATTTGTTATTTTGACATGAAATTCGAGAAATTTTGAGCATTTTACACATGAAAAATGTTGATAATACACAAAAACCTGTAAAAACTACAAGAAAGACTTTCAAAATGAAAATATAGAAAGATTTTGCATAACCAATTGCGTTGCATTCTCGTGATGTGCGATATTTAAAAACAGCGAAGCAAATTTAGGCGTTGTTCCCTTTACCAAAAGGTTCTAATTTGCTTAATCTTTATTTCTTCTTATTTTATTTGTTTGGTTATGGAAATATCAACCTTTTGCAGAAAGAAAAACGTCTAAATTTGTTTGGCTGTCTCTAAAATACGCACAATCAGGGAACAAAACGCACTTGGTATGCCATATATCTTATCTAGTCATTTCCCGTTAAAAATCTGGTCCTGAAAAAAAAAGAAATTGATCAAAATAAAATTTTATCTGGAAATTTTGGAAGTTGGAATGTTATAATTACTGTTTGTGATTATTGCAATAAAATCTCTGCCGCAGGGAATTTTTTTTAAATGTAGATAAATCCTTTAACAAAAAACAAAAAAAAAAACGCGAAAATTTTAAGAAAAGTGTGCCGCAGGCGAAAATTTTATGGTGTCAAGGTCAAATATACTACCGAGTGGAAAGTCTCATAGTTTCCAGAAAAACTAACTCCATGTTTTGTGTCTTTGATGTCTCGATTTGATAAAATTCCCATTTGTAGTCATGGTAATTTTGATACCCCTTGGAATACTGCGCTCAGGCCAGCATAGCTCTTAGCAACCGTCTTGACAAGGCCCTGATTTTTTCCTTCTTAATTTTTATCGCTAGTGGGAGCGATTCTTCTCGCGCGCAGTAAATCTAACTATTTAATAATGAGAAATCGAGCATATAACTAAAATAGTTAAATTCAACTACAATTTGGATTACAAAAATAGTCAATTTAACCACAAAATAGTAAATTTTACTACTAAATAATTAAATTTAATGATACTGCCAATCATATACTAATATATAAAAATCAGTTGGTGTCTGTCTGTCTGTCTGTCTGTCTGTCTGTTCCTTCACGCAAAAAAGGCTGAACCGATTGGCCTGAAATTTGGCATAACCCCAACAAAGACCCATTAAAAAGTAGCGCGAGGGGTGGGGGAGTAAGGGGAGGGAGTAAAGTCATCTCGAAACTTAGTTTTCCCTCTATGTTACTCTTTCGCGGGGAAACTACTGAACCTGTCTGTCTGTCTGTTCCTCTTTCACGCAAAAATGGCTGAACCGATTGACTTGAAATTTGGCATAGCCCCAACATAGACCCATTAAAAAGTAGCGCGAGTGGTGGGGGAGTAAGGGGTGGGGGTAAAGTGATTTTCAAACTTAGTTTTTGCTCTATGATACTCTTTAGCGGGGAAACTACTGAACCGATTGGCCTGAAATTTGGCATAGATGTTCGTCGGGGGTCCAGCCGCAACATAAACCCATTAAAAAGTAGCCCGAGAGGTGGGGGAGTAAGGGGAGGTGGTAAAGTGGTCTCGAAACTTAGCTCTTCCTCTATGTTACCCTTTCGCGGGGAAACTACTGAACCGATTGGCCTGAAGTTTAGCTCCAACATAGACCATCAAAAAAGATGATAAAAATTTGAAAAAAACTTAACCCGGCAACGACGGGTATGCAAGCTAGTTCCTACTACAAAATATTTCGATTTTCTACTTTTTCTCTGTGTAAAACTTCTAACAATGCTAGTAAAGTTGGCTGTGACGAAAGTTAACTAATTTCCAAACTAGAAACAGGCTTCACGCAGGTTTTTGAAAGCAGTCATGCTTAAACCAGAGAACAAATAATCTAGAGAATAAACTCTTAGAACAAATTTTTAGAGAAAATTTTTCCACTGTGAGATGAAGCAAGAGGATCCGATGTAACACGGAAAAAATTATCCATTCGATTCCTCGATCTCATTGAGTAGATACGACGAGAAATGTTCTCTCTGCTTCGTGCTGCCTAGTCTAAAAGTAATTAACTTGTAGGCCGTAGCTAGTGAATGATAGGGACATTTTTCCCCCCTTCGAAGGGGAAATTTGTCAAAAATTTGTTCTAAGAGTTTATTCTCTAGATTATTTGTTCTCTGCTCAAACCTTATAGGATCAATAGCATACAACCCTCTACTCCCCCTCCCTCACACCAGCTATCCCCCCTCGCCAACACTATCTTCTCCCGCACTGCCTTCTTCGCTCACACTTTCCCCCAAATGTGGGTTTTTTTTTCTCTACGAAATTTAATTTTTTCTGTATCTAATTTATTTGTTAGATTAACGTAAAGAAGAAAATTAAAAATTTTCCAGTCACTGCCTAAATATTAATGAGACGTTACAGAGATATTAAGTCTCTGAATCTAAATAATTAAAGAAAAACATTTTATCTCATTAAAATATATGTTAAGATTTACAGTTACCACTCATGTTCACATCACCCACATTATTGACAACTTATTATTTTTATATTTATACATTGTTACGTATTTCGCTTCAATACATCAATCGCATGGAATAACTATATGTAAAGAGGTAAAACATTTCCAGCAAAATATCCTTTGCTGTAACAATGCCAGAAATTGTAAATGCAAATACGACACGAAATTGAAAACAACATAAGGAATCATCTGTTGACAAATTTAATTTAGTTTTCAGATTTAAATCACAACTTTAATATACGGGATTGAAATATATATAGAAATATATTTTACTCGTCGTCGGTAGATATCGATGTGACTGCGCCGCGCCATCTGTGTTTCTATATAAACAGATATATGTTTAATGTATTATAATTCAGTTTTCAGAAGGGAAAAGATATCAATATTTGTATGACAAAAATTTAATCTCAACAAGGAATGAAATGTGAAGAGTTTCATACATCAAAAAAATTCAAAAGTTAAATAAATTGACAAACGTATCATTGTGAGATCTTTTAGTTTTCATGAAATAATATATGTTTTCAAGCAATGAAAATTTAACTCAAATAATATGACATCCTTTTGCGAAATTAAATGAAACTTGTATAATAAAGAAGATTGCCATTAAAATTGAATATATGTATCTGTTGGATGATTTTTTCATAATATCAAGTGCACAAAATATATAGAATCAGAAATTTACAAAATCTAAATTTAGACCTGGGGGGATTTTATTTTAAGCAAACGTAGTGTTTAAAACATAAAACTTTTACGGGCGACTTAAAATTAATACTAAACAACAGTAAACAGATCACTAAAAAAAAATCTATAAAAACCGAAAAACTCTGCTTAGACGCTTGTTTTTCGTGGAAATCTTCCTCATTTCACTGATAAATTATTGCATTTCTAAATATTTTAAGTAATACTGGCTGGCTACAAAATATGATAAGCACAGGCAAAATTAGCACAGATCATAAAAAAAATATTTTTTTTTTAAATTTTTTATTACCACCAGATGTTCAAATTAAAATCTTCTTCGAGTATAACTATTTTTGGACGAGAAATTTTAAGTTGTGCCTTCAATTGCCTCGACATGTGCACATAACACAAACAATTCGGTTCAAATGATCACAAGAACGCATCATCATTTTTAGATGTTTTATAAATATGAATGGCGCGAAGTTAAAATTATATTCATATTATCTGTTCGATAAAACTTGAGATAAAATGGAAATTTCGAAACTTTCAAGTGGCACAAAATTTTTTTTTATGTTTTTCTTTTCGAAATATATTTATATGCAATTTGATTAAAATCACCTTTTCACGATCACAATTTGATCAATTTCTTTGTTTACATAACATTATTTTAAGGTATTCTGGATTTTTTTTTTAAAAACCAACTCAAATATCTTGCCACATAGAGAAAATTTTTAAATCGATGTTTTAACTGATAAAATTGGTTTTTATCGCTAAAGCATAAACATTTAAATATTTAAAACAAATATATAAATTCGTTAACTCGCGTCGCACTATTTTTCTTTATTTTTTTTATTTAGAATGTATTTTTCAATATCATAGCATCTACCGCAACCACGTCTACGAAAAACTAACTCGGAAAAGCTTATGTCTCAACGCGCTTTTCTCAAATTAAACGAAATTGTGGACTTGTAACTGTGTAGGTGTGGTGCAGAGACGTCACTTTGTTAATTTTTTCGAAGCAGGCCCTATTCTTCAAGAAAATAAACTAATCATCAGGCAAAGTCTTACACCTTTTTTCCCAAGCCACTGAATGTAATCATTTTTTTTTATTTTGTAAAATATTTGCACAAGTGCTGATACAAGGGAATTACACGGACGCGATGAACAGAATTCTATTTGTTTATCATCACAGTACGCGCCTGCATTAATGGAATGAGTCGCTACACAAGAAACCAAAGAAATTCAACATTGGTGTGGGAGTGAAAGAAAGAAAAGTATCTCGTCTCACTCGCTTTCAATTTTTTAGCCTGGGCGCGCACTATGATGATTTGCATTTGAAATGATGTTCAAATGGCGCGTGGAAATTTTCAAACGGTGATGTTTTTGACATTTGATCCGCAAAACCTTTTCATCTTAGTCTAAAACAAAAAGGCGCACGCCTTAAAAGAAACTAAAAATTCTTGAGTTGTCTGTACTTTTCTTTAACGGTAAAAATGGTAAAATTTTTAGGTAAATTATATCTTTTATTGAAAATATTATGAAATGATTGCGAAATTTATCCGATCGGAAATGGTTTAAGATTATGATTTTTTTTAAGTGATTAATAAGAAATGTCTTAGAAAACTATAAAAATAGCGAAAGGTATGTCTAATTGAGACCACAAAAAAAGTATGTGCGCTAATTTTGGCCTTTTTGAACCATCTTTTTGAACCCTCACCTTTGTCACGCCCTTTGACGATTTTTTGTTTGGGATTTGTCACACTATCAAAGACCATCCTATTCCAAAAAAAATTAAAAAAAAAGTTTCCTTTTTAAAAACAAAAAAAAACTAACGAACAGTTTCTGACCAATTTTTTAATTACTTGCTAGAATTACATACACCTATTTTATTAAAAAAAACTAATTATCTAGAAACTTTTTTTTACTACTTCCAAGAACCAGGTATATAATTTTTCACATCTTCAAACTTTTAGAGCAAAATTTTACGTTTTTTTATTTGCAAAAAAATAAACAAGGGCCATTACTTCATTTTAAAAATTAAACAACCACTACGGGATGGAAATCTTGTCTAATGTCTATTTTTATATCTTTTGGCTTCATGTTTTTCTATTTTGGGCTCATCTATGCGTACAGCAATGTCTGTTGGCTTGAACCATAGATCTTTACGTAATTATTTTTGATTAATTTTTTTGCTGGAATTAAAATTTTGTTGTAGAAAAAGTGTTGCTGGACAGGGTTCTCATTTCAGATTAATTTTTACCATTTGAAAATATTATACAGTAGAATCCCGGTAATTCGTATTTCAAGGGACCAGCAAATTCATACGAATTAGCGGGATATACGAATTATCGCGATTCTACTGTATTATACTATTTATTAATTTTTGTAAACGCCAAACTTTGAGCGAAAATACATATTTTAGACAAGGAATACAAAATAAAAAACATAAGAAAAGCAACAATTGCCAGGGGCCAATCGTCAACTACTCTATATGGCAGGGAAAATGTTTATTTAATTAAATCCATTTGTGTGGGAGAGGGTAGGTCCAGCGTAGTCCAAGTCGTAAAGTACTTGGCCCGTATTTCTGAGGTCGGTGTTTTAATTCCCGAGTGTCGCACACTGTGATTTTTTGTGACTTTACGAAATGAGCAATGATAGTTGCCGCTTGGTGTTAACGACATCATCGGTCTAGATTGCTATCACGGCCTCTGCTGTTGATGGGTTGCACCGTAAAAACCTTACAAATGTTGTAATTCATCCATGGTTCGCCATCCATGTAAAACTGTAGGTGCCAAGCAAGGAAGAAATTCTTATGAAACCTCAATTGAGGAGTCCCAGGCTCTTCGAGAGCTGTAGCGCCGAGGATACGGCTCTTCGAGAGCTGTGGCGCCGATAGGAGAGGGGGAAAGAAGTGGTTCGTTTGGATTTTAATGTATGGAACGGTTATGTAAAATCATATTCTAAACACATTTCATCTTAATAAATTGTTTGATACGATGCACAATTTTCGAGAAAACAAGAAAAAAGTATTCCATTTGTATGGGAATGGGAGGAAGCAGTGGTCCAATTGGATTTTGATGTATGGATGAGTTATGTAAGATCCTATTCTAATTAAATTTTACCTTTATAAATTTTTCAATATGACTCACCGTGTTTGAGATACAGTAGAATCCCGATAATTCGTATTTCAAGGGACCAGCAAATTCATACGAAGTACGAATTATCGGGATTCTACTGTTATTGCAAAAAACTGTTTCGTTCGTATGAGGGAGAGGGGAATGAATGGTTCAATTTTGCCCGCTCAAGAACTTAACCTAGCCATTCGCGAGGAACGCAACTATACCCAAGGTCATAAAATGGTCGTTGCAACCATGGACTCATGAAAATAAAGTCGCTACGACCACTTTACGACCTTTTGTGCTCCGTGAGCCAGAATTTCAAGTATCTAGCTCAATCTAATCAGGAGTTATGGTGTTCACGGACAGACAGATGGCCGGATAGACAGGCGGACGGACATCTTTGGCCATCCCAAACGCCCTGGTGTAGTTAATTTTTGTGTCCGATGATCGGTTCGATGCGTTACAAACGGTATACTAAATCTAATATACTTCTATATGGTATATCAGATAGAGAATAAAAACATAACAAAAGCTATAATTGCCAATCTGGCAATCATTGGAGACCCGTATGGTGATATTCGTATCAAAATTCGAACAGTTGTACCAAAATTCCACTTTGAACTCAAACTTTCCAATAAGATTTTTTAAAATTTATTCCAATCGGATTTTGATGTATGGAAGTTTTATGTAGAATCATATCCTAAATAACCTTTGTTCTTGGACTTTTTTGATGAGATGCACCGTTTTTGAGATATTCACAAAAAACGTTTTCGTTCGTATGGGGGGTACCCCCCCTAATGGTCCATTCTTGCCCGTTAACGAACTTAGCCTCGCATTTTACAAAAAACGGATCCACGCAAAATTTCAAGTCTCTAGCTCAATCCGTGCGCCCGCAATCCGCGCCACAGACGGACAGACGGACGGACAGACGGACGGACGGACAGACAGACGGACGGACGGACGGACATGCAGAAATTAATTATTTTTATCATTCTAAACACACTGGTGTAATTCATTTTTGTGTGTGATGACGGGATCTTGGCGTTACAAACGGTAAGGCAAGTTAATATACCCTTTGGTTTGACCATACGGGTATAAAAAGAAGCCCCGCAAAAAAGGGGAGCTCGGAAAAAATGAAACACAAGGATATCCATGTTTACACTCACATGAAAAATTCCTACAATACTGAAACCACTTTATTAGCTAAACTAATAGCAAACTATACTCAATATTATACTCCAGAATAAAAGATAATTATTTGCAGTTGAATGAAGCTATTAAGACTTGACTAAATGCAAAGTTAAGCGGAAAATTTCCAAGTTCATAATAAAGTTTTAATATCTGGATTTATAGATCAAGTGGTTTTCTACTAAAGAACCAAGAGATGCGTGAATGATCGCATTAACTGGAAATCACTGCTGAAAGATATACCAGAAAGAGACAGTTTAGGGTTACGGGAACCTAAAAATTACCCTAAAACACAATTTATTCAACAATAATAAGTTTACACAAATTGCTGCTGGAAGAGAGAGGATTTGTCAATTTGTTCACTTAATTTAACCCCTGGGAAAATCCCAAAATTTTATTAACTTGAAATTAATCTATGTTAGTCTAAGGTCTGACTTTGTTGTGCTCTGTTGAAAATTGAGTGTCTATTTCGGCCAAAGTCTCGTGCAACCTGATCCAACCGAAACTTTTACTTACCCCCATTTTAACACACAGCTTAGGCCTGTGTTAAATGACATTCGATGAAAATCAAGGGAAAAAAAAGTTTTTGCGACAGACCAACAATTCTCTCAATAATTCTATGCAGTGAAATAAATACACAAAGTAATTTACCAAAACATCCATGAGTAAACACAAAGCCACTATTTCTTAAATATAATCCTGGCCATCCTGGTGTCGTCCTCCTACGTAGAAGTCAATTTTGGCACATCCACACAGCTGAAATGAATGGAAATATTTTGTAATTGAATAATAATTTCGACCAACCCTCATTTTATGCTGGAAGTTTGTTCAGTACTATGGGGTACGCACCCATAATACCGCAATATCGCCTTAATCTGAATACAGGACGAAAATTACTTAAAAGAGCTGCTATTTTGTATGTATATTTGAGCAGTGGTCAAAGTTCTGCCATATTGTAGAAGTGTAGGATATGTTTATAAAAAAGAATATTAAATTGATCCGGATTACATATAAAATTTAATATGAACTCGAATGTAATTACGGCTGAGGGGTTTTTTTTTTTAATTTTTGGCAAGGTTGTTCACACAGTTTTTGTTTAATATTCCTCTGGTTGATACTAAATGATAACAAATTTTATTAACCTTTTGATTTTGAATTATGTTTCACATTTGATTTGGCTGTTTGGTTGGTGATACAGGATATTAAAGCTTTTATATGGATTTCCTATTTTAAAATTCTTAACAATATAGAAAATTATACATTTTAACAAATAAAAAACCGGTTTCGGATTGAAAATCTTTTATCATATAAAAAAGGTAAAAATCGGACAATGCCTAGTCTGGGCAATACAGGGGATGCGTAAATTTTTTTTTTCTTCCTGGGTAACCATGTTTTTCACTTCAGTGCCATCGGTTCGATTCAACTACGGAACTAGGAGGGGGGGGGGGGGGGTGAGTGGGAGGTTCAAAGCCTCGCTATATAGAAAGGCTTCGAAGTTTTGGTAACCTGCAACTATACACCCTCTAAAAAAGATCTTAAAATTGTTGGCCTCGAAACAAGGTCTTGAAAATTTCTAAGTAAGCAAGAGTAAGCAAAGATTTTAATTTCACAAAACAAAAATGCGGAAGGAGCGAGGGCGAAACTTTGTAGTTACGCAATTGGTAGAAGTGCTGTTGGTCGCGACCAGCCAAGTGTGTTTTATTTTTAGTAATTCTTAAAAACTGGGCCCATAAACTATAAAAGATTGCTTTGTGATCGTGAAAATTATAATATACTAGGGGCTGCGCCCCGAACCGCTTCGCGGTTCACCCCCGACCCACAGGTCGTCCTTCGGCCTCCCTGTCCACGTCGGCCTTCGGCCTCCCCCAGCTCCTCGCTCTTCGGCCTCGAATCTTACGCGGCCTACGGCCGCGCGTTTAACACTGGGAGAGCTAAGTTTCGAGATCACTTTACCCCTCCCCTTACTACCCCCACCTCTCGGGCTACTTTTTCATGGGTCTATGTTGGGGCTGGACCCCCGACGAACATCTATGCCAAATTTCAGGCCAATCGGTTCAGTCGTTTCCCCGCGGAAGAGTAACATAGCGCAAAAACTAAGTCTGAAAATCACTTTACCCCCTCCCCTTACTCTCCCCACCCCTCGCGCTACTTTTCCGTATGCCTTTGGTGGAACCAGAACTACCGCAGACACACATGCCAAATTTCAAAGCAATCGGTTCAGCCGTTTTTGCGTGAAAGAGGAAAAGACAGACAGACATACAGACACCAACTCATTTTTATGTTCTAGTATGATTTTGACGTAGACTTTTATGCGGTTTGCTATCTCTTTTCCTGCTCTGGACAAAAACGATGTGTTTCCTCTATATTTGCTGCTTCTTTGATTTGCCTTGCCGCCCATCGCTCCGAAATTTGCTGTCCCCAGAAATTTTTGTCCTAAAACACCAAAAACTACCTAAAAAACCTCCAATTTTACACTTTTATCTACAACGATTAATGAATCTGGGTATATAAAACTGAACTTAACTTCTTTAAATATCCAAACACTACATAACAATTCTACAAACATATTTAATGGAGACGACATGGGTACAGGATTCTGTGTCGCACAAAGTGACGTACCACCTGCATTTTATTACAATATCCCATAATACTATGCGAATGATATAATACTTGGAAAGCCTGGAAAATTATATTAGATTCATATATAATTGAATGGGATCGATGTATACCTGGCGCTAAAATGTGAATATATGGGTAGTCCTTAGGAAAATTGATGAGAAAAATATGATAAAGGGGATTTTATGTTTTATTTATGTTTTTATGCAATGCGCATAGTAGGGAATATTTGCTATGTATCGAAAGAAGTCAACACGATTTTTTCACCTTTCCGTTTTCTTTGTGCTGTTTTAATGTGCTGTCTTGGAAGTTAAAAAATTTGCAAAATACATCTGTTTTTCCTTGAACTTTGTTTGGATTTGCTGTTTCCGTAGCGGAAACAGAATATGATTTTTTTATGTTGCAAAATGAATTTATTTGAGACACATTATGCATATTTGCTACTGCTGTAAATTAAGTGTGGAACAAATTGTAAACAGCAGGTCTTTTGCAGAAGTTATTGGGGTTTTTTTTGAGTCCCGAACAAACTAGCACTCAATTTTTGAAAAATTAAATCAGTTTTACTTAAAAAAGAAAAAAATTTTATTTACATTAGCAGCCTTAATTATTTATTCTTGAAAATGAAAAGAAAGTTAGTCTTGCAAAGATTTCACTTTCGAACAACATTTCTGTACATTTTCGTAACAATTCTTAACAAAAGACTGTAAATTTAGTTATCGCTGATGACAATACAAAACACAAAATAAACTCGAAAGTTTGCTTATCATTAATTTTTCAGTTACTTTAGATTCTCTTTTTCATTCAAATTGCTTTATTTATTCTATTGATTTTGTTACAAACTGTGGATTTTCAACTTTTTTTTTGTCGTCTTAAGAAACAAAAATCTTCGAAGAATTGTGGGTTTTGTACTTTAGTAGTGTTAACTTTTTGCAAATGAATTAATCAGAATTAAATCAAATGAACCAAAGATGTAAAATGCATTTGGAAATTTATTGCTAAAAGACATTTCTCTAAAAAAAATGTGAAACAAATTATGATTATTATTTGAATAGAATTATGTTTTATACATCAACCCACTCAATTTGTTTTCAAATAAAAAGAAATGCAAATTACTGAGATTTTGACCCTTCTCCAACTTTGGAGAATATAATAGAAATAGTAGACAGCTACTATTACATTCTCCAAAGTTGGAAAAGGGATTCGCGTGTCCTTTTATTTATACTTAATTTTTAAAAAGGCAACTAAAAACGACGGTAAATACGAGGGTGGAAAATTGTGTTTTTTTAAGTTGGGAAACAATTTTGAGATCGTTTGAATTACTAGAATTATATTATAATTATGTAAGTGACTGTCCAAAGAATTCGTTGCACTTTTAGGAGGAAGGGCAGGTCGGTGGTAGGGTGACAGTCGTATTGAATTTCATACAAAACTCAGGAAAAAGTTTGACACGGGAGAGAGGGATCCGAATGACCAAAAATTTACATCACGTATTTTATGGACAGCCCCAAACAGATTTTGGACTGAAAACTATCAAAAGAATACACCACACAGAAGATATTAAATTTCTCGGTGTAGATTTTTACAAAATTCCACTTTTTCAACTTTTTAATTATTTTGAAAATCCAAAAAAAAAACACTTAAGCTCGGGAAGAATGTGCCACGAATGTAGGAAGGCACTCTCGGACACCAGGTTGGGCTCTTTTTTGCTCATTGAAATACTTTTTTTTTCCCGTTATTCATTTACGATATTGTGAATATTTTTATTTTACATATTTTGCATCGTAAACCGGAATTGAAAAACGGATAAATCGATTCAGTTTACAAGAAACATCTAATGTGGCAGCCGAGACAGTAATTCGCTTTCATTTTGGAAAGGCGCCAGGGTAATATAAGAATTATAAAATTTTCGGCTCATAAAAATTAAAATTTTTGTTATATCTGCTAAAACTGCAATTTACAGCTCGTTTGAATTTTAAATGATTATTCTTTTGAATTTTAAATCATTACAGTTTTAGCATTTAAGGATTACCATTTAAAATATTTATGTTTTACTTAAGTGAGAAAATTATTTCTGTATTATTCAGTTTAAATTTACAAGAGATTTATTGCTAATTTAAATAAAAACCGCTAAGTTTCAAATATTTCCCCTAGTGGCGAAAGTCAGAAAAATTGCAGAGTTGCCATAACAGCCTCTTACCACCTTGTCAATAGAATTGCCGAGATGGCGCTAGTATCGCATAAAAGAGTAGAGATTCTTTTTCCCAAGGACTTTTTGGTATAATAAAACAGTTTTTTTTTTCTCGTTTGTGATGTTTAATTCATCTTTGCATTCATAACAACTTCAATATTCCATAGATTCTGTAAATTTAAAATCTTTTTGCTTGATTGTTTTGCTATGTGGTTTTTATAATACATTTGTTTTATTAGCTAAATTACAATAGCTAACAGACATGAAAGGATTCAAATAACAACAAATAGAAGTGGATAAAAAAATTAGGCACTGAATAGTTGAAGTTTGCCTTTTATTTACTTATCTTGTATTTCATTGACAATTTTTTATGTATCCGATTGGCCACTTTCTTTAGTAATTTAATTATAGGTTTTTCCCCAGGTTTACAAAATCTCTATTCACCGCTCGTTAAAAATTTTATTTCCTGTTAAGGCTACATTTTTAGTTTAAATAATTTTTAAATCAAAAAATGAGCCTATGTGAAATCGCAATAGGTCTAAAAATTCGTATGACATTTCGTTTTTGCCGATCTGACACCGCTCTATTGTGGCTTGGCATTCGACTTTAGGAGTGTCGTCCGGTATTTGCGGTGCAAAAGATTGAATAAAAAATCCAAATCAAGTCGATAAAAACCTTTGAAGTTGAATTTCACAGAAAGTATTAATTGAACATGGCTGCCCGTTTAATTCAGAGATTTGTAAGGAAATTTCTCATTTTTATCGCAGTTTTTTTTTAGTTTGAATGTTTGTTCGGCTGCTGATTGTTACCTAAGAAGTATTCAACAAAATTCCAACTAAATGTCCCAATTTCGCTTGGTTTTTTGTGTTTTTGTAGTAATTATCGCTCAAATTGGCTAATTGCACTAACATTTTTTGGAAAATTTTGTAGCTTAATCGTATTTTCGGGGCCTCAAATGTGGGAAAGGACGAAATCCGTGTGGTCAGTATTTGCGTAATTCATTATTTTAGCGAAGTCCCAAATTGATTACACTTCAAAGTACATTCTACTGGTGTTGCGTAAACATTTAATTAACAAAGTAGCAATAAATTAATACGAATTCCGCAACAGACGAAAAAATCGTTCTTAACCTAAAACTTGAATGTCGAAATATTATGTAACTGCGAACGAGTTTTTAATTTTAGTTTTTTTTTTTGTTGGTTTATAATTGATGAACTTCATTTATTTTTAGGTGACCGCCCCTACAACAGGAAGAGCCTTTTCGTCCAAAACGCAGAAAGTCACTCTAATTCCTGGCGATGGAATTGGGCCGGAAATCTCAGCTGCCGTTCAGAAAATCTTCACTGCCGCAAATGTCCCAATCGAATGGGAGGCTGTCGACGTAACTCCAGTTAGGGTAAAGTATAAACTGATAACGTAGTTCATTCATTGACTATCGCACGTGATGTTGATGATTGTTTTGTGGTTCTTATCAGTCGGCGGAATCGAAAAGACAATAAAGTTTTATGTTTTTACAAGCGTTTTCAATAGAATTTCTAGTAATTTCGCACATTTTCTGCATTTTAGAACCCCGATGGGAAATTCGGCATCCCCCAGGCAGCTATCGACTCCGTTAACCGCAACAAAATCGGCCTCAAAGGTCCCCTGATGACTCCTGTTGGCAAGGGACATCGTTCTCTCAATCTGGCTCTTCGTAAGGAGTTCAATCTTTACGCGAACGTGAGACCGTGCAGATCCTTGGAAGGCTACAAAACGCTCTACGACAACGTGGACGTTGTGACAATCCGTGAGAATACGGAGGGTGAATATTCCGGCATTGAACACGAAATTGTTGACGGCGTTGTCCAGAGTATCAAATTGATTACCGAGGAAGCCTCCCGTCGTGTCGCTGAGTTCGCCTTCATTTATGCCAAAGACAATAACCGGAAGAAGGTCACCGTCGTTCACAAGGCGAATATTATGTGCGTTTCTCATAACAGTTTTGTGAAATCTTTGTAAAAAATTCTTGTATTTCCCAATTTAGGCGCATGTCTGACGGTTTGTTCTTGAGGTGCTGCCGTGAAATGGCCGAAAAACACCCAGAAGTGAGATTCGAGGAACGTTATTTGGACACTGTCTGCTTGAATATGGTGCAGGATCCAAACAAATATGATGTGCTTGTAAGGGAAACATTTTTTTAAAATTTAAGTTTGTGCTGTTCTATTTTTAATCAAATTTTAATCAATTCAAGGTAATGCCAAACTTGTACGGTGATATTCTTTCTGATATGTGCGCTGGTCTCGTCGGTGGTTTGGGTCTAACACCATCAGGAAATATTGGCCTTAATGGTGCCTTGTTCGAATCTGTAAGTAGAGTTTTATTTTCTTGTGGTTTTATCGTGTGAAATTAAATCCCTTTAATACTTAAAGATTACGCGATTTAATCTATAAATGTCTGATAACGACTCATAAATTTTAAAAATTGATTTCACAGCTTTTAATTGATAAATTCGAACACTTACGTTGTATTGTCATGCAGACACACCCTTGAAACAGAAATTTTTCGGATATGTGCTGTGCCAGCTATGGTCATCAAAGTGATTTTTATACCCCGTACCTCTTTTTACACATGTTTGTAATAAAACTGTCGCTAGGTCTAGAGTTTTATTACACGCATATGAGAAAAGGGATAACGGATACAAAAATCTCTCTAGTAAACCATTTTTTTGGTTTTTAGTGTAACTTTTCCATGACATTTTGGTTCAAATCAAACTCCACAGCGGCATTTTCCTGTCGTCTGTTATTCCATAGTATTTTCTTTTGTCCTTCGGTTTTTGTTTATTAAAATTGACAAGTGACTTGACATACCCCGACAGAAGAATCAAAGCCGAACCCCACAGACTCAGAAAAGATTTAGCTTACGTTTCTGGTAAAATTAGACGATCTTTATTGGCCAATTCATCTCACCATTGAATGAAACGACACCATCATAGACTTTTCAACGCACTGAAGCGAAAAACAAGCAAACGTCACCACAAAAAATCGTTTATCATAGCCTGATACCTCCACCAATTGTCGGGCAATGCTTGGTCTTCACAGTTTTCGAAGACTAGGTCTTTAACCCACAATATTCATCAAAGATTGACGTTCTGTATGCAATACACACACTTGCCAATCTCGACTTCAGTCAATATAGGCAAGAATTAAGGAGTTTTGCACACGCATAACTTTCATATATCATTTTAGGTCTAGATTAGACATAAATTGCCACTTTTGACACTTGCAGACATATTTTTTCCAAGTATTTTTGCCAAAGATAGTAAAAAAATCGGACAAATGCTGTCTCCACGGGACATTTCAATGGCAGGCCATGAACAGAATCTCAATTTATGCCTAATCGACACGAGATTTTTGAGGGTAAATTGGCATTCTATAAAAACTGAAGTGAAAGTTTTCCCGTAAAAAGTGTACCTTTCCAATTCTGCTTCTGATTTCAAAATGCTGTCAAAATAATCTCATTTTTACATTAAAACAGAATCTCCCTGGATTTCGAAACTGACACAGTTTTCCCTACGGCTTTTTTACTACAATCACTAAAAATGCGACTTGTAAAAATTATAAAAAAAAATCTATTTATTACCTAAATAATTGTAATTAAAAAACAAACACACAATTTTCATTCCAGGTTCACGGCACTGCTCCAGATATCGCCGGCATGGATTTGGCCAATCCCACAGCCCTTCTCTTGTCTGCCGTCATGATGTTGCGACACATGAACCTCAACGAGCACGCGGATCGCATCCAGAATGCTTGCTTCCAAGTCATCAAAGAAGGAAAATATTTAACCGGCGATCTCGGCGGCAAAGCTAAATGCTCAGAATTTACACAGGAAATCTGCTCCAAGATCTAAATGAAAGGAGAAGCAACGGAATGGCTAGAAACTCACAACCACAATTTCGTGTCAAAGATCTTAACAACGCCCGCCATACATAATCCATTCAAAAACAAAATTCAGGGATGTGCACTGAGAACGAAATTATCAAAATTATTACTTTTCTTTTCTGTACTCTTTGAATCCATCAAATTATCTTCGATTCTCCTTCTCTTATTTTCAAATTAATATCGTTTTCCTATTTTATTTTACCACCAATGATCAAGTATTAAATAATAATTTTTTTTCGTCCAATTCAACAGTTTTTAATCGTCGATCCGAAGTCTAAAGAATTTTTTTTCTAGACATCTTGTAACTCAGATTTTTTTTCGGTTTTTCAGTTATTGTTTATTTTTAAAACAAAAAATATATTGTACATTAGGATTGAACATTTTATTAATTAATACAACTACGTTTAATGCATCAACGCAAATTTTGTATTTAATAAAAACGTAAGCCCACTTGTTACTAAATTAGGCTGTTAAGTAGAAAAAAATACTTCAGAAAAATTATTTATTATAAAATTAAACCAAAAATGATACAATAAATAAACAATAAAAATTATTTAATTGAATTTGTTATTTTTTTTCTTATGAAACGCGAATTTTTTCGCGGTTTTCGCCAGGGCTCCTAGGGGTACCTCAAAGAAATTGAGCTAGCTCAAAACGGATAACGGATTCGTGATCAGCGGCCCCCCATTACCCTTTACACCAAGTTTCAGCGAAATCTATTTTTCGAAAAAAATCGCAAAAATCGATGAACTAACCTTAACCTGTAAATGTAAATTTTTGCGATTTTTTGAAAAACTTTTTTTGTCTCCGATCGGGCTGAAACTTGGTGTGTAGGGGTTTTGGGGGACGAGAAATCCAAATCCGTTATCCATTTTGAGCTAGCTCAATTTTTTGAGGTGCTCAAATTTTTTTTGCGTTTTTTCGAAAAAAATTTTTGCCTCTGATCGGGCTGAAATTTGGTGTGTAGGGGTTTTGGGGGACGAGAAATCGAAATCCGTTATCCATTTTGCGCTAGCTCAATTTTTGGCGTTTTTTTTCGAAAAATTTTTTTGTCTCCGATCGGGCTGAAATTTGGTGTGTAGGGGTTTTGGGGGACGAGAAATCGAAATCCGTTATCCATTTTGCGCTAGCTCAATTTTTTGAGGTGCTCAAATTTTTTTTGCGTTTTTTCGAAAAAAATTTTTGTCTCCGATCGGGCTGAAATTTGGTGTGTAGGGGTTTTGGGGGACGAGAAATCGAAGTCCGTTATCCATTTTGAGCTAGCTCAATTTTTTGAGGTGCTCAAATTTTTTTTGCGTTTTTTCGAAAAAAATTTTTGCCTCTGATCGGGCTGAAATTTGGTGTGTAGGGGTTTTGGGGGACGAGAAATCGAAATCCGTTATCCATTTTGCGCTAGCTCAATTTTTTGAGGTGCTCAAATTTTTTTTGCGTTTTTTCGAAAAAATTTTTTGCCTCTGATCGGGCTGAAATTTGGTGTGTAGGGGTTTTGGGGGACGAGAAATCGAAATCCGTTATCCATTTTGCGCTAGCTCAATTTTTGGCGTTTTTTTTCGAAAAATTTTTTTGTCTCCGATCGGGCTGAAATTTGGTGTGTAGGGGTTTTGGGGGACGAGAAATCGAAATCCGTTATCCATTTTGCGCTAGCTCAATTTTTTGAGGTGCTCAAATTTTTTTTGCGTTTTTTCGAAAAATTTTTTTGTCTCCGATCGGGCTGAAATTTGGTGTGTAGGGGTTTTGGGGGACGAGAAATCGAAATCCGTTATCCATTTTGCGCTAGCTCAATTTTTGGCGTTTTTTTTCGAAAATTTTTTTTGTCTCCGATCGGGCTGAAATTTGGTGTGTAGGGGCTTTGGGGGATGAGGAATCCAAATTTGTGGTCCGTTTTGAGCTAGCTCAATTTTTTGGAGGCGACCCTAGGGGTTTTGGCCGAACCGGAAGAGCTATCGAGTAACGGACAACGGATTCTTTGTCAGCGACCCCCCTTTACCCCTGACACCAAGTTTCAGCCAAATCCGAGAGATGAAAAAAATCGAAAAAAAGCATGGACTATAGTCCATGCTTTTTTTCGATTTTTTTCATGTCACCGATTTGGCTGAAACTTGGTGTCAGGGGTAAAGGGGGGTCGCTGACAAAGAATCCGTCGTCCGTTACTCGATAGCTCTTACCGTTTAGCCAAAACCCCTAGGGTCGCCTCCAAAAAATTGAGCTAGCTCAAAACGGACCACAAATTTGGATTCCTCATCCCCCAAAGCCCCTACACACCAAATTTCAGCCCGATCGGAGACAAAAAAATTTTTCGAAAAAAAACGCCAAAAATTGAGCTAGCGCAAAATGGATAACGGATTTCGATTTCTCGTCCCCCAAAACCCCTACACACCAAATTTCAGCCCGATCGGAGACAAAAAATTTTTTCGAAAAAACGCAAAAAAAATTTGAGCACCTCAAAAAATTGAGCTAGCGCAAAATGGATAACGGATTTGGATTTCTCGTCCCCCAAAACCCCTACACACCAAATTTCAGCCCGATCGGAGACAAAAAAATTTTTCGAAAAAAAACGCCAAAAATTGAGCTAGCGCAAAATGGATAACGGATTTCGATTTCTCGTCCCCCAAAACCCCTACACACCAAATTTCAGCCCGATCGGAGACAAAAAATTTTTTCGAAAAAACGCAAAAAAAATTTGAGCACCTCAAAAAATTTAGCTAGCGCAAAATGGATAACGGATTTGGATTTCTCGTCCCCCAAAACCCCTACACACCAAATTTCAGCCCGATCGGAGACAAAAAAATTTTTCGAAAAAAACGCCAAAAATTGAGCTAGCGCAAAATGGATAACGGATTTGGATTTCTCGTCCCCCAAGACCCCTACACACCAAATTTCAGCCCGATCGGAGACAAAAAAATTTTTCGAAAAAAACGCCAAAAATTGAGCTAGCGCAAAATGGATAACGGATTTCGATTTCTCGTCCCCCAAATCCCCTACACACCAAATTTCAGCCCGATCGGAGACAAAATTTTTTTTCGAAAAAACGCAAAAAAAATTTTGAGCACCTCAAAAAATTGAGCTAGCTCAAAATGGACAACGGATTTCGATTTCTCGTCCCCCAAAACCCCTACACTCCAAATTTCAGCCCGATCGGAGACAAAAAAAATTTTAGCGCGACATTTTCCGCGGATTCGCGATCAGCGAGGGAAATTTTCCGCGGATTCGCGATCAGCGAAATTTTCCGCGGATTCGCGACTCTGATTTGTTCGAAAAATCTTAAACTTGAAAAGGGCGAAATGCTGAGGGGTCGCTGATCGCGAATCCGCGGAAAATTTCGCGCTAAATCCGCGGAAAATGTCGCTGATCGCGAATCCGCGGAAAATTTCCCTCGCTGATCGCGAATCCGCGGAAAATTTCGCGCGAATCCGCGGATTCGCGATCAGCGACATTTTCCGCGGATTCGCGCGAAATTTTCCGCGGATTCGCGATCAGCGATCGGCGAGGGAAATTTTCCGCGGATTCGCGATCAGCGAGGGAAATTTTCCGCGGATTCGCGATCAGCGACATTTTCCGCGGATTCGCGATCAGCGACAATTTCCGCGGATTTAGCGCGAAATTTTCCGCGGATTCGCGACTCTGATTTGTTCGAAAAATCTTAAACTTGAAAAGGGCGAAATGTTAAAACGGGCCCCTAGCGGGTTGGGGGTGGTGCCAGTCGATAGCCAGGGTACCATTACCCGGGGTGTATCATCGTAGGGGGTTGTGAAAATTTCATCAAAAACGCGATTTTCCCACTCCTTCATGCTTTTTTTAACAGTTTTCCCTTTTTTACAAATTTCACATATTTCGCGATTCTGATTTGTTCGAAAAATCTTAAACTTGAAAAGGGCGAAATGTTGAGGGGTCGCTGATCGCGAATCCGCGGAAAATTTCGCGCTAAAAATTTTTTTGTCTCCGATCGGGCTGAAACTTGGTGTGTAGGGTAATGGGGGCTCGCTAATCGCGAATCCGTGATACGTTTTGAGCTAGCTCAATTTTTTGAAGCACTTTTAGGAGTCCTTGAGAAAAGGATAACGGAATCTTGATCAGTGCTCCGCTCGCTCCTTCTTAACAATTGGTTGTTTCTGTAATTTTGATCATTTCATTGAAACACATAAAACACTTAAGTAATTATTTTTTATTTACTGTTTTCGGTTTCATTAATTAAAATTGCATAATAATTATTATACCCATTTTGTTTTTACACCTTACATAATTAGAATACAAGAAATAAATTTGTTTTAAACAAAATAGTAAACAAAAATCAAAAAGTGATTACAAATTTTTCTTTAAAAAACAATTTTGATTGGAAATTTACATTTAGTTAAATAAATTACCAAAAAACTCTTGTAACAGTTGAATACTTTTCTGTAATAGGCAAAATCCTTTTTTTTTTATTATTACTCATTCATTTTTCCATTATTATTTTTTAATCACATTACAATGATTTGAATTTGAAACTCAAAAAGAACAATATTTTGCTTACTACAATAAATTCGTACATGTTTAATGGTAAACAAAAATCCCAATCGGATGAAAATAGGAAAATATAAATTAAAAAGAAGATTTACTGTTTTATGATCAACTTAAAAGTAATTAACTTAAATGTTTACAGGTCTCTATATCACAGGATTTTAACAAATAGTCATTAAGAATTAAAGTAATAATTAAATAACAAACTAGGTAACAGTTATTTTGCAATAAAAAAATTTAAATTTTTAAATAAAACTTCTAAGGGACAACTGAGTTTTTGGGAAATTCTAAGAAAAATATGTAAACATTTGGCATAACTACAAATTTTTAAGCCTTAACTCTTTCGTGCTACTTTTTGAATTATTGCAGATTATTTGAATAAACTTTGGATGAATTTTTAATGTTTTTAAAAAAAGCTTGCACCGGAATGTTACTGACTTTTATTTTTTTCTATTTTAAACTTTTTCCAACGAAACTAGAGTAATAATTCGCTTTTTTTGTCTTATTACACAAATTCAAGAAAAGGTTAAGGAAATGCTGTTGTGGGAGTTTAAAACCCGCAGCTACGCCAATGGTTTAAATTTAAAAATGAAGCAAAAAGTTAGAACAAAAAAATTCCAAGCAATAATAAAAAAAACTTAAGAAAGATCTAAATAATGTTTGTTTTAAAGAAAATCCCACGGTGTTTGGTAACTTTTCGAAAAATGAAACAAATTCCTACCATGCTATTTGTTACGTACGTTCCTTAAATTGCTTTTTTCTTACTTTATCCTAACATTATCACGAGATCCCAGACGATAAAAATTTGGTTTACCTTGGATGGAGTTATAGTTAAATTGCAGAATTTTGATTGAATAATTTTATTTTATTGAAGTTTTATGGGTGTAACTTTTTATGATACGGAAACAGACTTAAATTCAACCGGAAAGCGACAGACTCGGTTCGGCGAGAAAGGCGACCGCAAAGGGCGGCAAATTAAGGAGTGGCGTTTTTTTTTAGAGTGGCGCTGCTCTAGGCCGATGCAATTTCAAGTTCGCTGTATCAGCTCAAAGCGTAAAAAAGGACAGAAAAATTTAATTAAAGAGTATATTTCACCCTTGAATTCAAAATTTTCATCCGTGGAGCCTTCTTTAGATAAAATCTTACATGCAGCGCATTTTTCTTCATTTCTTCGCATTTCTGTCTATTGTTTTCGCTCAATTTTTTGTATGAGGTTTGAAACTATATTTAACTACGAAAAAAAATAAAAACAGTAAAGTTTCTCATTATAAACAGCGGCGTCCGCGGTCAGTAGTAATAATTTACCGCCCAAATGATTTTCCCGGTGAAAATTTTCAAGATTTTTTTGCGATTTACTCTCGATATTTCTGTGTAATTTTCTATTATACGTGCTACCCGTTTTCTATGGCTTCTTTCCTGCATTATAGAAAATTCTTTCAAAATTCTACGTGTTAACGTTCACTAAACCAAAAATTGTCGCTGAGATAAAACCACATTCCAATTTTGCCTTTTTAAAGATTACAAAATTACAGCATTGATATAAAATATCCATAAATGCTTTACAGTTATAACATGAGGCATTGTATGCAAAAGGGGTGTAGTTTTTACGAGTTCGTTTTGAATTTTCTGCTGACTTACACGACTTTTGCCTATAACGGCGCATATTTCAAATTAAAATCGCACTGCGATAAGTCAAGTGCCCGAATTTCTAGAAATCTCGAGCTTTCTTTTCTGATTGAAGGAGTTATTCCGTAATTCGAATTTATTTTTGTTTGCCTCCTTCACATTCGACTTATGGAGTGGCGATTGCCATCGTTTTCGAAGTGTTTCATTTTATTATTTATTCAATTTGGTTAAATTCTAAAAATGTTTAAAAAAATAAGTTATTCTTGTTTAAAAATTGCTTCAATTCTCTGGTTCCATTTTATGTTTCAAAAATTTGTTCAACATTTTTCATCTACTGTTATTAATATTGAAATACATTGAACTCGGAATAAAAGATCTCTAGTGGGAGAGCTTCGAGTCTAGTAAGTAGCGAAGTTTTAGATTTAGAGATCCGGAAATTTTTTTAGAGCGATCCCGAGAACCAAAAATATTGTTTAAGATTTTTTTTGACTCACAATTGGAAAATTTGAAGAATATTTCTTTGGAGACCAACATTTTGAAGGCATTCTTTTTAGGTTTTGAACTTTGCAAGCCCTCAAATCTACCAGACTTCATACCCGCTAAAAATCTCTACCATTTTGTTTCCGAGTTCAATATATTTTTAACGCCTATCCCTTAGAACATCATACTATCGTAATTTATCGAAATTTTAATAATTTTTTCCCATAAAATTCTTGATTATTGGCTTAAATTATAAATTATTACCATAATATGTTATACAACAATCGTTTCCATTACAATTTTTATATTATTAATGCATTTATCAACATACAAAACTCTTTTAAATAATTATTTAATAATCATAAGTTGTAAAAAAAAACTCAAAATCAATTCTTGATTGCACCTGTCCCCGATTCTTTTCATTTATATGTCCGATAATATAAATTTATCAATTTAACAGAAACTTAAATTAACCATTGTTAAAATTCTCTATTCAACAAATTAATAAGAAATGTAGGAATATGAATACATTGTATATACGTTTAGCTGATTATTAGATAATACCTGATTAGCAAAATAGAAAGTAAAAAAAATATTTTCTTTTCTTTCACAATTTGTTTGCACATTTGCAAAAAAATATAAAGACACAACAGCGAAATAAATCGATTACAAAAAGTTTGTTTTTCATTTTTCTTAAATTGTTGTTTTTCTGCTTTAAATTTACGTTTAGTAATTATTCTTTTTATATACGAGTATATAAATTTATATTGTATCTCATCTTGCTATATAAATCACCATTGACTAGTTAAATAGTTTTATTAACAGTAATTCTTATTGAATTTACAAGAAAGGCGTACGCAATCACCTTCCTTGTCCACCAATTTTTTTTTTTGTAATATTTTTTAATAATGGATAATATTTCAATTGATTGGTTATTCCGTATGTCACATTCTATAATAATTACTGTTTGAAGCGGCGGCGGTGATCTCTTAATAAAATCACTGTCTTTAAAATATTTTTTTAGTGGAATATTTATGAAGGACTCGGAATAGTTTGTTTTTATACACGGATACATATATTTTGTAATAAATTTAAATATTGAATAAATCTTATTAATAAATTGTTTGACGACAAATGTCCATAATAATTGGACCTACACTTTCAAGAGTTTTTTTCTTTCTTTTTTTTTGTCAAAATTTTCTTGAAAAAGGAAGGGGGCGGGATGAAGGACATTTCTCACGGATGAGCTCTGCATTTTGTTTGTCTTTTATTGATTTAACATCTGGCGAATGCGAGAAGTTGCTTCTACATTTCTGCATTTTTATCCAATTTCCTTAACTTTGGTTGACTGCAGTTTGACTGAAGTTATGATCCTCCACGATTCATAGCTGAATTTTGATCGCTCACGCCGGATGACATGTGATCAAATTGTGAGGATTGTGAGCCTTTGTCATGGATCAATAGTGAAAGAGTCTCTAAACTCTTGCGCACCTGAAAAATTAGAAAATAGAATTAGAATAAATAAAAAAAATTTTAAAAAAATTGGGTTGATTTTTTAAAAAGGGGGGTTTTTTTTATAGATCCAGCCAGAGCTTAGGGGAAGACCCTTTAATGCCGAAGCACAGCTCGGGATGGTCGGAAGGACAAAAGGAGATGTCGGTTTATGTTCTCCTTGAACTTCTGCGGGTTATAGTCCGGGGGGAACACATCGGATGGTAAATTGTTCCAAAGTCTTGTTGTTCGCGGAATGAAGGAACCCCTAAACTTTACTGTACGAAAGCGGGGAGGCTCAAGGAAGAAGTCGTGCGCACGTGTAGCTGCACGAGAGGGTCTAGGGAAAATATACCGTGGAGGAATAAGTTGGGAAAATTCGGTGGAACATTTCCCATGGTTTAAAGTTAAATCTAACAATTTGAGAGTAAAGTAGTGACGCAGCAAGGATTGATAGCAACAAATTACACAATTATGTGGAAAATTTTGAAAAAAAAAATTTGGTTCACCAGAAAAACTTTAAAGAGTGGTTAATATTAATATCCGCCTCGGGGAAAAAATGTTTGTTTCCGGCAAAAATTCAACGACTTTTTAGTTTCCCCAGAAACTTTTTCTAATTTTCCATGGGAGGCAATTTTCCGCCCTTCCGCCCCTTCCCTCTTTTCTGCCTTTTTACTATGCCAATGGAAATAAAGAAATTCCAATTCACTGAATACCATATGTGAAAGAAATGAGAGAAACAAACGTATCGCTTCTAAATTCGCATTCAAAACCGCAGCTGCAACCAGGAGTAGTTGTACTGGTTCGTAACCAGGGCTATTGTAAACCATGATTTCCTGGAAGCTGGAATTGGTTTGGTTAACAACTGTTTCCGAGTTCAGGAACTGAGAACCGTTTGAGGAGTCAAAGAACATACACGGAGAAAAAAATTATGATTCCCCCAATCATAAAATGCAGCCAGCATAATTATGTTTGGGGGATTCTTATTACAATTATGGTTGGCTGAAATTTCCCCTAAAGGAAATTTTTGCCATTACAATTATGTTTGCCGACACTGTGATTCCAACCATATTATGTATGGTCAAAGCTGACAGGAGAAATCATGATATTTTGATTACAATATGTTTATTTTTACAACAATGTTTTAAAATTCACCAACCATATTATGTTTGGGGCAACCAAAATATGTTTGGATTCCCAAATTCTTTTTGTCGTTTCTCCAATCATAATATGTTTGGGGCGAACATAATATGGTTGGCGCTACAATAATTATTATATTAATCATAATTATGATTCCTGTGGATATTTCCACATCCGAAAAATTCCTTTCAGGTTAAGCACATGTCTGCTATCCCGCTGGAGGCCTGTTTCTAACAGGATTTATGGACTTGAGATTTTTCAATTAGACTTGAGTATTTATACTCCCAAGTAGCAAACTTCATGCGAATTATGTGTGAAGGAAAAAAAAATTGAACATAATATGTTTCATTTAATAAAGATATGATCTGAGGGATCATATGCTTAATTCGGCCGCTTCCAGATTTCCCTTTTATTGTGTTAATCAATCATAATTATGTTGAGACGCAGAATATGTTGACATGCAAACACATTTTTATTCATCCCAATCAAATAGTGTTTAGATATTATTGTCCCCCCAATTACATTATAATTTTCCAAAATTTCCCTCGTCGGGGAACATAATTATGATGGGAAAACTAAACATAATACTAATTAGAATTCATCGTCTATATTTTGATTCCCCCAATAATTCTTATAGTACTCCCAATGATATTCAACCATAATTTTTTTCTCCGTGTAGGAGCCAAGGAAACAAAGAAAAAGAAAATTCTCTCCAAATCAAAAAAACGATAATTTATCTCCAAACAAAAAATTTAAAATAAAAGAGGTTGCTTTGGTACCCGTTTTTCGCAGAACCGGTTTATAAAAATTTTCGGAACCGGGAACCTCCATTAGGACTCGTACTGTCCCCAGATTTGTTACTGACGTCTGTATAAGCGATTAAGAGCAATTCCATAGAAGAAGAAAAACCAGGTGACACAAGGCAACAAAAAAAGTAAGTATCGCACTTTTCCGTGGTCGTCGTTAAACAACGCGGCTAGCAAAAAGGCCGCTTCCGCTAAAAGGGAAAAAATATCTTCAAATTTTCAGTGTTTAAAAAAACGATTGGAAAGTAAACCCGGAGGACGTCGACCGGAACCTCTGCTAGCGAGAAAAATTAGGGGGCCGAGAAACATTCAGGGACCGAACAGTCGATGAACAGTCGATGAACAGCCGATTTTTTTTTTAAATTGTTCTACTAACCACCCCCGAATCCTTCTAAAAGCAATCAAATCCTTTCGACCATCACAATATAATTAAATTTCACCCATAATTCAATTTCAATAAAGTCATTGACATAAATTAAACCATTATATGAATCAAAAAAACTGAATAGCAAACAAATAAAGTTTAATAACTCGACAACTTCTTAATGAAATTTTTTTCCAGCAAATTGAGATCGCAATGAAGTATAGAAGACGAGGAATCTCGCACACAAGATTAAATTAAATTAAATTATGAAAACGATGTACCAATTGTGTTAACACTGCAGTGTCAATGATGTTAATTACGAGCAACAATCAGAGCGAAAATAATTTTTTTGCTTGCTTTTCGCATTGATCGCCGGTCGTCCGTTGTTCGATGGCAGATATGAAAGGAATTGCTGTTATTTTTAACGAAAAATAATTATTTTTAGTCTCAAGAGAAATTAAATTCTTGCAGGAAAATCACGCAAAATCAAAATGGACTGAGGGCGACAGGCGGAAAGCAAAGGTGTTAATCGATTAGCACCATTTTTTTATGGTGGCTCCCGTCCAGACGTTCTGTTTATGCAAAATGTATACAAATTCCAAGCCCCAATGTTGGTGGAACACGTTGAGAGCAGACGTAGACAATATGGTCCATGGTGTCTGTCTGTATCTTTTGGGGGACGTCACGAATTTATGCTCCACACGTCATTAAATTCTTGGATTTTTCTACAAATATCCAAACTTTTCGACCGTGTATTTACCCTGAGACGACGATAATTGATGGTAATAAACTTAGCAAATTGACGGCAATGATTAATCGCCAACACCAGATGACTAAATTTATTTTCGATTCGAAGATTTCGTTCGTTAGATTTTTGCTAAAAATTCTCAAATGCCCATTGCTCGAAAATCCGTCATCAAAATGTTGAATTTTTTGTAAACAGTTCATAATTTATTAATTATCTTGTGCTTACGTTTAGTTTACGTGAGTATCGATTTAATCTGAATGGTTGGGGCTTTTTATTTCGTGAAATAAATTGACGTTAATCGTCGAAAGATTACGTAAAATCGGTTTCAAAACAAGATAAGGTGACTTCCAGGTAAGCCATTTTGGAGAGTAAAAATTAATTGTTTTAATTTGTTTTGTTGAAGAAATACAAGTCGAGAATTTATTGGTAAATACCAGATAATGAAAGTTTGATAAAGTGTAAGTGGTATAAAAATCTGAGGCTGGTGAGAAATTTGGCAAGCAAAGTAAATATAATGCGTTTTTAAAGGAAATATGGATTTTGTAATTATTCAGGGTGGTTTAAAAAAGTCAATTTCTATTGAAATTTTTTAAATATTTATAGGTTTTTTTCATACTTTTAAAATTCCCAAATAAAATTAAGTTATATTTCGAAATATTCGCAACGTTAATTTCAAGCGAATTTGAACTTTACGGCCCTTTTATGAATTGTGGTGTTATTAGGCTCGGTTCTATGATTTATGCAAAATTTATGTACCGCCCTTTTCTAGGGTTGTATTATGCGCCAATTGAAAGTTCACTGAATCAAATCAAGACAACGAAAGGAATCAAACATTGAGTTGCTCTTTTACTATAACTATGTGGCTTTTAATTTAAGATTAAATTAGACCTTGATATGCCAGAAAATTTGCCTGCGGCGCATCTCGTTTTCTTGTTGACGGTTTTTTGTGATTTTTTTTCGGTCTGTTAAAATACTTGCGACGCAGACCCCACAATACGGAGTTAATCATGGTTGGTATCTTAAAAAAGAATTTCTAATTTTCTGTGTTCGTAATAAAATTTAATTTAAGGAGAGCTATAATTATTTTTGTTGATTTTTATGCGTTTGCCACAGTTTTTTCTTGGGATAGACACGAAAAAAAGTCTGCATTTAAAGAATTTTTACTTACTTTTGCGATTTGTTCTAAATTAGTATTAAGTATAATCTGAGCTTCTTCAGTACTTTTTGATTGCATCTCCTTTTGCCATTTGAGAGCTTCGGCATAAACGTCAATATCATTACCCGACCCCTGTTTGGCAAAAAAAAAATCATTGGTTAGCAAAAATTGTCTTAAATATTGAAAATATCGAAACTCGTTTAAAAGCCATATTTGTTTCAAAAAGTTTGAAAGAAAATTCTGTTAACAAATTGAAGATTTTATGCTAAATTCTCACCGAATGCCGGCGAATCACTCTCACGGTTGACACGTACTCTTACGGTTGGGCGCGTTTTGTGAATCAAATTAAACCGGCATTTTAAGACGTATAAATGAAAAAAAACGTAATTAAATTTACAAGGAAGCGCGTAACATGGAATCTGTGAATGTGATGCGCCTGTATTTGCGAAGAGTGTGGATCCAGCATTAAGAAAATTCAATTAAACATCTTGATAACTAAAAATGCTTTTAACCGAGTTTTTAGTCTTATTCAAACAACAGTCAAAATAAAGACAAAACCAAGTAATTTCAGATCATGTAAAAATTTGATGTTGAAAGACTTTTTACTGAAGTTCTACTAACCGTAAGAGTAAAAGAGAGATAAATATTGTTTCCCTTTCACACTCAAATTGTTAAATTGAACTGAAATTTCTTGGCTTGCCTGTATTTCGATTTAAACAAGTTTTCCGAACGAATTCTTACCCATTTAAATTCTAATGATGAATGATAATTAGTTTTGGCTTCAATATCTATTATTCTATACAAAAGGAATCCAGAGAAGAGTGCTAAAACTATTGCTAATACTACACCTAAGTAAACTACATGAAAGTCTGTTGGGAATTTAAGTTTAATTATTCTTGTCGTCGACACCATTCTAGGTGGTGGAGATTTTGATGAAATTTTAACAGGTGTACTTGAAGATTTCGCTCCACCGATTACTTTGGCCGTGAGTGGAACTTCTGGAATTTTTAAGAAAGATCACAAAATTAATTCGTATCGATTATTTTAAAATTTCTTAGATATCTTACCTAATTTCTCCTCCCCACTTTCTTTAGCTCCTGCGATGGGTACGGGCCCATCGACGACATCACTAGGAACAATAAACGAATTCCCCGTCACCGATCGCTGCCTCAAGGATTGACTAGCATCCGATGTTGAATCTAGCAACTGTGGGGGACTTTCATTTCCGCTGATTGAGCAGCTGCTGTCGTCCTCGACGGAATACTCCTCGGACGCTTCGATCTCCCGGACTACTTTCGGGATGCACTCGACCTCGGCTGGCTCCAACGGTATGCAGACGCTGCACATTAGCCGATAGGCAGCTTCGCGGCTCATGAAACTCCCGAAAACGTGCCTCTCGTCGGCCGTTGCCACGCCCACTGCATTCGGGATGATTTTGGCGGTTTTCTCCTTCGAGATCTTTATCACTGATGCCGTGGGAATCAAAAGCTGTAATTTCCGAGAAAATTCCATTAAAAACACGTCTTTTTTAGATAAAAACTGTCTTACCTTTGTAACAAAACCGAATACATTGGAATAGAATGCAAAGTAATTTTTTGTTATGTACAAATGACCTTGCAGCAAAATATCACTGACTAAAGCGCATGAAAAGTCTGGAAAATGATAAGAAAATTAAAAAAAAAACATTAGTAAAAAAAATTACGTAAATATTTTTAGCTTTCATTCTTGGTTTGGTGTGAACTTCCACGGTTCAGTCGTCGGTTGTTTATTTTTCTTGTCAGTTTTATAAACAAGGAAATTTCATAAACAAACCGCTAAAAAAGTCTATAATAAAATTTCTAGCGCATATAATTCTCGTGATCTCTGGGTAAAATGGAAAATTCCATAACCGTTTTTCAATCACTAGACTCTAGATAACGTTTGTTAGAAGCGAAAAACAAGATCTGCAGACAGAATTAATGCCATTTAAAGAGGAATTATTTCTCAAAATTGTTGAAAACGACTGAAGTTTCTTGTAAACAATAATGAATTTAGACAGATTTAACGGACTTGCAACGTAAATAAACTTTGAAAAAATGATGTCAGATTTTTTATAGTTAGTGGAATTTTTATTGGCAATTTTTTTTGATGCTTTAAATTTTTATGTTTGACGGGCAATGCCAAAATAACGATGTTTCCCTAAGGAATTTTTCTTGCAAGCCTTTTATAGGCAGTTAATTTTTTTACAGACAGTTTCAGATATGCGAGTTACATTACAAAAAGCCCCTTAAAAAATAATATTAGGGTTTAAGTTTTGGACTGTTCATCACTAGCGTGGCAAAAAACAGGGAGAAGGGGCTGGGTACGTTTTTTAAGGCGGAAAATTTCTGTCCATGGCAGAACATCACGTTAAACATTATAAGAATCATCAAAAAGGCTTTCAAACTTTCTCATGGAAAACATGTTTTTATATTGTGACCATTAGGTCTCACTGAATATGAAAAATATATGCCAAACTATGAAAAACTTTTGGATATGCGAATTATATTGCAACAACAGATACTGCTCCCTCCTCCCCTCCCTTTCTTCATTAGTTCTGCCTCATCTGATATTTTTAAAGGACCTTAATGTCACAAATTTCAAACTAGATCTTCAATGCAATTCTAATCAACACAATAATGGGCGCCGCGACTTGAATTTGCAACAATTCCTAGACTCTGCGATAACGGCGTCCACTTTGCGCCCTCTATTGTTACTAGGTATGCATATTTGCAAAATTTCAAGCCAATCGGTTCACCAGTATCTGAATGAAATACTAATCAACAGACAGACACAATGTCAGTACTTGTAAAAAATTGCGGAAAAAAATGATCATACAACAATTGATTTGCAAGATTAAAAAATTCCCTGCAACCACATGTGACAAAATTGGCCTAGAAATGATTGACGATGTTATTGACAAACAAAAAGAAAAAAAAATTAAAAAAAATATGGGGGCCACAATCCAGCTCACTTGAAAATGAAGAAAATTCAGTAAATTCTGATTATTATTGTCTTATCGGGATTGTTTTTTTATTGATATTATTTTTTAATCCATTTAGATAGCTTATCAAACAATAATAAATAAACATTTAAATGATTTAAAAAGAAAGAAAAAAAAATAAAGACTGTCTGGCGTTAACGCTGTTGCTATAGTGGATTTTTTATGAAACATGGTTGTGTTTAGATTGCACGAAAGGGTTAAGACCTCTATCAATTGATATTATATCAATATATTAGCTTTAATTATAAATTTTAATATAGATTAGATTTATTGTTGATCTTAGACGGGTTGATTTTGATCTTAGACGGGTTGATTTTGATCTTAAACGGGTTGATTTTGATCTTAGACGTGTTAAAATGGCAATTACAGTCAGCTATGTGGCAAG
Organism: Chrysopilus asiliformis; assembly: GCA_964034945.1. NCBI lineage: Eukaryota > Metazoa > Arthropoda > Insecta > Diptera > Rhagionidae > Chrysopilus > Chrysopilus asiliformis. Next base: position 59,679,262 of record OZ035963.1, on the reverse strand, counting down.
CATTTTGCCCGGGCGGGATTTTAAACTATAAAGACGGGAGAGGGAGGGGGGTTCTTTTGGAAGCCTTTGAAAATCGGTCTTAGAATTTTAGCATATCAAACATTCTAATCTAATTTTACTCACAATTTAAAACTCTTTCATCCTTGGACACCTGCTGAAAATGCCTGTGAAATTTCTTTTGCCTTGAGCTGCTCAGTTCTTTTCTCTTTTTCTCCTTTTCTGGAATATCATTTCGTGATGAGGATGATGACTTTGTATGAGGGCTCACACTACGTAATGTTGACGCCGCCACTGGTGCTGATGTTGATAATTGCTTAAGTGATCTGCAATTAAAAAAATAAAACAATTTCATTAGATTATGGATTTATAAAAAAAATTCAAATTATCAGAAAATTTGTTTCAAATTGGAACAGCTGTGAATACCCAAATTTTTGCGCTCTCAAATCAATGTGACAAAAAATTGAGTTAAAATGTTGCTACCAAATTTTATTACTAAGTGTTGACCCGTTATCAGATTAGGTCCTAAAAATAAATATTCTTGACGATAATAATAATTGCTGCGTAAAACTGCCCCAAAAATACTTTTTGCAACATTTGTTTGTAATTTTGGAGCAGTTTTACGCAGCAATTATTGTAAAACATATTGGGAGCATTTGAGAATTCGGGTTGAAAACTAAAGTAGGGATCACACCAATCATTTTTCCATCATTTTTTGGGAAAGCTGATTGGTGAAATCCAATGACTGATGGACAATCTCGAAAAAATTCGTGGACAGACCAATTTTTCTAATAAACTGATTCCCAACTGATTGGTGTGAACGTTCGCGTCAGTCGTATCGCTTGAGAACAGAACCAAATTTTATTTTTTGAACTTAATGCAAAAATAATGCATAAACATACTCTCTCTTTATTATCCACTCGCACTTTTTTAACTCTGCAATCAAAATGAATAGAAACTTCTCACAAAAAAAAAACCTGTCAGTCGCAGCTGAACGCTAACCCCTGGAGCCCAATGAACGCAAAGTGAACGCACAATTTGTCACTTACAAGTTTGTTCCATAAGTCCGTAACAGATTGACCGGCAGTAGCAGTAGCAGTGGAAGCAAAATGTTCTGATTGGCTGAAATCCGACAACATGTCGGATTTCAGCCAATCAGAACATTTTGCTGCCACTGCTACTGCCGGTCAATCTGTTACGGACTATAGAAATCATTTGAAGTGAGCACAGTGAACGCAGAGAACGCACCTACAACGCAAAAGTTTGCAAACTTTTAACTTTGCCGCAGCAATTCTGCGTTGGCAGTTCATAAAGTGAGGGTGGGGAAATGTCGTTCGAGTAAAAATTGGTAGCCTTAGTGCAAATAACAAAGATAAAGACCAACAAAGCAAATTATCGCTTCAAAATTATCCATTTTTGTAATTTTGCCAACTTTATACCACTTTATATTATTTCACGTGTACTACTTCACGAGATGCCATTGGATCTGCCGCGCTGCGTGACAGTTTACAGCGTTGCAGTTGCGTTCGCGTTGCGTTCATTGGGCTCCAGGGGTGAGTAGATGTTAAAAAAATTGTTGAAATCTGACACTGTTGCGACTGATGGAAAACTGATTAGTGTGATTCCTACTTAAAGATTTTAAAAAATGGGAGGATTTTAAAGTGTTATTCAGTGTCATTGCAAGTGGGTTGCTGGTGCCCCATTTTGTAGGTGCCGTGGTAAAATCAACATATTTTCTGTTGCTGGATTGCAGCGCCTTACAAATGTTGCAGTTCCATTTGTATGGTTCGCAATCCATGTAAAACTGTAGGTCCGGTAGCGGAGTGGAGAATTGTTTTAAAAATTGGATTTAAGGAGATTTATTTCCGACTTGAGATTCAGTCAGGGACGTAAATACAAATTTAGCCCTTCCTCCGCCCTGCTCCTACCCATCTTTTCAAAAATGGTTTCGATCTACCTAAAAATTAATTTTTAAACTCTCTTCAGTTGATCAGAAATTTGAAAGGCCTTTTTTAAGTAGAAGACAAAGAAACTGAAAACGAGCCTCGTCCCACCTCACAATTGCGGTGATGTCCTTTTCCTTGGCTCATCGCTGCATACTGTATTAAAAAAATACTTCCCATTGTAATTTTCACATCATCCACTGTCAAAATAACAAACTTTTTAAAAACTAATTCCTTAACACGTTTGAAAAACAGCCTAATAGTATAGCTATTGAAATTTCATTAAACGCTAGATTAAACTTGTACAGATTTCAATTGATTTGTAATTTATCAATTTTTAGCCCATAAAACCGATTTACACGATGCATCAATGCCGTAGTACTTAATTAAGTACAATTTATTTCATCCCATTTGCCATCCGCACCACTCCAAAAAAAAATCTGTCTGTTTTTAATGACATCGAAGTGACATGAAATTTAAACTTTGGGATTCCGCTAGACCGGAATACGATATTAAGTCGCTGTTACCCATCCATATAGATGATATCCAGTGAAGCGTTGCGAAGAGAGCTATTTTTTGATTTAATGGAAAACACGAAGAAATTCAATTATTTGATATGTTTACGTATGACTAGGTATGGCCATGTATACTCCGATACCATTGGCTGGAATGCTGTCTGGATGGAATCTGCAATATTTATACGTTCGGCGACGGTAGTGAGAATGTGCGCCGTGATAAAAAAAAGCATCCAGATTTAGATCCAAATCCGGAGTCAAACAGGGCGCAAAGTTCATTCCAGAGTGGGTGGTTTTGACGGCAAGGCAAGTTAGTAGTAAAAATCGTATCGAATGGTTTTGATTGAAGAAATTCTGAATGTGATGGCGGTATTAAAAAAAAAAAGAAATACATTTTAAATTGGAAATTCACGATCGACGGTTGATGGTGGCGTAGGAGAAGGGAGGTAAAATCAAGTTAGGCCAAAGTATCATATTGATGGTGAGGTAAATGTTGTTTTGAAAGAATTGATTTATTTATTCGACAAGTTGACTCTAATTAAACAATAAAATAGGTCAAAAGGAAAATGTATCTTATATTGAGATATAATCATGAAAATTTAATACTTCTAAATGAAACAAAAGGGTAATTTCGATTTTAATTTAATAAAAAATATATATTTTTAGTTTATTTTATTTTGTATTGGCAATTGATTGATTTTTGATGATCACAAGTGAATTTAGTACACGAATCTCATATACGAAACTACTGAAGCGTTCAGATTAAAGGCATGATGTTTAATCAGGTGTAACTGGAGAGAATAAAAATTAGGATGGTCGAAGTTACAATACATTAAAATTTTTTCAATTGGAAGAAATACGAAAATAAAGTAGTTTTCGATTTGAAATACATATGTTACGTAAAAAAACTGTAATTCATAAAATTTGATGAAACTAAAAAAATGTTCTCAAGATGGGAGATTTAATGGAAAATCTTACGAGTCGCTTTTTAATTCTATAAAAGGGCGGTATTTAAGAAATCGTGTGTCGAAAAGTCAAACCTCAAACGACAAAAAAAAATCAAATTACAAGAATGTCAAAAACGGCAGTACGAATTTATCTCCCGTCATCTCTCCCTCCCCTCACAACTCCCGAAAAAATTTGTCCACTTCCTAAAGATATTTATTCAGTACCCTTGAGATATTTCATAACCCAGGTTTTAAAATTTTCACTGGCTTTGAAAATCCCGCACTTCTTATGGGTTGTATTTTTTTTAATTTTCCGGGTTCTAAAATTGGAAATTATGGAGAGGGGGGGGGGGAGAGATGGGGATTACAGGCCGCAGAAAGGGGGTAGGACGTTTATACGGGCAACAATTTCAGTCCCTGTTGAAACGTTATTTTTTGTGTTCTAAACCAGGGCAGCAATCATGTATTCCGACGCGTCTCTGTCTTTCGATTTCGACGCAGCTTTTAACTCTTGACTTCGCCATATCAGCAGCTTCAAATTTCCTGGAGTGACAGTCAGAATCACGTTTCGATTCATAGTGACGATTCCGCGAAATTTCAAGCTGCAGATATGGCGAAGTCAAGAGTTAAAAGCTGCGTCGAAGTCGAAAGACAGAGACGCGTCGAAATACATTATTGGTGCCCAGTGTTGTCCACCCTTGGCTCTCCAATCTATAAAAATTAAAAAAAAATTATCCATAACGACAGATCATTTTAGGCAGGTTTGACCAACAGTATCACATTTTAAGTCGTGCCTCCTAAAATCTCATACAGGTTCCACCGTATTTGGTGTATTAGACTGTGTTAACATTAGGACTCATTTTGAGGCGGCACGTCTTTCGCTCCGGCCAAGTGTAGGCGAGGGACGCAGTGGGGAGGGAAACCAAAAAGAGCGAACGAAATTTAGATTAACTTAAAATTTTCAGTCGCAAACCGGTTTGAGTCTGGTTGTTGAGACCTGTTTCGTTTAGTTTTGTTGATGAAACCGGATTAGCGAATGAAGATGAAGCGAACCGTGTGCACACGACAGAGAAATGAGGAATGACCTGCCGCCTCAAAATGAGTCCTAATGTAAACACAGTCTTTCAAACACCAAATACAGTGAAACCTCTATGAGCCGGACTCGCACTGGACCATGAAATTTTTCCGGCTTAGACAAGTTTTCGGCTTATCCAGGGTACGTCTCTTACGAGTTTCACATATGACTCAACATGTTAAAACCATGGGATTTATGACAAAAAAATTCTCTAGAATTTTGTTAACGCTATCTAGAATTTTGTAAATAATGACTAAAATCAGAGAACGTTTCTTTGATGTCGTTAACCTGAAGCGATTAGATTTTTTTATTTTATAAAATTCAAATTTTTGTAAGCGAGTTTTCATCACCACATCAAAAGAGTTAATACTTGAATGAAAAAGGAAAACGTGTGGTTTGACGGGATGTTGAATTTGATCTTTATTAATAGTAAAATCAAATACACACTGCGTACCAACACTGTTTATAATTGTCTAGTATGATTTATGAGTAATGTTTAAACAATTTATAATTTCTGCAAATTTTTTTGTTTTATCCATTTCAGTTCTATTCTATCGCGTTTCTTCCACACGGGCATCCGAGACAGTTGACAGTTTTTTTAAAGATTTATTCGAATATAAAATAAACGTCAGTAGCAGATGATAAATTACAGGTGCAAATATAGACCGTACAATAAATTAATTTACGGTAGATTTATAATGAAAGCAGCAAAAAAAAAATATCTACAAATTTCTGGAAATTTTCGCATGCTTTTTCCACACATGTATGAAGAGATTTATGGCAAACTTACTCATCCGAAGAACAGCCACTGCTTGAATCACTGCTATTACCGTCATCCTGATTAAATTTCGGGACCGGTTTCGGTGGTATTGAGTCCTGGCTGGAATCACGGTACAGTAAATACCTAGAAAAATCAATTCTAGGCGCAGATACTAAACCGTTCATGATCGCTGCGATTATTTTTCAACAGAGGTCGAGGGTAGTCTTAAAAATCGTCACCGTGTAGATGAGCATTAAAGACATTTAAAGAAAATCGGTTTTTTCGTTGTATGGTTCACGCGGATAGCAGAACCCAAAAGAAACTTTGATGAGACTCGAAACTCTGTACAAAAATCACTCCACTGCGAATTTGTTGAAATTTTATTTTCATATGGAAAATGTTTTTTGATCTTTAACCTGGTTGGCTAATTATCGTTGAATGAGACAGCAAAATCGGCTTAATCGTTGAGGCACACGATCGCAGATTTTTTTTTGTTTTTCTTTTTTATAGCAAGTTTTTATGTTATTTTGATTTTACGGTCATTTAAAAAAATAATCGACGCTTCGAACAGAGCACTTTTGGTAGAATAAAGCACTTCGACCGCGGAAATGGCTTCACTGATAAGAATTGACTGAAGAATCAATGTGACCCCACAGCGATATGGTTGGCAAAATAATCTTTTTCAAATCACTGAATGGGGGGTTTTCGAAAACAATATTTATGTTTTCCTAAAATTCGTTTTTACAATAATTTCATAGTTCTTCCGAAAACATCTCTAATTTTTGTTAGATATTTCTTAAAGTTTCCTATTTTTGCCGGAATTTGAAAAGTCTTTCAAAAAGGGGTTCAAAAATTCCGAATTTTCTGCAGGTTTTTTATAACTCCGAAAAACCAGTATTTTTTGCAAAGTCTTTAAAACAAGTTCGCGGTTTTTATACCTTTTTCAAATTCAGTGATTTTTCTACAATTTTTTGTTAAATCTTCAAAAAAAAGATGTTTTTTCAATACCCTTGAGATTTTTTTATAACCCAGATTTGATCATTTTCACTGGATTTGAAAAAACCGCACTTTTTATGATTTGTATTTTCCAAATGCTTTGAATTTTTATAAAAAAAATTTTTTTTTACAAAGTCTTTAAAATATTTACTACGAAAATAGTAGCTTCTACTACGAAAATAGCAAATTTTTAACGATACACAGAACTCACAAAATTTAAAACGTTTCAACCGTTTTCCAGAGTTTCTTTCTTAAAATTGTATTTGATAACTCTTTTAAATCTCGGAAACTTCACTGTTTTTTAAGCTTCTTGGATACTTTTTAAACTTTTTAAATATTTCCCCGAATTTTGAGTCACTTTTGAGAAAAGCGAGAGTTCGCTTGTTAGAAATCTTACGATTTTTTTGCAATTATTAACAGAAATTAGTTTGAAACTATTAAAGTTCCCTCAAAAAAACTGTTACCGTGAACTCCGAATTTTTCTTGAACTTTTCAAAAACACTATACTCGAGTCAAAACAGTTTCTTTTCGATATTTGAATAACTTCTTGAATTTTCTCCAAATTAGTGACAAAAACTAATTCAGAACTTTAATAATTCATTCAACAAACTGTCTCCGAAAACTCCGAATTTCCTGGACACGCGAAATTCGCGCAACCCAAGAAGTTAACTAACACTTTTTTCTACTTCTCAAGTTCTCAACGAAATTTCGGCCATTGGCTGGAGCTAAAAATTGGCGCCCGCTCAATGCGAAAATTTAGCCAAAACTGGTGGAGAACCGATCGAAACCGACCCAATTTGTTCAAGTTTGCTGGCTGCGATCATCGGCACCGCTATGAGATATGAATATCTGCCCCTACGAACCTCTTGAAACGTTGGACGTTCGTTCAATTAGAGCGCCTACGATAAGCGAACCGCAACATTTTAAATTATTGCTGATAAAATGAAATTTTCCGTGTTTTTCCTTCGTTTTTTTCCCCAGCGATAAGGTGTCGTTGTCATTGCGACAGAGTTGAGAAAGATGCGGTTGTTTCGGAGATAAGATTTGGAATTAGTCAGAAAGAAGATTCAAAGTACGTATTGAGACTATGGGAAACGATTTGTATTCTAATTGTTTCGTTTTTATAAAATTTTGTAATGATTTTGTAAAGCTGGAAAACTCTCTGGCGATATGGTCGGGTGGTTTTTTTTTAGATTACGCCAATACAAAATAAACAGTAGCGAAACAGCTGGAAAAATGTATCTCCTACTGGTGCCCATATGTTTATAGGTACACAAAACTAGCAGATATCATTTAAATATTTGTTTTATTATTTCGAATTTACGACATGCAGATCTGGGGTTTCATATGTCGGTAATTTGAAGTAAAAATTGGATTAATTTTGATAATAAGCATCGTAAAATGGTTTGTTTTTTTCAATCCGCTAAGAAAGAAAAAAAACTCAAGTGTGGTGTAGGTCGGATATAAAAGCTTGACTGCAAGTATTTTCCAATTTTCGGTGATAGCGACTGCTTTGAAGAGCTCCACGTAATTGGGCAATATGTATTTCACAATCAATGGTTATTGATTGGGGAACTCTACGTGTTGACCAACAGAGAGACTAAAAAAACTGTTGGGGGTTTTCAGGTAATTCTTCAAAGAACGGCAATCTCGTTCTAGGCTTCTGAAACCTGAGGATTAGTAGCAATTTTGTTTTATAAAAATTTCACGTGGATTGAAAATACGAAATATCAATTTAACAAGCGGAGTAGGGAAGCAGACCTTCAAATTTTCCGGGACTTGTGAAGGTCGATTCTCTGGAAAATTGTCCTTAAACTTTCGATCGATCTCCAAAAAGTCTCCTGAAAATTTCGGCCATTATAAGATTTAACAAAAGTTGAAATTTCTAGGGACCGAAAAATTTATTTACGAGAAAAGGTGGCATTTTTGGTAGCTAAGCCAATGGATTTAAAACAATTGAAAGGTGGAGGCTAACTCGACGACCTACATATGGCATAATTGGCCTCGGGCAAGCGCGCGTTCGCCTGCATGTGGGCAAGTAAAACTGAGTTGACCTGTGGTCGTAAAAATTCTGAAATTAAGCCACCAGCAGGTGAAGTAGGGCATTGGGAGCTGCACGAGTTGACCTTAGATAGGTTAACTCTGATCGCTAGCTGGCTTACAGACACCTCTGTAAGGTCAGAGGTAACCTGACAAAAAGTTGACCTGAACATTTTTCTGAGTGTGGTTTTCTGGATAAATCGCAAGAAGCGGATGTGATATCTATATTTCAGTCCGTTTCAATAAGATTTTGTGAAGAAAAGTTTACTAGAATTTTTGAAAATAAAAGGGGTTTTCTAAAAAAATCGAAAACGGCTGATAGTAAATCGATGGAACTTAGAAATTGTGTTACATTCTATGAGGATTAAAATGTAGACTATAAGTTTTGTTTGGTTTCTACCTGCCCCCGCCTCCTATTTGCCACCCCGCAATTTATTGACCAAAAAAATTCGCTAGGGATTTAGAAATCGTCTTTAGCTTAAGTTTTTGAAGGAGGTTGAAAAATCTAAATTTCCTATTAAAACAAGACAAGGTTCAGTTGAAAGCAAAAATTAATAGTCAAAGACCGTATGTATCTGACGAAATAATCAGTTATTATTAGAATCTTCTTTAAATAATGAGAATGAACTTGACTCAAAGTATTTTATTTCATTCATATACGGTCAAGGCGGTCGATATGTGATCGCATTCTCATGTGAGGAGTCAACGTTGAGGTAAATATAGAAAATTATCTTAAATACAATCGTAATAACGACTTATTATTGCGAAGTTTTTTGGTAAGCTTTTATTTTTTCTCAAAAAAAACTGTTTGCTTAATTACTTTAACTACAGTAAAGTCATTATTACCTACAATTTTTAAAAGGAAGGTGTGGTCAACTTTAAAACTACACAAACCCCATTTTAACACCTTTTGATTGATCGATGATGATGAAAAATCAATTTGCGTAGATTAAAGTGCGTTTTATAGCAAAATTGATTTCTTTTACGTAATTTCGTCTACGTCACTTGACTAAAAACCAGAAATTATGAACTTGAAATGATTACAAAAGACGACTTTTTAATTCCTTGTGATAGAACGTCATCCAGTTTAATTTAAAAATATGTTTTATGGTTCATATCTCAAAAATAGTCAATTTTCATCGAGACATTTTCGTAATTATCGTTTTGTTTGTGTCTTTATCTCCCTTGGATTAATGTTTTTCTTTCAGTGACTTAAGCGATAATTACAAATTAAGCACTAAAAGCTGCCAACTGACAATTAATTAAAAAAAAAGCGTGAACACACGCGTTGTTCTTTGTTCAATTTAACAAAAAAAAACATACAAATCCTCTCTTTTTTGCTGGTATCTTAAAAAATTACGATCTGTTTTCTTGTTACTATGTGGTATTATCTCTCTTGTTTTTAAATAAAAGGTAAAGATATCTAACAGTTATTGAGGATTTTGCAAATTATCTTGTGTGTGATTAAAAATAATTTTAAATTGTGATAAGTGGTAACAACGTATTTGACTGTTTTTTTTTCGATAAGACATGTTTTGATACTGTTTTGTTATAGAACAACGTAAAAAAATTAAAATCCGATAATCTGTAATCTTTAAAGCAATATGAAATAAAATATTGTGAGATTGTTTAACAATATCACCCTTGAAAAATCAATGAAAATCCACTTTAAACCAGAAAAATAATCGATATTAAATTTTCACGATTTCAGTGGCTGATACTTAGGATGTTAAAAGAGGTTTACCCACTACAAAAATTAAAGATTAAGGAGTACTTCCGGTCACAAGCCGATGGTGGTATTTTATAATCAAATGGGGTTGGTATTGGGTATGGTGTCAGAAATTATATTCCAATATAAAATATCTTGGGAAAATTAACGCATTGAAGAAAAACCCCACAAATGTCGCAATTCCATTGGTGGTTCGCCGTTCATGTAAAACTGTAGGTGCAAAAGGGAAGAAAAAATGTTATGAAGCCCCGGTTTGGAAGGTCCAGTATCGGTTTGAGATGCAGAAGAGAAAATTGGTTTGCAAAAATGAAAAAAAAATTTGAAATAGGAAAAATGTTGGCAAAAAAAACAACTAAAAGGGCCTTTGAAGAATACTTTAAGATCTAATAAGATACCTGATTATACTCTACTTTCGTGGTTCCCAAACTTTTTCAGTTGACGCCACCCTTGAACACTTATCAAACAGCTGACGCCCCCCCCCCCCTTTTTTTTTTTTTGAAAACCTGTCAAACTTCCGTGGTTCTATTCTAATATTTTGAGTTAAAAATCCACACACACACTTTTACTGTCCATTTCAATTATTTATTTCCCTAGTTTCTACAAAAACAAACTGAAAAAATAGAAAATTAATGTGATGGGTGACACTGTTTTTCTTTCACTAAAATCTGAATGTTAGGTCTGATGTTTGATAGAACACAGCGGAGATCGCTTTCCAGATTAAGTCTGCAACGCTGCTTTGTTTTTATTAGACAAGACGAGAACAATATCTTGAAATGTTAATTTCAAATTTCTTCACGCCTACCGTCCGTAGCTCTACGCCTCCCAAGGGGGGAGCAGCTGAAATTGCTCCACGCCCCCCTGGCCGTGGTCCCACGCCTCCCAGTTTGGGAACCATGGATCTACATGATGTTTTTTTGAGATTTATTTTACTTGAAGATTTTTTTTACTGGTCTGGTCGGAGATGAAATTTGATCTATTGAAATATTATGTCAAGTTTTTAAAATTTTAAATTGTACTTTGGGGCAGATATTAACCCGTAAAAGGTATCATGAGTGAAAAAAACACCCCACTTAATTTGTTTTAAGCAATTAAAACAACTTGATGGTTTCAACCCGGCATATTTCAAAAACTGCAGCTCATGTCCAAACCATCTATCAGAATCGGGGTCAGCGACACGAAATTATCTAAAAAACCAACTTTAATATCGGACGTACCAAAATGAGTGTCGGACTAAGTAACATACAAATATATCGGGGTGTCGTTTCAGCCATTATGTTTTTACGTGATTTTTTTTCGATTAAGGGTGTAAATTTGCCACCCTAAAATTTGTCCAGGAAAGATTTGGAGACGATTTTTGTGAAAATACTTTAGTGTAATTCTCTGCAGTAGCCCAAATCTAGTGCCTCTAAAAACATGTTGGTTCCTTGATCCCCAATGATGGTAATTAGGCTAGTTTTTATTCTAGATTGTTGCGAGAAAACTTTAGGACAATATAATCAAACAAAATTTAAATACAATATTGTATGGCACCGATGTGAACTTTGAGATAGCAAACTTTTGTCAATATTTTTGAAATACCCTTAAGCTTTATCTAAACATTACTAGCTGTGTCTAAACATTACTGATAAAAGGTGTAATTTTACTGATAGAGACCCAGGTGTTGAAGGGGCAACTCCTGACAATAATTTACTTAACGAAAATTAGTCATTTGGCAGGTGGATTGCGATGTGACCAATAAATTCATTACCATAGTCATACTCTCATAAAAATGCTTAATCACAAAGTGCTGAAGAAATTTTTATCATCATTTCTGTAGATGCTTATCTTAGTTAAGCATATCAGCTAAAGATTTTAGCCTGTCGCCAAATTATCCGATGAGTGGAATGTACTTAAAATCATTAAAAAATCACTTATATTATTATTCATAAGTGAGCAACGCAATTTTTGTCAATTTGACATAATCTAGTCGATTTTTAACAATCTTTTGTAGGATTTGTAGGCTGATAAGATTTATTGAGATTTTTAAAGTGTCTATTGATTCATTTCGAATATGGCAACTGCATTATGTGTGTCTGCGTAACTTAAAGTTGCAGGGGAAAATTTTCACCTGCGGTGCATTTATTTTAGGATTTACTCGTCCTTATAGATTAATGTTCGCCTGCGGCGCTTTTTTCTGTGCATTTTACGGCCCTTTTTGTGTTGGTTCGCTGATATTGGAGAGGAGATTAGCTCGAAAACCCTTTCAGGGGATTAGCACGAAAAATTTTAGCACGAAAAGGGCCATTCGCATTTCCGGCTTGTGTTACATTTCTTTCACAATCCTGTGGTTCAAGTGATTTCTTTAAATTAAATTTATTTAATCTTTGAATCGACCTATAAAATAAACGACTTCAATCAATGTTTGCTCATAAATCATGTTCAATTGAAAATAAATTAATTTATGCAGTCGACACTAGCAGAGAAGACCAACTTATTATAGTGTAAACTTTGATTGACGGAAAAAAAACTCATCAGAAATGTGTGCAGAAATTTTGTAATCAAGACATGAAGCGAAGGATAGCTGGGGAACGTTAATATTTTTAAACGACGTAATGATACCTCGGTAGAAAAAGGTCATAAAAACCAAATTGTACTCTCAAATCAAAAAAACCCCGTCCTCGTCTTCCAACATATGAGCGGCATTGTTTAATGTTAATGTCAAGTATTCATAGAGTGCTTTGAAAATCTAAGTAAGTATATTCAATCGTTCATTACTCTATAGACCCTGAAACAATATACAAAACAGTCGTTAGAATTCTTCTCGGGCAATTTATTCTAATTGTAATGTTTTCAATTGTCTGTGATTTCCATACAGCTGTAATAGTGTTGGTAATTTATTATTGTATATGATTGTCACTTCATGAACATATTTTTAAATTAATTTTTCTCACAGCCAGTTTAAAAAAATCTATGCGAAATGGCAAATTTGATTACAAACTGGGTCAATCTGTTGTTAAAATTGTTAATTTAGTTAAGGGATTCGTAGATTGCCCATATGTGGTAGTTTTGGTAAAATTGACCCAATTTTGACAATGGATTTCCGTTTTGAGTTTGGGGAGAATTATGACGGCCAGGAAAAGACTAAACAATTTCGTCGTTATCTGCCATATGTCGATATAACCATTATTTGGCAAAAGTTTTAACCTTTAAGGAGTCCAGAGTTTTTTTGGGGTGATTTTGTTTTAATTTTCTACCATTTTCCACAATTTTCGCGATTTTTTCAGCATTTTTTAGTCAAAAATTAGAGTGCCTAATTTTTTTAGGTGAATGTACCACTGTCTGGGTTTTTTTTGCCTCAAATTAGCGAATTGTGAATAAATTTATTCGTCATCACACACTCGTTAGCTGGAACTAATTATGCTACTAACTAAAATATAAACAAATGAATGAGAATAATAAAAATCATTTCACGGGCACAATATAATGCTAATTTCCAATTGCTGCCTCTAACGATTGACAATTTTGGATGTGAGGTGTTTGTTTTTGTTTAGAGGCTTTTTTCCGGAGGTGGTGCAGTGAAGATGGTAACTTATTGTGAATGAGATTTCAGGTTAACCTATAGAGCAAGGCTGATTCCATTAATGAAATTTGTTTTCAGTTATTTGTGATCAGGAAGAGGTTGACGGTCATGGAATTTAAATTACCTACTAGTGTTTGTTTATCAGTTCAAAGTAATGAATTGAATGGTTAGGTAGGTTGTGGTTTTTTTCAGTAATTTTGTTTATATAGACTTATCGTATCTCAATTCGGCGGTCTCTCCAAATTGGGGTTTCCTAACCATTCTTGTCGCTGCCACTGCAACTGTAGTTTATTACAATATATTAATGGTATTATTTGCAACATTTATAAGGTTTTGAAACGCAGCAAAGGTATATTCCTTACCTTTGCTAGGTTTCAAAACCTTATAGACAATAATTCTGAAAAACTAGTTGAAATGGCGACATTTGAATGGTTTTGTTCTTATCAACAGCAAGGTCGTAGTAACAGTCACAGAACCCTTCTTAATTGGAAAAATAAAATATGATTTTTTCAAATTTAAAACTTAGAATGCATTCAGCGACCCGAGCCGCTCTGGAGCGGCTCAGTATGTGTCACAAAACCGCTCAGCTGAGCCGCTCAGTGTTTACTGAATGCACCGCTACTGAGCTGCGCACATGAAACTGTCAAAATATTCGGGATTATAGTGGAAGATGGACCGAGAGTGGAATTATTTCCACAATATTCGGTATTTGCGCATCAGATATGTTAAATTTGGAGCCCATCGCAATGTTGGTTGATGAATGTAATACTCATTTTGAAGTAATCTCAATTCGAAGTTCGAAGCCTGAAAGAAACCGGGATTATTTTGAGGTGACTATACCGAAGTACACTCCCGAACTCTTTCGCCAACATTTTCCGCAACGCCGACTATTTCAATTCCCGTTTGCTCAGCAAGAACTTCCATGAGACTTCCCGTATTATAAATAACATAAATAACTATAAATACTATAAATAACACCATTAATTTCCGTCGTCATTTTTACACATGAATTGAGGTTATGTAATTCTTCATTTGACATTTGCTCAGCTACTGAGCGGAGTTCCTTTACGCTCAGAAAAAATGTGAGCTGCTCAGTTGAGCCGCTCTTTAGCTATTGCGTTCAGTATCTGAGAAACTTTTTCGCTCTAGAGCTATGCTGGTGCACAAAATGAACAAAACCATTAAAGAACAAACCATTAAAGAACAAAACAATTAAGAACAAAGAACAAAACTATTAAGGTAGAACCAGAAACATACGTCCGTGCGTCCGCCATGCGTCCGTCACGTTGAAAGTAAAATCAACGGGCTGCTATGAGTACTCCCCTAATAATGCGTTTGTCCGATGCAGCAACGCACCGTCACCGCATAGAGTAGGTCGACTTTCTACTTTTACATGCGGCAACGCACGGAAATGTCATTTCGCAAAAAAGTTTGGTCACGGTTTAAGCAATTTAAGTATGGAACAAATTTAAAGTAATTGTTTCGACGATAAACTAATAGAAGAAGTGCAAAAAAAGTGAAGAAGAAGTGATTCGTTGCCGTACCCAACTGTCACCGCATAAAACTGTCTACCGGACGGACGCATGACGGACGCATCGACGTACGATTCAGGTTCTAGCTTTACAACATGATTTTCACATAAAAACAAAAAGTGTGTGTTTTGACCTCCGCTGAACCCCGGAGACTGACTCACCGAACCCCTGGGGTTCGATCGAACCCAGGTTAAGAAACACTGGTCTATTTCAATAAAGCACTTTGAATTAACTTCAGTTGGGTGCTTTACCAGTAAGCCATGCTCCCACAATTTGAAAACTAATTACAACTAATTCCATACCCGGTAAACTTCACCACCTTCCGTGAAAAGTTTCTATTCAACAAATTTCTACTTAAAATACCTCCATTCCATATTGAAATAATTTTCTATTGAAGTATTTTTAGCTTCTTAAGAATCCATAACAATGTTCTCTTTATACACGGAATCGAATTAATTGAACAGAATGTATTTGATTAAAATATAAAAATAGAAACGTTCAAAGTTTAACAAGGGGTGATTTATGGAAATTGTTTCCTATAATAATAAAAAGTAACAAGAAGTGATCACACAAAATTGGAATAAACAAATAGGAAATTCTCAATTGATTAAATTTTCCTTTGATCGAAAAAAAAAATCGAAAACTTTCATTCAAATAATTTATAATGACTTACTTTGAATCGAGTTTTGGTGTTTGATGATGACTAGGACTTCTTGTTATTGTATTTAAACTAACTACACTTTGTCCATGTGCTTCTGATTGACCTTGTAGAGGTGCCATGGGAGAGCTGGGTGCCGATCGAATTCCCAAACCCACACTATTTGTCGATCTGAAAAATGAACAAAATAAATTTATTAAATAGATTTCAAGGTGATACGTTATTGATTTCAGGGGAAAAATTTTGTTTAACAGTTAATTTGATTAAAGATTTAAAAGCAGTTAAACTAGTTATAACAATCTTGATATTACAAGAACAAAAAATACGTCGTTATATCCGGCGTTATATACCTGCATGGCGATTTTCGGGACAAAAAATCGTGCAGAAAATGGCAAAGTAACACAATAGGGCTTTTGCAGGACGCCGCGACCATAAGGTCACAGAATTGTTTCAAATTTAAGACGCGACGCCTACTTCATGACTTTTTGTGTTACTAGCAGACCCTTCGCTGCCAGCTTAAAGTTTTTTGTATAAATTTTAGAATGCCAAAAAACCATAAATAAATTAAAAAACGCTATCCTTACAGGACCTTCCGTTTCGAATTTTGAAATTCCAACACCAGATTCGAGATAAGCAACCCTAAAAACCTTCCAAAGGCAGTTTTTGTGAGAAAAATTGGATTAAGGACATTTGCGTTGTACTTACAGGACCTTGTTTCGAATTTTGAAAATCTAATATAGTTAAAAACCTGCTCCTGGCAACGCAGATAATTTTGCAAAAAAACACGTGAAAACCGGTCCAGTAGTTTTTGAGTTTGGTAATCTCAGACAGACCAACAAACAAACAAATCAACAAACATCCATTTTTATATACATAGATTTGGATGGAAAGTTTTTCCTCCACAGCTAATCATTTGATCTGAAAATTTCAGAGTATGTCATATCGTTATGCGTTAAGCGGTTAATAGCCAAATGCATAAACACAATTCTCACACTAACCTTTCCCATAATTCACATCCGTTTTTGAACGTTTCATCCATTTTTAAAATTTGGTCGCTATAACCGACAAGTTTTCGTATATATGTAGGCCGCGTCAACTGTTCTGCCTTTATAATCGGCTTTCAAAATTGATTGAAAACAAAGAAAAAAATCTTTACACTATATACCACGTTGCAGTCGACATTCCGAGTGATTTTGAATTTTTTTTATGAAAAATACAAGTCCTGTTCGCTTAGGAGACAAATTCCGAGTGTTTTTAAAAACAACTCTAAAAAGTCCAGGTGCACAAAATTCACGGTAAATATCTCCGTATCTGACAATCTTAAATGTAACTATTTTTGGTACGATAAGCAATGATGATTTTATGGAACACCTGTGTTGGCCCCGTCCAATAAAACATTCGATTGACGATATTTTGGGGAAATTATAATTGTTATACAAATATATATATGCACCCTTATATCAGCCATACTTTCATCCAGGTGTGAACTTTTTTTTTTGTTTTATGGAATTTCAACTTTTCTTATCAATTTGCGTAGCCAAAGCGATACCTACACTAAAAGCATATAAGAGTAGTTTATCTCTGATTAATCATTAGGTAAAATCGCTCTGCAAATCAATTTGATATGATTTGAAATATTTCTAATGGTTAGTTCCATCAATTTATGATCACAACAAAAAATGATTCATTGAGGTGAGCAATGGAATTTTATAACACTTGATGATATCCATAGGTGGTAAATACCACAAGTAGAGGTACTTGTCGTTAATTAAAAGGACAAATTTCCTGATTCATGATTCAAAATTGTGAGTCATAATCAAATATTTTTACCATTTTTTTAACAATTGATCAAAGTTTCTACCTAGTGCTGCTGTTCATTTACATTTAATTGACGGTTTTATCATAGAAAGATAAAATTTTTGCGATGAAAAAATTGCAGATAATAAATAGTTGGGAAATAATAGTTTTTAGGTAAGTATTAGGTGATGCCAGGGCCGTAAATGTCTATCCCAGCTATTTTCTAAACCAAAAACGGATTTTTCTAAACCAAAAACGGGTTTTTCCCTTCCCCTCTTGGTTTAATCCCCTGGCCTGCTATTTTCTAATCCCTTAAACGAATTTCAATGCAGTTTTCGATGTTGAATAGGATATTTTCTCAGAAAGCTCTTTTTAACTAAAAACATTCACTGGCTATCCCCTAAGCTTTATTACTCGATTTCGATGTGTGATATTCTTTTCTTGCCAACATTCATATTTTAATGTTTAAAATAACTTCTGTCCTTTTGACCTAATTGATTATTGAAAAAAAAATGCAAAATCCATAAAACCCGCCAATACTCTGCAAGCTTTTAATATGTTATCACTAATGGAGTTTGTTTGTATAGAATAGCAAAAAATAAATAAACAGAATCAATTTTCCTGCCCACTTTTCTCAATGGAATCCGTATCATAAAATGATGACCTCATTTATGCAAGAAAAAAAGGTTTTTCTATCCTATTGTCATTTCGTTTGACAGCAACATAGATTCACGTTTGGTGCCATTCATGCTTTGTGTAAACCTAAATGTTGGCAATTTAAAACATGCTCCGAAATGAATGAAATGAATTTTTTTTTTGGCTTCATTCAAATTTTTCAAGGAAAGTAATGGAAAACTGTCAAAGAAAATATGAAAAACCATCAAATGTGTGTGGAAAATCATCAAATTTGAAAACAAAATGGCAATAAACTGACTTAGGGAAAAGTTATTCAACCGAAATGCCTCTGTCTAAATGTGCGAGTATTAACATTTTTCAAGTTATTTTTAGGTTTTGCTGTATGTTTTGTCTTTTAGTAAGACGACATAAGAAGGTTCATTAACTCATTTCATTAGAAAGGTTGGCCTATTTCCAGACATTGTACGTGGTGCGATTTTCTTGTTTTTCTTCATTTTCATTTTGCTGCTGTCATTTGGAGATTATTTTTCTTTTCTAATGAGGACTGAACCGCTTTCTTGCCATGCCATCATGCAACAATAATTTATTTTGCCATCCGATGATTATACAACAATGCCTCGAATTATGAAAAGTGAGTCTAATGAAAAAGATTGAAATGGAAACTGTATATGTAATATTGAAAATGCACTTTTCTCAAAACAAAACAATTTATTTCAGTCTCACAGACTTTCCACTCACATGACGTCTTTACTCCTCGAATGTACTTCAATAACTAACTCTTGGAGTTGCCAGACTCCTAGACATACACCCCCCCGTTGAAATCAAACATATTTCAACATTTAACAATCATATTAAATTAGCAAACAAATTACAATTTTTTTTTTGTTTAATCGTAGTGGACTGTATTTTAAAAATTTTCAGATAGCGTAAAATTCAATTCAACTCAAATTACAAATGGATAATTTAGTACTTGGTGATTAAAAGTTCTTATTCAATTTTCGAGTGTTTAAATTCATAACTCTTAAAGTAAACTAAAATGATTAATTGAAAGTGAAGAACAAAATTATTTGAACTTAAAATTCTGGCAAAGCTAACTTAAGTTACATATTAAGTATCAAAAGGTAAAATACAAAGTTTCTTCAGACTTCGCTTGAATAGTCCGTGAGTTGTTCGTACATCAGCAACCCTGGAAATACCGTCCTCGCCCGGAATAAGCTTGACGATGCGTCCCAAATTCCAATGAAGTGGAGGCTGATTATCGTCCGCGAGAAGAACCATTGAGCCTATTTTTAGGTTGCTCGAGCCAGTCTTCCATTTGGAGCGTCCCTGAAGATGCTGTAGATAATCGGATTTCCAGCGGTTCCAAAAATGCTGTTTTATTTTCTGAGTATGCTGCCATCGACTGAGTCGACTGTCAGGAATGTCACGATAGCACCTTGTGCCAGGTTCCACTAGGGAAGTACCTATGAGAAAGTGAGCTGGTGTCAGGATGGAAAGGTCATTAGGATCTGAGGATAAGGGCATTAGGGGCCTTGAATTCAAAATAGCCTCGATTTCTGTTAAGAGTGTGTAGTACTCTTCGAATGTGTAGACCAATCCTTTAGTCACAGTGTACAAGTGCCTTTTGACACTTTTCACGGCCGACTCCCAAAGGCCGCCAAAGTGAGGAGATCGGGGCGGTATGAAGTTCCATTTTATGCCTCGACCAGCCAGGTTTGTTGTGATTTCGTCTTGTTGTAAATTCAAAAACTCGTAAATCTCTTTCAGTTCACGAGCTGCTCCTACGAAATTTGTCGCGTTGTCCGAATGAATGGAAGTACAAAGTCCTCTTCGCGCCACGAAACGTCTTAACGCCGCTAAAAAAGTCTCGGTTGTCAAGTCCGTCACTAACTCTAAGTGCACCGCTTTTGTGGAAAAGCAAGTAAAGACAGCGATGTATCCCTTTGAAATATGGATTCTGCCTCTTCTTCTACTTTCTCGTATCTGGATGGGTCCGGCATAGTCGATTCCAGTAGTTTGAAATGGGTGATCCGGAACTGTAACCCTTGCTTGGGGTAAATCGCCCATTATGATGTCAGGAACGGTGGGTCTAACCCTAAAGCATTCAACACATCGTTTGGTAACCTTTCGTGCCTCTCGTCCCCCTGAAATGGGCCAATATCTCTGCCGTATTGAGTGCAACAGTTGCTGAGGTCCACAATGCATCAACCTCAAATGTTCGTCTCGTAGAATAAGTTCGGTTACGTGGTGTTTGGAGGGCAAGATCACTGGATGTTTTTGCTCTTCTGTGATGTTTGCATGTCGAAGCCTACCGCCAACTTTGAGTAAATTGTCCTTATCGATAAATGGATTGAGTGAGCTAAGCGTACTTCCAGGCTTTATCGACTTTCCCGAGTGCAGAGTCGTCGTCTCCCCAGGAAAAGCCTCTGCTTGCACCCAAATAAGAATTCTTATCCGCGCCTCCTCCAGTTCGCCTACTGTTAAAGGTCCACCGAATTGTTGTCGCCTTAGTTTATTCCGAAATCTGAAACAATAAGCAACTATTCTTAGTAATTTATTAAATTTCGAAAATCTCTGCAAAAGTTCCATTTTGAAAGGCCTGGCAGCTACATTCACTTGGTTTTGAAAAGGGTCAGTAGGAGTCTCAACGATTACTGGAGGCCATTCATGTGGAGACGATATCCAATCAGGTCCATGCCACCAAAGGCTATTCGAAATAAGTTTTTGCGTGTTGACTCCTCTTGAAATGAGATCTGCCGGATTGTCCTTTGACGGAACATGACGCCAGTGGTAACCAGAAGTGAGTGTTCGTATTTCTGCCACTCTTCGTGCTTCAAATGTTCTCCTATTTGCAGGAAGCATGATCCAACTCAGAGAGATGGTTGAGTCACTCCATAAATGAACAGCTTGCATGTCGGATCTCAAAGATTTTGTGATGATCGATGTAAGTCTTGATAACAATAAAGTTGCGCACAACTCAAGGCGTGGTAGCGTCAATTTCTTCAGGGGAGCGACCCTTGACTTTGAGCATAAGAGATTCGAGTTGAAATTTCCAGTATCGTCCACGGAAACTACGTAAACACATGCACCGTATGCTTTCTCCGAGGCGTCGCAAAATCCATGGAGAATTATTGTTTCATCCTGAGTCTTCGGTTGCACATTACGAGGTACCTTCAAGTGCTGTAGATGTACCAGCGATTTTAGGAAAATTGTCCAAGTCCTTTCCAAATCAAGGGGCACCTTTTCGTCCCAACTCACTTTAAGCCTCCAAAGCTCCTGCATAATCATTTTTGCGGTTATGATGATTGGTCCAATTAGACCTAAGGGGTCATAGATCTGAGCAATAGCCGACAAAATCTTTCGTTTTGATAATTTGTTATCTTCGTTGGATTGGATTCGGTACAGCAAAATGTCTTCTTTACTGTTCCATAACAATCCCAATGTTTTTATCGAGTCCCCGTGATCCAAAGTGAGGAGCTCATCCGTCGTGCCTGATGCCTCCAGATGTTGTAATACTCTGGGATCATTTGTTCGCCATTTCCTTAAATGAAATTTGCCTGCCTTCAAAATTTCGGTCAACTGCTGCTGTAGCTGAATAGCCTCCTGAAGAGTGCGTTTCCCAGACAAGAGGTCATCCATATAAAAATCTTGATCTATCACGGATGCTGCCTCCGGTGAAGTCGCTCTTGCTTCGTTGGCCAGTTGTTTCAGACATCTCATGGCAAGAAATGGAGCACTGTTTGTGCCGTACGTCACAGTATTTAGTGTGAATATTTGAATAGGTTTTTTCGGGTCTTCTCTCCATAGAATTAGTTGCAAATTTCTGTCCTTTTCCGTCACTTGGACCTGTCTAAACATTTGCGTGATGTCGGCAGTAACGACGTATTCGTAACACCGGAATCGAAGCAATATAGCGAAGATATCATTCTGCAAGTTTGGTCCTGTCATCAATCGATCGTTTAAAGATGTTCCCAAATGCGTTTTGACTGAAGCGTCAAAAACTACGCGAATTTTTGTAGTCAGACTCGATAGTCTAAAAACTGGTTGATGCGGAATATAGTAATGCAATTTTGGAATTTGTTGATTGGCCTCTCGCAGCGACATGTGTCCCGCAGCCTCATAGTCCGCCAAAAACTTGGTGTATTCCGTTTTTAAATTTGGTTGCTTGTCGAATCGACGTTCCAAACTTTGTAGTCGCCGTACAGCCTCTTTGTATGAGTCTCCTAGTAAAACCTTGGAGTCCTGCGGAAGTTCCACCTCGAATCTTCCCTCGACATCCCTGGCATGGGTGCGGCGGAAATGTGTTTCGCAATATTCTGCTTGGTCATACTCATTTTTATTTACGTCGACTTCTTCCAGTTTCCAAAATTTCTCTATTTGACGGTGCAGAGTGGAAGTCGTCACTAGATGGCAAGAAACTTGTGGAGAAGCACCACGATGGCCAAATTCCCCACCCACAATCCAACCCAATTTAGTATTCTGAAAGGATGGCTGGTTTTTGTTCGCAATATTTTCTCCCGGAATCAACAGCTTCCAAAAAAGTCCTGCCCCAATCAATAAATCAACGGGACCAGGTTCCCGAAAACCTGGATCTGCCAAATGGATTCCCGGTGGCACGAGAAGTAGCGGCGACCTCAAGCTGACTTGAGGAAGTCTTTCCGTAATGCTAGGAAGTATCAAACATGCCTGCTCCTCAGAAAAGCCCGACACTGCTGATTTGATGATTATTCTTGCTTCTTTCTTGACGCGTAGTGGCGACTGTTGAACGCCGCTTATTGGCATGTTAACATGATTGCACTCAAGTTTCAATTTTTTGACAAAATTTTCTGTTAGCAGATTGACCTGAGAACCCGGATCTAGTAATGCTCGGCACTCATGCCAAACACCCTCTACATCGTTTACGAGAACTCGAGCCGTTGAAAGAATAATTCGTGTGGTGTCTTTTGGCAGACAATGAGTTACAACTGGATTCGAGCTACTTGGTTCGCTAGATGTCGGTGTGTCAGCCACCACAGCTTCTTTGTGCAACAGCGTGTTGTGCCTGCGCCCACATTTTCGACATGACGACAGCTTACAATTTGTGGACTGATGCCCTGACTTTAAGCAGTTGAAGCACAGTTTAAGCTTTTTGACTTCTTCGATTTTGGCGTCTGTAGACAATGCTAGGAACTTGTCGCACTTGTAAATCAGGTGTTGTTTATTACACAACTTACAGCTGAGTGACGTCGGAGAGCTGGTCGTCGTAGGGAGCGCTACTTTCTTCTCCTTTTTTATAGTGCTTGTTGTTTGAGGGTTTTCGGGTTTGGCTTTACCCCTGTCGACCATCTCAAAAATAAGACATCGTCGCTCAAGGAATTTCAAAAATTCCTCCACTGTTGGGTTCGAATCGTCGCTAGTTTTACCTATTTCGCGTTCCCATTCTTCTTTCGTAGGATTGTCTAATTTATTCGTCAACAAATAAATCAAAATAGTGTCCCATTGCCCCACTGGTTGACCAAGCGACATTAAAGACCGAATATGTGTTCGAACGCAGTCTACTAATGCCCTTAGATTTGTTTGATGGGCTTTGGAAATGGTTGGAAGCTCGAATAATCCCTTCATGTGTGTGTTAGTGATGATTCGCACATTTGCATAGCGATTTTCTAGAAGTTTCCATGCTTCGGAATAATTGGCGTCGGTAGCTTCCAATGCGGAAACAACATTCAGCGCATCTTCCTTGAGCAAACCTCTCAATATTTGAAACTTTTGCACGTTGGGAATTTCCTGTTCGTGAACTGCTTTTGTAAAAGCGTCTTTAAAGGATAGCCAATTTTCATATTTTCCGCTAAAAGGCTGAATTGTTAAAGGTGGTAACACCATTTTCACCATTTCTGTATGTCGTTGTGACTGCACTAGTGGTGGTTCTCGTTCTGGCAGTTTTTGCGTTGCGTATAATTTTTGTTTTGCTTGTGTTAACGCTTCGTAGTATTTGCACTCATATGATTCAGCGCTTTCAATATGCTCGCGCAAGGTTTCCGCATCTGAGCCTTCTAGTAAGTTTTCAATCTCAACATTGATCTCTTCGAACCTGCGCCAAATGTCCGAAATCTTTTCCAGCCTTTCCAGCAATTGATCGGTGTCGGTAGTGCAGTTTTGTACAAAGGTAGAAAAGGTACTTAATTGCCTTTTCAAAGCACCCCTCTTTATGTTTAGCAACTTTAGGGCTTCTGTCATTTTGGCAAATTGAATTAGATATCGGAAACTCACCTTAGCAATGAATCAAAATACTACGATGTAAAATCTTGTTATAGCTGCTTGTCGTCTGATGTCTGCCTCGTTCCGCTGACTACTTGTATGTATTGCAGAGGGCAGATCGTGTTGTGTGTTTGCTACTGTCACTCACTAATTGCACATTTGTATTTGTCTCAATGTTCTTGTTGCTTACACTTTTGTCCACACTGTTACACGTATGACTATGTATTGAGTCCGTGTATCGCTTTACTTGCTTGCGATCGCCATTTTTATTTTCGCACAATTGTCTCTTAATTCTTGTAGAATTTTCCACTTTCAAAGTGAAATATTCGGCTCGAATTGACCATAATGTATATGTAATATTGAAAATGCACTTTTCTCAAAACAAAACAATTTATTTCAGTCTCACAGACTTTCCACTCACATGACGTCTTTACTCCTCGAATGTACTTCAATAACTAACTCTTGGAGTTGCCAGACTCCTAGACAGAAACCATCATTACGTCGAATGCTGTCTAATTAATGTCATGATAAACGGAAAGGAATTTGAGACTCTCAATTTAAAAAAATTAGGAATATTAGAGATGATGCCATCGGCATATTAAAGTTTTTATGTTTTATGTCATTTCAATGGAATAACTGTGAGGATTTGGATCAAATACAAGAGAAACTGGTCTATAATAAGGCATACTTTTGCTAAGCATTTCAAAGAATGTCTTCTTATTTCCTTTTTTATGGAAATAAGAAGACATTCTTTGAAATGCTTAGCAAAAATATGCCTTTTTATTGCAGTTTGAGAATTAGAATATCTTTTTAAAGTATCTCTCCTACAAATTATAGATCGTGATCAGTTTTTTATTCCACAGATTTCAAAAAATATCCACCATATCCAAGAATTTCCCGGTTAAAATAATTTACTTAACATTTTTAAAGATTTATTAAAACAATTCTAAAGAAAGCACAATTTGAATCACATCAAATGTTCGTTTCTTCAGAAAAACACCACAATTGATGGATTTAAAGAAAGATTCAATTCCGATTCCATTGGAAAATTATCTCATTAAATTGAGTTCACAGCATGGAAAATATCCACACAAAAAGGAAATACCAGCAAAATACTCGTTAAAAATTGTTTACTTCCCATAATATTCGTTTGAGTGAATCACAGGTGTGTGTGATATAAATTTCTGAAGGTAAATGCAGGGAAAAATCACTCAAAACAAATTTCTAATGTAAACAGAAGCTTTACGATCTGCAAATATGCTTTTATCTTTTCGAAATAAATCCGGAAGATATTTTAACTCAAAAAGTGACGACTGGTTGACGAAGAAAAATTATTATTTTCCACACAAGCGGGAAAAACTAATTAATTTCCTCTAATTTTTTTTAAAACATAACAATTTCCTCATTCACTATCATACTGTTTTACATTTTCACGTGGCTGTTTTTTTTGCAATTTCCATGAAATTGAAATTATTCAACAAGTTCACTGAACATTTTGTTTAAATTTCGTCATTGTTTTTCTTTGTTTACAAACTTTACATTTTCCGAGCTAGTTATTTTCTAAAAATATTTTTGTTTTGATCAAATATGGCAAAGATTAAGGCGCTTTTGCGCAGACCAATAAAAATGAAAGTAATTTTAACATGAATATTAATATTTATTTATTAAAAATTCTATAAAAATACGACTCCTCAAAATTTTAAGTTTTCTGACAATAATAAGCTTTTAGCATATTAATTTGTTTAACTAGAATTTTATTTACTTGAAATAATGCTGAGAAAAGGCCGGAACTCCTTGTTAACACCAATAAAATAAGAAATTAATTTTGATTATGTCCGAATTAATTAAAAATGTTAATAGCAAAAATACGCAAGTGCTTTATGGGATGTTGGCTGAAAACAGCGTAGACTGAATAAATTATGACAAAATATTAACTAACAGAAAATTGGCCAAAATGACTAAAGATTTTAGGAAAAACATTCAAAAAAAAACTAGCAGAAATGCTGTGGCTTAGAAATTATTTAAATCAGGAATGCTCACTAATGACGTAATAAGTAGCACAAGTTTAATTAAGAAATCAAGTTTTTCAGTCTAATCATACAACTGTTAACGCTGCTACATCAAAGCTTCATTTAAATTAGGGCGTAAGAAGAGAGGCGAGCGGGAAGGAAGCAGGGTTTTTTGATTCTGGTATTCTTATCTGTATGTTTAGCATGTCCTGTAAAATTTATGTCTTAGACATAACTTTGTTTGTCGTCGGTGGGCGAAAAGGGCCATAAACTAAGCTTCTTTGATTTACACATCTAACTATTTTAGTGGGAATCGGGATTACAATTAAAATAGTTGATTTCAATCATAAAAATAGTTAAAAACGACTATTTTTATAATAAACTAGCTTGCATACCCGTCGTTGCCGGGTTAAGCTTTTTGTCTAAGTTTTAGAATACGAAGAAAACCGGAAAGAACTTAAAAACTTAATGGGTCTATGTTGGGGCTGGACCCCCGACGAACATCTATGCCAAATTTCAGGCCAATCGATTCAGTAGTTTCCCCGCGAAAGAGTAACATAGCGCAAAAACCAAGTTTCGAAATCACTTTACCCCCTCCCCTTACTCCCCCCACCCTCGCGCTACTTTTCCGTATGCCTATGTTGGAACCAGAACTACCACATACACTCATGCCAAATTTCAAGTCAATCGGTTCAGCCGTTTTTGCGTGAAAGAGGAACAGACAGACAGACAGACAGACAGACACCAACTCATTTTTTTTATATATTAGTATGAGTATGGTATACCCACTTAGTAGTAAAATTTACTATTTTGTGGTTAAATTGGCCATTTTTGTAATGTAAATTAACAATTTTAGTTGTAACACTGATTCCAACTAAAAAAACCATTAGATTTGCTTTTTTTTTTGTGTGTACCAACGTTTTCAAATGTAATCATCCTGCAATTTTCACCCAAGTTTGTATGTAAAATGAAACTAAAAACTAGGTAAGACAGGTCAATGCTTCAAAGAATTCTGCTTGCATTTTGCGTGTAAGTTTCAGTTTCCTTTTTTTTTATAATTTTTTAAAATTATTATGTAAGTCTCTGCACAGAAAATCCATGTATAAGGGCTGTAATTATTTCATGCTCTCAGCGGCTATTATTTCGCTAAACGCCATTAATGAAAATTACTGTTGCAAGAATTCATTTTCCCTGGTAAAATATGCACGTGATGTTCTTTCACTTCTTAACTTTTTTCCAGGTTCCGGATTGTTAGCACGCAGTCTAATCACCTGAAACGGCAAGGTAAAAAAACTAACAACGAGTTGCTCTACTTTAATTGCCGCGTTTGTTAGTAATCGTAGAGGTGATTACAAATATTTCAATTTGCATAATGGCAAACAAATCAACAATTTAATGACCAATTGTGATTTAATTTACTAAATACACATATATGAGAATTTATCTAAAAGCACAAATTGATTGTCTCCTCTATTTCAATCGTTTTTTTTTTCGTTGTTATTTTACTCTAGAACTTTTAATTGAAAGATTAAATGGTTTCAAGGCTGATAATCACGTGTAGGTAGAAATCAATCACGTTTCAAACGATGCCATTGATTTGATTAGAAGAGATTTATTTACAAGCACGAATTGCACTTTAATGTAGACCGTTTTGTAGGGAATGGCGGCGGTTAGTTAAAATATGTAATTATTTCTATACGTTAATTAAACGGTTATCACGTTAATAAAATGTCAAAGGTTATAAAATTTTTGCTCTACTGTTGATGAATATCAAATCCTTATAAATGTCTCTATTCCATCCGTTGTTTGTAATTTAGGTGTTAAATGAAAATTCCTAGTGTGATTCGAACATTTGTACGGTTTTCCACTACAAATGTTACAAAAAAATAAAAATTCGTACCTTTATTCAAAAAAAATCCCTATCTCAAGAAATAGAGGGTCAATTTAATAAAAAAAAGAACCTTCTCTCTCAAAACAGTCTCCCAAAAAATCATCATCACAATTTCTCGCCCACAATTGTGTAATAAACAAAAAAATATATAAAAGAAAACCGCGCGACAGGTCGTAAATTAGCAAAAATGGAATAAAGACATTGAGAACTTCGACATGTCGATAAAAATCACATTAAAAATGTAAATTGGTCTGAATTTATTGTTCGATGTGCATTTCAACATAAAAATTTGCATTTAATTAGCATCAGATCAAAACCCCTTCAAACCTCCGGTTAAAAAAATCGCTAAGCATAAAAACACAAAGTGATGATGACCGACAAAGTTTTTGGTTCGATGAACTTGAGACCTTTTTTTTACCGCATTAGTTTCGTTGGTGCCATCGACATTATGATTTTTCATTCACACGTCCAGAGATTTCACCAAAAGCCAAAATTTGTAGTCCATTCCGTCTTTGCCACCGCTTTTTGGACGAATTAAAGTGAATTTGAGGTGATATCGGGAAGAATCACTCAACGTGATGGTCATGGAGAAATACGGAATAATCGCATCTGAAAATTATACAGAAAGTCCAATAATTTATAGCGAAGGTGCGGTGGTAGTTGAAAAAATTGCGGTTCAGTAGCTTAAAGTGGTCTTTAATTTTATCGGTAGTTTCTACTTTTGTACTCCGTGCAATTTTTTTAATGATGTTGGGCCATTTTGCATGAAAATAATTGAATTAAATCAAGTAGCAGAGATTTCATTTTTTTTTCGAACCTCTTGTTGAACCAAATTTTCTTGGTCAAACATGATGATTAACGTAATTTCGTAAGTCACTGTTTGTACAAGCGGATTATGTCTAATAAACCGATACCCTTCAAAAGGAGAAGGGAAGGGCGAAGGGGTGTTATCAAGACGATATGCAATTTTATATTAAAACCATGAAAAATCACAACGAAAATGGGGGTGAGAAGGGTTTTACAGACATCTCGCAGCTTAAGCCTAGGATTGTCTGATACATACTTGGGCCCCACTGCAGTTACAACTTTGATTTATCCCCCCAAAATATTTTTGTGACCTGCTCTAAAAACTTTTGCAAATTCTATAAATTTTAGGGAATTTTTTTGGGAAACTGAAATATGAAAAGGTAGGAATTGAGCTCCCCAAATTATGAGAACTTGTTTTTAGGGGACCGATTGCTCAGTGTCCCTAAAACCTGGACGATATGCTCAGGATCTTGCACCCTCTCTAATGTTGCTGATTTAATTAGATTTTTGACATTAATTAGTATTACGACTTTAAGAGACAAAAAAAAGTCTATTTTCTTACAAATTTCTCAAAGAAAACTCAACTTTCTCAACTCGTGTCTCATTGAGTAGAAAAACAAACTATTATCAAATAACGAAATTAATCCCCAGCGGGTTAAACAGCTTTAAAGTAAACTCTTTTAGCAATGATTCAAGCAACAAAAAGACAAATCAAGTTGAAAAATGACCGTAAGAAACTTTAGTTATATTTTGCCGAAAACAAAAAGAACTTTTAACAACGTCTTTGACCCAGTTTTTCGGTTTTCTTGGGCGCGTTCCGTTCATTTTGCTAAAACAACAAAAGCGTTCGCCGTATTGCGGCAGTAACCTTAGTAGAGCTTTTGAAGAATTGGATAACGTTCGATTTTTGAGGTGTGGGTGCAAAACATTCACTAATGGGACCTAAATTTAGGTACGAACCACTAACAATGATTCCTATGTTGTTGCTTTTTTGCACGATTTCTACTGAATGAAAGGGGCCCCTGGGCTTAATGCAAACCCACAGAGATAAAATTTCGATATTTAATTCTGCTGTGACCCGAAAAACCGAACATGATTTGTATTGATTTCGATATTTTTCCTTAAGTGAGTTTCGTTTTGTCATTATCGCGAACATGTTCCTGTCCAACAAAGTTTTTCTAAATGCTGACGCTAATGAGTTTGCTAAGAAAAATTTCTTATGATTTTAGCCGCCTTTCCTTCGGTTCATAATCAACGGAAGTTGACAGATGTCGTTTGAAAAATGATGGACCTCACAGTTTCTTAACTTTTTATGCAGAAATTGACAAAATTCACAAGATTTATACCATCTGTGGGTTACCCAACTTTACTAAACACTAGAAACTGTGAAATCATCGTGAAAATCACGAAGATTTTTTTTTGCTGTATTAAAATTGACTCCCTTTTAACTTGGGTCGAACTTGGCTTTCCCCTAGACCTGTAAATTTGTATCGTTATGTAGTGTTTTTTTTTAAATTATTGTTATTGCTAAATGGAAAAAAAATTGAATTCAAGTAAATAATCGATAAAAAGTGAATATTTTCTTCTAACATTAAAATGTTTTAAAGAAATCAATGATTATTAACAGTGGCGTAACTTCTGTCCTTCCCTTCCCCTTCCGCGAATAACGAAAATGCGCCACAAGCAAAAATTTTTTTTAATACAATGCGACATTAAGTGAAATTTTGAAAAATAAATGCGCCGCAGGTGAAAATTTTCGCATATTCAATGTAAATAGTGTGAGATATACAACCTTTAACCCATAATCGACCCAAAAGGTTTAAATCGACCACTCGTTTACAGTATGTCCGTTTTATTTTAAAAAAAATCATGGATTTGCATTTAAGACCTATTTCTGGTCCGCGTTGGCTTTGAGCCTTGTGCAATTGCATTTGTTGCACCCACCTATTCACGACCCTGTCGCTATACGGGTTTCCTGTATAAATTTGCAAAAATCTGTATAACGGAACAGGGCTTTTCTGTCGGTATAACTACCCCGAGATATCTCGGGTCGACTCTTAAGGGTTTAAACTTTTAACCAACCTGTTTTTTTTCCAGATTTTTTTGGGGAAGATAAAGATACGGAAAGAAAAATCCTCTCGTAGTCGTCTAACTATCCACCTGGTATTGATGGTATTGAAAACCCCCAAACTTAAAAGTATGCCTGTGATACATTTACGAAGCAAAGTCGCATGGGTATCCACAAGTAGATATTTGAGCTGTGAAAACATCCAATAATGAGTACCCACAACGCAAAAAAAAAAATTCTAGCTGAAATTATGTATTTATGAAAAATCATGAAACGAAAATTTTCTGACCATAAATTTTCTGACCATCTTTTTAACGATTTTAAACATAATCAAAATTCTCTGAATTTTATGCATAAATACTAACAGAAAAATCTGCAAAAAGTCGGCACATATTGAAGCAGAAAATCTTTGTATGCCATCAAAATATCAAATTTGTTCTTTAGAAAATTTCTCTGTGATAAAACAAGAGTAAACACCGAAGAAACTGAGCAAAAATTAAGAAGAAAAATCATAGAGAGAAAAAAGAAACACTCCCACAGACAAACACATTTAAAAAAAAAACAATCAATGAAAGATGGCCATGACCTCTTCTTTAGGGATACACACTATAAGGAAAACATTGTCACGTAGTCCCGTTTGAGTGTGAAGTGGTTGTGTATCCTCACGTTTTGCACATTTAATTGCGTTCTTAGTCCTAGATGAAAATCCTCAAACATGTGCCGGTGATAATTTCCCCTGGAAAAATATGTGTAAGCATTCAAACGGCAACAAACGCGTATTTGCTCATTCAAGGAGAAAAAGGCGAAAATATCCAAAAGTATAAACAGAAAATAAAAGTTTTATGGTCAAGAAGTGTCGCAAATCTAAATTGAAAAACATTTTCATATTTTTCTCATCAAATTCCGACTAAATCTTGTCGTCACAGAGGAAAATATTGGGAGGAAAAATATGTTGTCAGCAGAGGTGAAAGAAAATCAATTCTGGAAAATAAACAAATGAACCGGACGAGAAGGAAAATTCGTTCCTTGCAAAAAAATCTTTAAAAAATAATCAGGCGATGGCTTTTCCTGGTGACCACCAGTGAATTCAATCATTTTTCCATCAAAAATTCTAAAGCTTGGATATTTTCCATGAATAATTCTTAAAAATATGCAAATTTTTAAAGACGCCAGGCAACACACTTGAAAAAACATAACAAAAGCTATAATTGCCAATCTGGCAATCATTGGAGACCCGTATGGTGATATTCGTATCAAAATTCGAACAGGTATACCAAAATTCCAATTTGAAGTCAAACTTTCCAATAGATTTTTTAAAATTTATTCCAATCGGATTTTGATGTATGGGAGTTTTATGTAGAATCATATCCTAAATAACTTTTGTTCTGGGACTTTTTTGATAAGATGCACCGTTTTTGAGATATTCACAAAAAACGATTTCGTTCGTATGGGGGGTACCCCCCCTAATGGTCCATTTTTGCCCATTAACGAACTTAGCCTTTCATTTTACAAAAAACGGATCCACGCAAAATTTCAAGTCTGTAGCTCAATCCGTGCGGCCGCAATCCGCGCCACAGACAGACAGACAGACAGACAGACGGACGGACGGACATGCAAAAATTAAATATTTTTATCATTCTAAACACACTGGTGTAATTCATTTTTGTGTGTGATGACGGGATCTTGGCGTTACAAACGGTAAGGCAAAGTTAATATACCCTTTGGTTTCACCATACGGGTATAAAAACGGTTTAGATTTTATGAGTTTCACTGTTGAAAAAAATTGAAATTCTTATAACCTGTTCCTCTATCAACCACATTTTCACCACTTGTTTCGTCTTATGATTTGTTTGCTGATGGAGTTTTTTCTAAATCATCGACACCACAT
Source organism: Chrysopilus asiliformis (assembly GCA_964034945.1). Lineage (NCBI taxonomy): Eukaryota > Metazoa > Arthropoda > Insecta > Diptera > Rhagionidae > Chrysopilus > Chrysopilus asiliformis. The sequence continues at coordinate 59,646,181 of OZ035963.1, read as the reverse complement.
CGGGAATATTGCGATTTTCTTTACGATTTTCCTTGTGTGCTTACTAGAGCACGATAAAGTGACTAAAAAAAAGTGATCCAAATTATCTGAGCAAAGAAACTTATTATGAAATCTTAAAGGAAAATCTTAAGAAAATCATCTCATCGAGCGAGTGCCAAGAAATGACGCATAAAAATCGTATTTTTCTATTTTCCATATTGAAAAATTTCCACTAATCGTGTGTAAAGAAAGGAAAACCTAATCATAATGAATGAAAAATGAATTCTCCTGGGATTTTTAATGAAACTTTATTGAATATTTATGTTGAAATGCATATACAAGCGAGTTTAAAATAATTTTCTCCCGAGTTAATTTCCCACATCTGAAACGGATGAAGCAAGAGGTCCCAGGGCGAAAAAATTGTAACGAAAACACATTTCTTATTTATGCTGTCACAGATTTTCCATGTTGTTTGTTTTATATTTATGTTTATGATTTAAATAAAATGTTACTAAAGGGATTATGCGTAGAGCGACGGTGCTATATTGAACGGGAAAACAAAACACGCGCGTGTAAAGTAAGTGAGATTGGGAAAGTTCTAATCTTATTTTAAGGAGATAAATGAGGAAATACTTAAAAATAAATGAATGTCATTTTCTTATACTCGTGTGTCGGCTAAATTAAGGCACGTCACGGAAAATTTCGTTCGACATTTAGGCGTTTCTTTTTTTTATTACAATATTTTTACAACATTTGACCTGAGAGAATGAGGCAGAGATTTTTTGGATGTTGTGCGGACAAGCACGTAAACTAGGAACAAACAGTAATCTCTTAAAGATAAAATTTTAAAGATAAAGAAAAATTTCGTTTTTTTAAATAATCGTCTATATTTGATTTAAAAAAAAGTCGCAGTTTTTTTTCGAAAATATAAAATTGAACACAAGAGGTTGAAAAGTGGGCATCGCGCCAATTGGTTGACATTGTGGTAACAGCGTCAACTTTTACCCCCCTTGATACTGATAACCGCCTCTCCTGCTATTTTCTACATCCTGGTAGGGAATTCGTCTGGATTTTCACCATCGAAAACTTGTTTTGGGCAAAGCCGAAAGCCGCGTAAAACGGAAGACTTTATAGGTTAGGTATTTAAAAAATTACTTTGAATTTACTATGCTTGGAAAAGGTGAAACATTTTTTTGGGAAACATACCGCATTTAAAAAACGTGAAAGAAATTAATTGTAAAAACGAAAAATCATTCAACGTTGCTTTCAAAAGGCTTTTGCGCCCATTTCAATTGATTTAAGATCAATAATTCATGAAATTGCGTACTTGGCCTTACATTGAACTTTGTTTCGTTTCGAAACAACGTAAATAGCAATTTTTACGATCACCTTCTTTTAAGTAAAGTCATAAAAAGTGACCTTGAAATTGGCCGCAGATTTACGTGAACGTAAACAATCGATAGTAGTATCTTATAAAAATCTAAATGCATTTCAAAATTTCTAGAAATATCTAGTAAGATAATTGAAAAATGATTATATATGTACATATAGAAAATGTGTTTTTAATTACATTCAAATAAAAGCCAAAAGAAATTAATTGAGGATCGAATTTATGATTTTATTTTTAGGATCTTCACTCAAAGTGAACGTCGAAATTAGTCTTATGGAAGCATAAATTTAATGCTGGATCAAATCGCGTCAGTTTAAAGGAAAACAATTGTGCTTCTATACGAGTGACTGTAATAAAATTTCACCGCAGATATTTTAAAATCGTTGCAATAAAACCACAATGAATAATTGTTTGAGAATCGATTTTATTTTACATGTTTACGATGACTAAACGTAAATATTTTTAACCAAACATACGAAAAAATACGGAAAAATTAGTTGAAAGTCAATAGGATGGAATTAAGAATAACAAAAGAAAACATTTTTAGAAGATATGTTGAGTTTCGGTATTTTACAAATTTTTCATAGTTGAGATTAGGACACTTAAAGGTCATTGATGTTGTAATTTGGCAAATTCGAAGAAATGAATTTTGATTTTTTATTCTAGTTGACTAGGAAGCGGAGAGGGCGGGGAAGGGGCTAATTTTTAGGGGGAAAAAAGGGAAATTTATGGTTCATGCGTAGCTTAAAACTCACACCTTGACGTTTCAAAACACACTCTAAAGTATGATTCGAATCGTTTCAGTGGCTTTCTAGTTATAAGCGAACATACAGACAAACAACTTTGCTACTAATAAATCGATGTAATTTAACGCAGGAGCTAGTATTTCGCAATATATTTTTAATCTAATTGTTTATCAATATTTCTAAAAAAAACACCCCAAAAAATACAGCGCCTGATCTATGCTCTTCTGCGGCCCTGAAAAAAAAAACTTTGTTGGCGATGTTAAATTTTTCGCTGCTTTGGTTTCTTGCCCTTAAATGTATAAATTCGAAATTTTTCACCCCTGGCAAATGTTTGGTTTATTCTGCACTGACAAACAGATATTTCGCAACTAAAAGCGAGTAATTGCTATAACCTTTGCTAACCTCAAAAAAAACTCAATCACAGCAATTGATAAAATAATCCAATTACGATGCAAATATCTACGTCAAGTTATATCACAAAGTTTAGCAAAGTCATAACATTTCAATGATGCAATTATGTTGAAATCAACCAGAAATACTTGAAAAACGACTTGATTGCAAAGTAAATCTCCGGCACGAGCTCAAAAGCCACAGAACGAATCTTTGCCAAGAATGATCTACAATTAATTAATTAATTAGGTGAGAGATGAAGGAAACAACTTGACAATTATTGTCAAGAAAACAAACTCGTGTTAAGATCTTATTCGTTTGTCTCACAGACAGACATGCCACACCTTGAAGCAATACAGGGTAAACTTTGACCTTAATGGTCGATCGCATATACACAGGTGAGATGTTGAATTGAGTTAATTTAAGAAAATATTCAACCATCTGAAGTAACCGCAACTGTAAGCAAAATCGTATAAATGAAATTCATGACCAATGCAACCACCAGGTAATTCAATTTAGTGATTTTGCTTTTCAGTTCGATATTCTTTGGGGTAGTGTTTTTTTTAGGGGGGGCTCACAGTTGTAGTGCATCGAATCCACCTAATCCTAAGCTCGAGAATGAAAGAGTCATGTTTGAATTAAAACGACACGAGGACAGGTAATCCACATAAGTCATACTATGACACGAAATTGGACCAATGCCCTCCGGTATTGGAATTTTATATGCATCGATTTTTATTTCATTTTTTTTTGTAGCAAGCGGGGGTTTTAGTGCAATTCTTGAGTTTTATTTATTTTAAAGGAGGAAAACCCACAATGCCGATTCCGAAAACGTGAACTGAAATTTTTACTTCGAAGCGAAATCTGTCGGAATAACAGAACAAGTCGAAAAATGGATTTTACGCTTTATATTCTGACCAATTTCTAGACTTTGAGGACGCGGCGTCGAGTTTTTTCTTTCTTGTGTAAATTAAAAAAATACATGCAGGTATCTTTCAGGTAAACTTTAAATGTTCGATGGTTTTCTCACTCTACAAAACTGCCTTTTATATTTTTTTTTTATAAAAATAACCCTCCCCCCCACCACCCTCCTCACCCCCTCACCCTCCTCTCACCCCCCTCACAATTTTATTAATTTCAAACCCGATTTCGTTTTATGCTTGCCAATGAACTTTTATGCTTCTTTCAATATGATTTCTGGCAGTATAACTGCGGCAAATGTCTAAATTGAATTTATGCATGATTTTCGACAGAAATATTTTCAACCCTTTTCTCCGTAATTTAATTTCACGAAGCAATCAAGACATGCAAAATGTGGACATTGATTGAACCGCTGCAGATGGTTCTGAGTTTAAATTTAAATCAAACATTTCATGTAATTTTCATTGTTTTGATCTTTTTTAGTCATTTTATATTAAAATTTCTTATTGCGGCAGTGACGTGCATTTGGGTGGAGTTTTCATTTAAATTTTAGAAGTCGCACACGCTTTGACGACAAGGATTTCCTTTTTTGTAAAATCGCAAAAAGGCGAATGGAAATTGTTTGTATGGTGAGAAAAGGTGGTTGAAGGGGGATTATTGCCAGTGGATTGTATGGTACGGAAAAATTTTGTAAGAACTATGAGTTTTTGCTTATACCAATTTCACGGTAAAGAGCACATTTTTTTTAGAAAATTTAAAAAAGTTTGTTTAGTGTTGGATCCACAAAAAAATGCCTGTTTCTCCGCTAAAAATATTTGAGATTCTCTGATGGTTTTTTTTTCATTTAGTTTGGATAAGGAAGAAAAAAGAAGCAGAACTTTGGATTAGTGCGTAGCATGAAACCCGCCTACTAACACTGAGAACCTCGTCCTAACATTTAATTCAAATCGGTTCTGGGATTTTGAAGTTATAGGCGAACAAACACGCTGACACACAGGCAAACATCAGACATACATTGCTATTTTTATAATACATATGTTAAAACTGAATAAATTACGATGCATAAATGATTTAAATATTAATAAAATTTAAAAAAAATAATTAAAAACTGCTTTTTAGTGTATGGGAAATCTATAAATATAGATTTCTACAAAAAAAACACCGAATCACTTCATTAATTATCCAAAACTCAAATCGTTTTTATTATTCAACAACGAAGAAGACATTTTTGATTACGTAGAAAATCTTTTCTTTTCTTTGACTGTTGGTACGTGAGTATAAGTTACAGAAGCCACATGTCAGACGATTATTTAGGGGCTGATAGTACGAAAATACAATGAACTATATTAGGGATTTTTTAGCTCATACTAACTACGAAACTGAATGACGCACTTTGCTTTCAAATGACATGACACCCACCACACTTTATCCTACAGTGAGTAATGTTGCCGGGAAAATTCAGGATTAAATCGTGGGCGGAAAGGATACTACGGAAATTTTGAATTTGAATTGATGTTTATAGGGAAATATTCAATAACGATGCAGTAAGATAATAATTTATTACAATCTATAAAACTACGTACCGATTAAAAACTTATATTAAAGATTCATTCATGAAGTTTTTATAGATTTTTTTTTTCAAATGCTTAGTTCTTTGGAAAATAGCACACTCTTTTTAAAAAGCTTCAAACTCATATAAAAATTTCGCTACAAACCAAAAATTTGCTAACTTTTTTCGCTAATAACGCCAAAAAATCAACGTCCAGATTTATTTAAGAGAATTAGTACATAAATTACATAAATTACTTAAATTACATTACAGTACCATCGAAGGAAAAGAGAAAATTATGTTAGTTGAATTTTCTAAAAGCATATAATCACTATACATAATTAATGGATAAATCTGTCATCAAAGAAAACGAATTATCACATAACAACCCCATGTTAATTTACAAGCCCAAAACATGGAAAATTGAAGAAGAAATATGCGCGAGTAAACATATTAAACATTATGCTGTTTTATGCTTAAGGAGCGTCCTTATTATGTGTGGCTCCACTTGAATATAGACAAATTAAATTTGTGTGGAAAGAAGTTAGTGTGGAAATTTAGGGAAACATACTTGAAACGGAATTTTGGTAAAGAGGCATGTAAGCTCATATATTACAAGGATGAATAGAATTTAGCGAGAGTTCCACCGACAAAAAAACCAACCAACAACGACAAACATATATAATTTTAGCGACGTCAATGACAGAAACAATATTTTGATATTTTCTGAGAAAACTTCACGTAGGATTTTCCTTTTAGAAATTTTTTCTTAGACACAGTTTCTTACCCCAAATGTGCTCTTATTTCATAGCAAGTATTCGCTAATTAAACTTTTGAAATAATGACCGAATTTTCATTTAAAGCAATCACGAAAATTACCTTTTGAACTTTATAGAATTTATGTGACTTTTTTTAAACCATTTTCGTTTAAAATTGAACTGAATAAATTGTGAAATGTAGGGAATAATACATATTTTAAAGGAATGATAAAGAAAAAGGAGTTAGAGGAGTGAAGAGTCTTTATTTGCTATTTAAAAGTGATTAAAATGGAATTATTGTGCAAATTACGTATGTTGTATTTAATTGCATATTAATTGTAGAAGGAATTTATTTTACAGGGTGTTAAAAAAAGCTGTAAACGCATAAAAATAAAATTCTTATTGACACGTGTTCCAAAACCTTATCTTACGTGACAAAATAGATAATTAAAATACAGGCCATTATCGCATAAAGCGAGAGAGGGGCTTCAAAAAATTCCCGCGTTATGAGAATCGCGTTGTAGGTGAGATAAAAAATACATTTATAGTTCGTGTGACTGCTCCTGCAACCTCAAATTGCCTCAAATGGTAAGACGACTTTGAGTAGGACGCGAACAGAAGTGGGATGCAACTCTGGAAAACATTGGCATGCGACTGACAGCTCTGGCGGGAAATCCTGCGGCAAGCCAAAACCGAAAACTACTTGTAGTGCCGGAAAAGAAGTGTGTCTGCTCCGCGTTTTGTGGAGCCGCAGGCCACGTTAATTGAAACCGCAAGCCCCGGGTTTTGAAACTGCAGCCCGCGTTATTTGAAACCGTAGCCAATGATATTCAATAACAGCTCACATTTTTTGACACTACACCCCACGTTATTTGAAACCACAACCCACTTTTTTTAAAATAACGACCTACTTTATTTAAAACAACAAGCCACGTTTTTAAAAATCACAGTCCGCGTTATTTAAAGCCGAAACACGCGTTTTGTGAAAACACAGCCTACGTTATGTGAACATTAGCACAATTTAAAAACCGCGTTCAAGAGAAATAGCATTATATGAGAATTTTTATGGAATTCGAGAGACGAAAATTGCAAAATTATTTAAAAAAAAAAATTATTTGATGTTATTTCAATTTCCGATTCTCAAAATAATCATAATTAACTTCATTAATCATTAATTTCAAAAATTCCCAGACATAACTCGAAATTTTCGAAGATCATTTTGAAAAATAAATCTCATTTCTTATCTCATATTTCGTAAAAGGTAAAATTTCAAAAGGTCATCTCAATGGTTACCTATCATTCACTCCAAAAGTTTTTAAATTAATGTCAAAGTTATGGAACTCTCAACCCCAAATCTCGTCTCATATCATCAGAATAAATACACCATCAAATAAAATCGGGTTGCTTTCATGGGTTTTATATGGCAAATCTAAAGCTATTCATAGATAAAATGTAAATAGGAAAATCCATTAACCTAAGACACCAAAATAAAGATAAATCTTTGTTTGGTTGTTCGAGCTGCCTATTGAAATCGTTGGGTTCACAATCGGGTCAAAGAGCTGCCTTTAATTATCCCAGAAAATGGCCCCATTCTCATACCTCCAGGGAACAAACATTTGTATAATACATGAAATATAAATTCGGAATATGATTAAATTTTGTAATTATTCTTTTGTGAAATCACAAACAGATGAACAATTTTATCAAAATGTTTAATTTTGAGATAAAAATAATTATTTATTTCTTTGAATGTCGTTCGAAAATTTAGGGAGGAATGGGATTTTTTTTACAGCCTAAGGAAAGGCGAAACATTTTGTAAATGATTGGCAGTTAAATTTTTATGTTGGAGATTTGTAATAAATTTGTTTGAAATTAGGTCAGCATTTTTGACTGTTATAGCAGTTTTTTTCTAAATCATAACATATTGTTGTAAAAACAAATCGCTTCTTCTTCGAATTGAGACTGGTAAAAAAAATATTTTCTCCTAGAGGTTTTCTACAAAATGCGTCACGAATTTTAGGCTTTTCGAACTCCCCTCTCCCTCTTCCGATTTTTTGACTATTTTTGTCCCCCTCCCTCTAAAGTGTTGGGTATTTTACAAACAGCCCTTCTACAGCATCTAAATTTTTGAAATTGCAGCATTTGCGAGGTTTTGTTGCTAGGTTTTGTTGCTAACCTGCATCACAATTTGCGATGTTTTGCTAACCATCAGCGGTCGGCACCGAAGAATTCGTAAGGTTTTGCATCCCGCAAACAGCGATAATTTTAGCATTTGAAAGGTTTTGTTACTTTTCGTAAGGGTTTGATTTTTATTTATTTGGCCACCATGAAATTTAGGAGATACAGACAAATTTACAATTAAATGAAAAGGGGTAAAAAATATGTTTTTTTTTCATGGAAAAACTCGACTCTTTGACAAAACGAACCCTTTTTCGAACAATTCCCATAAAATCATCAAAAAGTAAAAACTCTCTAATTTATATGAAAATTTATTCCTTTGATGAAACCACTTCAGGGAAACATTTTCAATTTCCTCGAGTTCGAATATAAATTGAAAAAAATTAACAAAAACAGAAAAAATGTGAAATCAATCAAACCGTGTTTAATTCAACATGAAAACGGCAGGGAAAACAAACAAAAAGGATTCATGCAATGAATCTGAAATCGAGCGGAGTCATCTTAATTAAGGGTCCGCACCTATTAAATCGACATGGTTTAATATCAAAGTAAGATATCTTATTCCTGCATCAATAAACACAACCTAACATAGCGAGCACAATCTCAAAGGTAACTGCTGAACATTTGCTTCTGTGGTAATAATTTTTAGGTATACTAAATCAAAGACGATCGTAATTCAAGACGGTTTGGTCTGTTGACGACTTTATAGTTGAATTTCTGTATATCTGTGTCTAACATTTCGTATAGCAAAATACTCAACTGACCGCCCAGATAGTCGTAAACAACATAATTGACCAACCGCCTGCAGAGTTGATTACTTGGTGGCGATGTTGTTATAAATGTTCCGCACCGTGTCTCCTACCCCTGGCCTTTCCTGCCCACATTATGTAATAAAATTGCTCACTTTTGCTTAACGTTTAAATTATCCAGCACCATGAAAAGCATATTGTTCTCTGCAACTATTTGTAATAGTGCAGTAGGTAATTTATATCATTGGAAAATCTTATGTAGACTGTACCATCTAATCGTTAGACTATGAAACTGGTTACAAGTGCTGGCGTTCACTATTGCAGATGAAATTAAAAGCTTGCAGAATGTATCCGTACTACCAGTCCGCGTTCATTGAGTGGACAGAGCAGATTGCGATGATTTATTTTAACAGCGATGTAACAACATAAAAAAATTGCGAAAAAATTACAAAATTGTTTGAACTTAAGACATCCGGAAAGCAATTTTGAATGGCGAAATTAGTAAAAAAAAGTATAGTATTATCTATAAAAATTGTGATGTTTAACATTTTTAATTATCTGTCGAATATAAGTAGTTTTTAAAGACTTGTTACGTTTGAATTACGTTAAAGCACTCTTTTATTTATTAAGATTTTCTGTTAATTTAACACTAAACACGTTTAGACTTACAATGCGCGATTTTTTTAAATAAAAATAATTAAATATTTGTGCGTAAAACATATACTAGAACATGTAGCAAAAATTTGTTTTGTTTTTTCATATAGTGGTTGATCCATATATGCATCATTGCGCACAGTAGGGTTAAGGGTTATTGTTAGTTTGATAGTAAAAACTTTCTGCTGCCATAACAATAATAATAAAAAAAAGTCTCGTGGGCAAAAAAACTACAATTTTTGTGCACCGGTGAGGGGAAGGGGATGATTGCTGCATTTGCAGAGTGGTAATTGCAGCATTTGTAGGGGTTGAAAGGTATACACTTTGAAGATTCCTACATTTGTGAGGCTTTTCTACTCGTCAGTAGCAACAGTTTTTTACAAAAGTGTCGTTTATAAAAAAAGGGGGTTTAAAGGTACACACTTCGACGATTCCTACATTTGTAAGGTTTTTCTACTCGTCAGTAGCAACAGATTTTTACAAATATGTCGTTTATAAAAATTATTTCCATTTTTTTCAAATTTAAAAAAAAGAACTGCGATTTTTTTAAAATACAAGAACAAATTTGGAGTTAATTCAACTTTTCTCAGAATTTAGAATATAGGATTGCGAAGCAATTCGCAATAAAAACTCATAAATGAAAACCCATCCCAGCTGCCAGCGAATTCAAACCTAAATGAAGGGAAAAATCGCAATTTCATCGGAAATGCCATCAATCAATCTCGGATATCTTAGGCGTCGCCGTTTAATTTGGAAACTTCGTTTACTGACTTTTGCTGGATAAACAAAAATAATTGGAAAAACTTGGACGAAAAAAATTCCACCCAGGCAAGTTGATTTCCTCGAGGGTGATGATACTATCGAATCGACGTTTCATAAAAGGTATATAATAGCAATTTTCCCGGAATTCCCTTTGATCAAAGTTTGTTATTTCCTAGAAAATATTTTTAAGAAAACATGAGACTTTTTCCAATACATGGCAAAAAAAACACAGGACTGTCCGTTAAAAGTGTAAAAATGGACAGTTCACATTTTCACTCAATCTTTGACGGCAAATTTTAGACCAACGTCAAAGTTTACTGCCCCCATATTAGAACTAGAATTAATTGCCAACATGACTTGACAAACTTTCATTCAGTTTTCGAGGAAAACTTGGGAAGACTATCAAAAAAAAACGTAAATTAAAACTAATTTTTTTTTTTGCTCATCTGAGTGCTATGAACTTAAAGAAGAAAAACAGTTTCTCCTTCATGACCAGATGGATTTTTGGTCATAAATCATTAAAAAAAAGGCTTTTTCCAGTGTATCGTCGATTTTGAAAAAATATTTTATACTCTGCAAATTAGTTTTCCTTTTGAAAAAAATTTGCTCTGGTTTGCTGTAAGTCCCGGATTTAGCAACCTTCCTTACCACCTTCCCCTTCTTAACCGTTCATGGTGTCCCAGATTGACTCAAAATATATATGGTCACCCTAAAACAGTGCTATTGACTCTTGTGGCTTTGGGGATTAATATAGCTTATATATTTATCCTAAATTTTTCGCCTGCGGCGTATTTGTTTTCGACAATTTTACTTTGTGTGGTTTTTTCATAAAATTTCTCGGCCGCTGGGGATTTTTTTGAGGTTTTTAGGGCTGCGTCGTTTTGTTAGACAGTGTTTTAAGACGAAAGAATCAGTAATTTAATATTCTCTAGTAAAAAGTGGATAAAATGTAATCGATTTAACAATTTAGATTAAAATAAATACAAAAGGGTCAAGGGCTTTTATTAAATTGAAACTAGCATATATTCGAAATACTGAATATCAAAAAAAAGGTTAAAAGGTTAAAAAATAATATTTTATTGAAGGCCAATTATACTTAATGGAAATAAATTTATTATGAAATAACAACATAGAATAAGTTGAAGGCGAACTCTAATTTAAATATGTATGAAATATAAAACATTTTCATAATAATATTAAACGTTATATTTTTTTTTTGAAAAATCGGGTCAATAATCACAAAAAATATTCAATAAGAGAATTGTCATTCGATTTAAAAACAACTTTCGACACATTTTGGAATTGTGCGTGTGACAAAAATATCCAATTTGGGAAATTGAAGCATAAATTTAACGCGATTAGAACGAAATTGGGGCTGATGTGGAAACTTACGACACCTTTGAGTAACGACATAATGTAATTTACCTTGAACTTTGAATATTCGGTTTCATTAACACAATAAAAAAAAATGCCAAATGGATACAAGTGTCTATTAATTTTTTTCGGCATATGTGAATTGGGATGACATACTTGCGTTGTTATTTTTCAATTCTGAAGGATTAAAACGAAAAACTGTTGAATATTTTTCATCGTCATTCAATGTTAATGAGATAACATTTGTCAACTACCATTTAGCATGCCATAATTATTTATTCCTTTTAATTGTTATGCCCAAATGTCCCCAAGATGGACAAATGTTTGACATTGAGATGTTTGTCTATTGAGGGTTTTGTTTGTGTTCTAAAACTCTACCTGAGGTCATCTGTTGTATGTAAAGAAACTTTTTTTATATTCTATTACGACAGTCTATAAGTAAATATTAGAAACATTAAGAAACTAGTTTTCTACAAATGTGAACGTCTATTAAAGTTTAATTACTGACATATGTGAACTTTCAAATAAATTAAAGCCTTTTTTCATTTTAATAAAACAAACTTTTATTAAAGAAAAATAAAAGTTTTAATAAAATGAAATGTCTTAAAGGCAAACATATATTTTTTGAGTAATTAAAACGATTCTGTAATGTATAGGTTTAAAAGTTTAACTTAATTAAGGCTCAAAGTTTTCGAGTAGAATTTTCTGGAAAGTTTCTGAAATTTTGACGTCATTTGACAATAAATGATATTTTTTAAGGAATGCGTGCCAGCAAATTAATAAATATAGGTTGCCGGAAACAAATAATCCGATTAACGTTTTTGCAGCACTTTGACAAACGATATCCAGATCCGCCCAGGTGTGAGGGTAGGGTTAAGCTTTTCCAAAAGTCAGCTCCCAAAAATATATGTTCCAAATTTCAGTTTTTCGGAACCCCAATTTTATTTTGCGGGAAGAGGGGAGGAATTTTAAGTTACACCACTGCGTGTTTGAAATCTAAAAGCTTCCCATAAAATAAGTATTGCTAATTTTTGGCTATTCGACACCTCTTCGTTAACCTTTTTCACAATTTTTTAAGCTTGGTACCGCAATTTTTCAAGCTTAGTTTTTAAGCTTAGTCACACTACCGTAAACCAAGATAAAATTATAAAAAAAAGGTGGTGCTTGTCTGTTACAGGGATTTTTTTATGAAAAAACCCATTATTTGATTACCCCAGGTTTTCAAATGAATATTCCACAGAATCCCAAGTCCATATAAGGTCAATAACTGAGGACGGAATAGAAAGGTTGAGGAACATTATTAACCTTATCTGTAACTTTTCCTTGACGTCACAACGATGGAACTGATTGTCCTGAAATTTAGCGCCTAAGGAACTCCTAAGGAATACTTCTAAGCTAATTTAAAATGGGAGCTATTAAAAATGCTATAAAATATCGGTAAGAAATTACCAGTTATTGTTTTTTTACTATTCGTTTACTAAAAATGTCCCAAAATTTTGATGAATAATTATTCAATTTTTCACTTATAGCGCCCAACCAGCAAAACTTTCGGTAAATTTTCCCACTTATTTTCGCCATTACTGACAGGTGTTAAATTATTCATCCACCTGACTATTTAGCAAACAATGAAACTATAAATCAAATATTTCTTTGAGTCATCAAATCTGTCAAAGGGGTCATAAATACCACAGCGATTGTCGCAATGTCAATAAACTTTGAAAATTTGTCGAAAAAAAAATATCAAATTTGATGACGAATTATTTTTATGCAGCCAAGAAATCGCTGCCAATCTGAAATTCATTTCCACTTTGCCATGCAAGCATAATTTTCTCGTCTTCCATTCAGCACCAATCTTCGTAATAATTTGATGATCACCGCAACTTCAAAATTCGACAAATCTCGAAGAAAATTTGACGATGCGGCGTGTGTTTGACTCTCAAGATACATTCAAGAAAAACCAGAATTTTCGCTATTCCAACCAATCGCCAAATTTTTAATATCTTTGAACTTTTTGTAACGTTTTTTTTTTAAGTTTCTTGTGTTTTATTCATCTACACTTAACGAACAACTTTTTAGGTTGTGTCGAAATTGGTGGCCCACTTATTGAAAAGGCAAGAAAATTGTCTAGTCGAATGATGATTATTGGTTTGTATTATTGTCATGGCTTTGAGTTATGCTTAGTTCGTGTGCTTTGCGAATCTTACTAGCCCCCCTGCCCCCTTCCATGTCTCAGACGGTGGGATACTCAAACGGATTTGTAAATTTTTTAAAACTTTTTTGGCATGAAGTAAACAATCGTGGATCATGGAGCGAGTGAATGGCTTTATAGTGTTTTTATGTTTCTTTTTTTTTAACTAAACGTTGGGGCATTGGAATTTAGAAATGGACTTGATTATTCGCATGCGAGCTTAAAGCACCAGTCAAACAGCGATTTTTAATTTTTTTGTGTGTGAATAATTTTGTTTGCGTTTTTGCCTTTAAAAACTGTAGTTTTATTGAATCTTAGGAGAGTATCGTAAATAAAACTGTTTTTTTAGGGATTTATTTATTCGACGATCGACTAATGCGCAAAACTGAAAAAAATATTTCTCAAATTCCAGTTGGTTTAAAACTGCTTAAGGTACAGAAAGTTGTCAAACTTAATTTTTTAAGAAGGGTGCCATTAAAACCATTAGCCCCCCCTCTCAAGGCTCGCAAACCAACAGAGAAACTAACAGGCAGCCTTACAAAGAGACTAACAGACAGATTAAAAGAGAGACTAACAGGCAGATTAAAAGAGAGACTAACAGACAGATTAAAAGAGAGACTAACAAACAGATTAAAAGAGAGACTAACAGACAGATTAAAAGAGAGACTAACAGACAGACTAACAGACAGACTAACAGACAGACTAACAGACAGACTAACAGACAGACTAACAGACAGACTAACAGAGAGACTAACAGAGAGACTAACAGACAGGTTATGACAGACAGACTAACAGACAAACAAACAGACAGACTAACAGACAGACCAACAGACAGACTAACAGACAAACAGAGTAAACCAAAGATTAATAGACAGACTAAAAGATAAATTGTAAAAATTCATAAAAAATGTATCGGTAATACTTTATATTAAAGAAGTTTTTTGTTACTCAAAAACGTGCAAAAAAGTCCACCCAAAATTCGTTAAAAAAAATTATTATATTCGCCAATTGCAAAAGAAACCACCACAAACAGGGCACCGGTAAAAATAATCCCAAGTCTTCTTTAAAAGTTGTTCAACCGGAAACAAAAATTCAGTAAAATCTTGAACTTGACTTGAAAATCTTGATTTAACAAGAGCTCACAAAAAATACACAAGCAAATAAAAATAGCTTTGGAGATTTTTTTTTATCTTACTTTGATTTAACTTACTTTGATTTAAGTAAAATATATTTGCGCTTGATAAGCTTATCCGGGTTTAAGGATTTACATCTTTGCGATGGATGATCTCCGGTCCCGGATATTCCCTGAACAAAGCACAGCATAATATTTATGCTATCCACAATTATAATTTTATCACTTGACCAGTAGATATGAAAAGATCTTCTAAAGTATTTTGTAAGACATTCTTCACTACTTCTTACAACGTGTAAACGGGACACGAAATATCACTTTCACAAAATTTTAATGAACTCTGTTTAACAATTTTTGCATCCCTTATTAATTTCACAAAAGGAACAAAAATTTATCACTTCCTGTTGTAAGAGGGCAAAAAACACTTTTTGTGAAATCCACAAAAGACTTCCGGATGTCTTCAATTAACCGTTTTTTTAAATTGACTTTCAAATGTAAATCTTTCGATGCGAACTGAAAAACTCCGCAAACAAAGACGGTTTTTTTTCAATAACGAAAGACACCAAGTCAAAAAAAAAAAGTTTCGAATCGAGCGGGAATACAAGAAACTCTTCTAAAAGAAATTTTTCCTTACATCAAGAAACAGTCATTAAATTTCTTGGCTACGAAGAAATTTTTCTTTAAAAAAACAGACCCGAATTAGCACTGCGAGTTCGGTCGTCGCCCAGTCGCGTTCGCGGTCGCTGTTTGTATACAAATTGCTGGCGAGTTTAATGCCGCCCGACGTGCCCAAAGCCCCAAATCGCCACCACAGAAAAACCGTTTAATTCTGATGACGTTTCAATCAAGTCCGTGACGTCACTGGGTGTCAAAGTTTCAGTTATGCTCCACGCAATGCGCGAACGCGAATTCGCCGTGGCTGAGCGATTAGGCACGCGAACATCGTTATAAAAGAACAACCTCTCACTAGCAACATAATAATCGCGTCGATTGTTGGGTCTGGTCTATGCTGTTCACTGGTTCGTTATCCAACATAGAATGAAGATTTTTCAAAAACATAAAAGTCGAAGAGGCCTTCACAGATGGCGAGTGAACGACACGCGGAATAAAAAGGGATCGGGGCCCAGCATTTTATAAATCTTATCCCCACACAACAGCTCAGCTGAGCTGACTTACGCGTAAATTGGAAGAAAATAACATTCGTTTGCCTTCATAACCACCCCGCCCCTTCTTTTAGGAGATCCCTTTGGACATCTACATATTTAAGCTCTTAATCGTCGTCTCTCCACATGAATCCGACGAAGGCGATGTGACGAAACTGGCAGAAGTTGAGCATATTTTCATAAGAATTTCATGTTGCGACAAACGATGCTGATGTGAAGAATTCCTAGGAGTTTTCTATTGGGACATGAATCTAAGGATCTATAGATGAATGTTGGGAAATCCCTTCTATTATTGAGATGAGTTGTTGATGGAGGATTTCTAAAAGTATCAACGGTGGAACTTTCCCTTATTAGTTTCCAGCTGGATTTCGGAGCTATACGATGTGAGAGTTGTGTGAAAAAAGATACACTTTGAGAAATTTTTAAGAAATACAGAAATTTTTCTTTTTAGCATACAGTAAGATTTGTCTGTTTTTACTTCTGTCCCCTCCAGCTGGAAAAAATATTTGGAATTTTAGTGGTTTTTGAGGTATATCCAAAAACCTCAAAAAACAATTTTTTTAGTACACGTTAGATAAAAAACTTGTTAACACGTTGGCTGCCAAAGCCTTTTCAGGATTTTGATCGTGCAGTGCCAACGTCTTTTCACGATTTTGGTCACCTGGAGCCAACTTTTTTTTGTTATTTTTTGTTTCTTTGTGCCTAAAAATCATTTTTTGACTACTCGCGACTTTATTATTGGTCCTAATTTTGCAGTTATAACGGTTTTTTTGTGTCGCACGTTTTCGTGCGACATGGCCTGGGAGAACATAAAACATCCTGTGGGGCCACGTCGCACGAAAATGTGCGACGCGGCCTCAGGGTAACATTTGGGTGTCGCACGAAAACGTGCGACATGGCAGCCAACGTGTTAAAGCAACAAAAGCAAAACACATTAAAGCAAAACACATAGCACTGCTTGAAATCCAAATGACAGCTGGTAAAAGAACACCACCTCAAAAAACTCCCCCTGCGTAAACGCAGCGCAAAAAAATTGAAAATTCGTTGTGAAATAAATGCGATTGCATAGGGCGATATTTTTCTGAGGCGGTTGATTGAGCAGAATTTTAAGACATTTGGTAGCACGCTGCATCAAACTAATCCGTCAAAATGCACAAAACATAGAGTTGCTCTCTTGTGGAACTTTCAATTTAAGGACATATTTGCGCCTGCAGTACAGATTATAGGGAGATTCTACCCGAATTGCAATTTCTTTAAAATAACTTTCGCCCGCGGCGCATTTTGGCAGAGGATTTTTCATAAAAGAGCTTTCCTTTCAAAAAAACTCATCAAAATTTGAGAGTGTGTAAATAATTTCAGTGTTATATATGTTTCTAGAAATCAATGACAAAACTCTATGCGGGCTTCTACGTTATTATAAACTCTATGCTTGTTTTTTAGTCTATGTTTATATTGATTATATTTGTTGTTGGGGCACTTCGCTTGAATCTTATGCCGGTGGAATCATTTAAAAGTCAAATGTTGGCCCGTTTATCATTTCACCAAGTCAGTGTTTCAGAAGTTTTATGTATGGCAACGCGTATGAGATTCGTATTAGGATAGAACTTATGTCTATGGTAAATATATGGAATGAATGTATAATTTATGTACGAAATAACTGAACTAAGTAACAGCACGCAATGTTTAAATCTTGTATTATGCTCGATTATTGCATTTCATGTAGGTTCCCATATGTTAGAATATTACAGCAGATACAGTTTAAAGTTTTATCACTTTATTCTTAGAAATGTATGGTATTAAATCGGTTAAGTTTTTTTTTAAAGACATCGCCTGGGGCCGGGTACTTGAATTATTCAAAATATTCAAAAGAATTGTATTTTTGCGGTGTGATGCATTCAAATTGTGCTCTGAATAAATTCAACTGAAATTGCTATTCGTTGTCTTGTTGGGAGTAAAAATAAATGGTCAGAAAAACGAATT
This sequence comes from Chrysopilus asiliformis, assembly GCA_964034945.1. Lineage (NCBI taxonomy): Eukaryota > Metazoa > Arthropoda > Insecta > Diptera > Rhagionidae > Chrysopilus > Chrysopilus asiliformis. The sequence continues at coordinate 59,628,268 of OZ035963.1, read as the reverse complement.
AAAAAAAATACAGAAAAAAATATAGTCTTGTATTTAAGTTCGAAATAAATTGAAAGAAATTGTTCTTATTTTTGACTTACCAACTAAGTATGTGTTTTAAGAAATCAGATATTCACTCACCTGAAATTTAAAAAATAAACAATATCAGTAAAAAAAGAAATCAGTGCAAATGGTTATATTTATTTTATATTTTATGTAAATATAAAAATTTAGTTTGAATTTCTGTATTAAAAAATTAATTAAAGAAAATTTTTTTTGAAAAAAAATTTTGAAAAAAAAAATTTTTTTGGGGCGTTTTTTGAAAAATTTGGCCAGACATTTTTTTTTCAATTTGCGAAACTTCTAACATGATGTCATCAAGCAAAATGTTAATTATTATGTTGAAAAATTCTCAACGAACTGGAAAAATATTCGTATTAAGTGATAGGATGAAGGATGTGACATACGCGTCCCCAAATATCTGAAATGGTTGGCCACGTAAATGTTACGACGCTGAACACCAAGTGCACTCAGAAAAATGGAGGCTAACTCGACGACCTACATACGGCGTAATTGGCCTCGGGCAGGCGCACGTTCGCCTGCATGTGGGCAAGTAAAACTGAGTTGACCTGTGGTCGGAGAAATTCTGAAATTAAGCCACCAGCAGGTGAAGTAGGGCATTGGGAGCTGCACTAGTTGACCTTAGATAGGTTAACTCTGACCGCTAGCTGGCTTACAGACACCTCTGTAAGGTCAGAGTTAACCTGACAAAAAGTTGACCTGGACATTTTTCTAAGTGTGGTTAAGACAGAAATTGGTTATAAAATTTCGCAAAGAGGTGGAGGGTTTAGAAACAGAGTCGCGACTGGCTGGTACTAACCAAAATTGTATCAATCAAGTGATGGATGAACCCTATGGTATCACAAATAACTTTTTACACAACCCCTAAAAGTTAAAATCCTTGTTAAATCTTTTTTCGCCGTCCGCCGACTAAAATTTTTGGTGTATGGCACCTATTTTTCACTATATTCGAAACACTTTTAGTACTTCCATACACAAAAAATGCTAGTATGGCATAAAATTGGATATTTTTCTAATAGTAGTCGGGAAGGGAGGGTGGAGGATGGTACAATTTAAAGTTACGCCACATAATGGTGCCCATTCCAATTTTGTTACAAAATTCAACTTACTTCCCTTTGGAAAATTTCATAAAAGAGGAATTACTGAAAAAAAATCGAAAGAAAATTCTTGAACACCTTGCAATGCAATGGGATTCATGTGAATATAAAAGTTTTATTTTTAGAACAGGCATTTTAAAAAAAAACCACTAGACACGTGGAAGAAAAACTATCACACAATTAATTGGATTTTCATTGAATTAAAATCAAAACATAAATTCAGTTATTATAAATTTTTCGCTTATGACACTTTTTTCACCTCTGATGAAAAATATTTAAAAAAAATGTGATGGTGAATTTAAATAGGTTACATACTTCTACACATTCATAAAAAAAGTATGAAGAAATTGAAAGGAATTTTTCCAATATATGTAAATTCAGAATATTATATAATTTTTACTATGTCGTCGTAACTCAATCAAAAGTCTCATAACAAACTATTATCTCACGGAAATATCATTACCGTTTATGTTTCATGAAATATTATTCAATATCGGGAGATACGACAAACTTTTCATTGTATCAAAAAGGGTTGGACGCTAAGTATGAGGGACCAAAAATTGACTAATTTGGTAGGGAATTGGGTTTGTCATAAATTGAACTGATTTCGTCATGAAATGGACGGTAAACTGGGGAAAAATCAATTTAGCACGGTCATGGAACAAAAAGTAGATAGCATTTATTATGTATGTTATTATATAGGCACAAAACATAATTTAAAAAAAAAAACACCCACACCAAATACAGAGTTAAAATGGGGCCAAATATTCAATGAAGTTTAATTCGAACATTAAGTTTTCCCTCCTTTAAATTTTTTAAAACTATAATAGAATCATAAGATCAACCCTCCATATAGCATCAATTTCAGCACCATGAGTCGACACTGATCAATTGGCGTTCAACTAACTACAATTAATCAGATGAAAAATGTCCAAACGAATAAAGTTTTATTTGATTTGATGCGTCTGGCACGGATTTGTGGCTATATTTTATACGAGGAGATTCACAGATTCAATGGGAAGTGGACAGAGATTTCTAGATAGAAATTCTCTGACGAAAAAGGAAATGACCCATTAGGGTTCGCTTCTCTCGAATTTTCCCACAATTTCAAATTCTTTGTATCCTCTTTTCGCTGCATGGAATACCTTTTCGAGATGACATTTTATATTTTCTGATAACACCGGTCGTTCTGACGATGGTTTCACTCACATCATATTTCATTTATAATGGATGCTGTGAAACCATAGTGTTTTAACTTCTATTTATCTCCAGAATTTCACAAAAAAAGTGATCAAGTTGATGGAATGGTGTTTAAATAGTGTGTTTTTTATTTAAAAAAAACTTTACAAACTTTTCTAAAACTTACACAATTTCAACTGAAAAATGTTTTCCATAAAAAATGCGATAGAAATACTAAGAAAAACACCGACGAGAAATGCACCGCAGGAGAAAATTTGTGGAAAATGCGCCCTGTGGCCTATTTGTTTAACTTACACATTTCCCAAGCAACCAGATAAGGCATAATGCCTTAGATTAGGGCATGGTGTCTTAAAATTGGTCGTTTTTTAAGACACCACGCCCTAATCTAAGGCATTATGACTTATCTGGTTGCTTGGGTTGTATTAACAAGTGTTTTTCAAGTTTTTCATGTGTTTTTAACGAAATTTGTAAACTATTGGCTTATTTTGCTTTAGTCTACAAATATGTAATTGTAATTACACTTCAAGAAAATCGTAAAAAACTTATATGTGTGGAGGAGGGTAAAAGGGGGGGTTGTCTTCAAATCGACCTCTGAGATCCAAAGCGACCTAAAGCTTAAAGGACCTCTCTGGTTAAAAGATGGTAGCTTGAAAGGTTGAAAAAAAAAAATTTTTTTTTTTGTATGTATTTTACCTCTGGAGCCCAATGAACGCAACGCGAACGCAACTCCAACGCTGTGAACTGTCACGCAGCGCAACATTTCAGCGGCAGAACCCAATGACATCTCGTGAAGTAGTACAAGTCACATAATATAAAGTGGTATAAAGTTGGTAAAATTACAAAAATGGATAATTTTGAAGCGATAATTTGCTTTGTTGGTCTTTATCTTTGTTATTTGCACTAAGGCTATCAATTTTTAATCGAACGACATTTCCCCAACCTCACTTTATGAACTGTCAACGCAGAATTCTGCGGCAAAGTTAGAAGTTTGCAAACTTTTGCGTTGTAGGTGCGTTCACTGTGGTCACTTCAAATGATTTCTATGGAACAAACTTGTAAGTGAGGGGGTTAGAATGACAGTGAAGTAAGTCACTTTTCATTTTTCATGAATAATCAAGGGTTTTGTGAACATGTATGTAAAAAACTCATAATATTACCCAACCCTATTCACCGCAAGCGTCTTATCAGTAATAGTGTAGTTATTAGTATTTATTACAAACATTAATTTAAGTGAAAAAGTGACTTAGTTAATGAAAAGTGAAAAGTGACTTACTTCACTATCATTCTGACCCCCTCGATAGTTTGTGCGTTCGCGTTGCGTTCATTGGGCTCCAGGCATTAGCCATTTTTTAGCTCTATTTGAATTGAGGCAAAAGGGCGTTAAAGACCCAAATTTCAATTCTCTTCCAACTCCTTTATAAAGCGTGGGATTAACAAACTAGCAAAATAGTGTACTTGTAATTTTTGCACTAAATACCTTTTTATCGTTCCTGGACATAGACCCTTACCAATGAGCTGCAACTAACTTAGTAACAACTTTTTGGGTGTACGCAATGGGCTAATTGCTTACTAATTTCGGTTCGAATTCTAGTTTTTATTGGAAAGTTTCCAGTTCTCTGTGATAAATGAAAACGTGCTAGAACTAGCATACAATTAGACCGTTTCGCACACGCCTTAAGTTGTTACTAATTTAGTAATAGCTTTTTGGTTGGGGCCATAGTATTTAAAAAAATACATTAAACCCATCCAGATATCCATAATTATTTAACCTGTGCCAATAAATTATTAAAAAATAGTCAACGATACTATTACATAAATTGTTGACGATGGCATATAAGTCGGTTCCCATTCCCAACACTAGCCAAAACGGGGACGAGAACAGGGAAAACTGTTTATATAACCGTGTAGGAAAATGTTTTCCTCGCCATATTATTTAAATATTTGTGTTTTTGCTTATCATGTGAAAACGACCATTTGTTACGAAAAAAAAATCAAACATTGTATTAACATTGCTAACGTCCGTCACATAATAAACACCGCTTAGGACGTAACAAATGTTGTGTTTTTATAGAAAAAAAGGTTGATAATGTGGTAGGTCACCGTTACTATTTTTCAATTCCGTACTAAACTCGTTTAAATTATTGAATCGAGTTCCTGTGGGCTAACGAGACACCAGGGCCTGTCATTGAAATAAATTCTCGTAAAACAGAAAATGTGGATTTTGAGGGCGTTGGGAAATTTCCCTACCACTATTATCGACCACACAAAACTTACCCGTAATTTGAATATATCGAACTGTTTACGGGTTGATTTTATACATTTTGCATAAACTGCAGTATTTTTTCCCTTTCACATGGCAGCGGAGTGGGAGCTTTTCCGGGAAAAATTCTATGTCCACCCACTGGAAAGGACTATAAAATACATCCTCTGGCGACATTCTTCGCCAACTCAGCAATGAAGATAAGAAACAATTTTGGTTTTATGCCAGGAACAAAACATAACAACCAACACCTTTTTCCGTACTTGTAACGATCATTTGAATTTTAAATTTTTCCTCAGAAAGGGTTAAGGTCGAGGCGTTTTCGTCTTTTCGTCGTCCTTAGAGCTTTGAAGTTCCACATATGACCCGACACGTGTGATAAAAAGGTTGATTTTCTTCCTTTTCTCACATTTTAAATGCATTCAAGGGGAGTTTTCCAAGAAAATTTTATTCTTTTGCTGTCATTCTTATTTATTGCAAGCAGTCACGTGCGGGATCCGTTTATGGATTTGTTGTCATTCTTTTGTAAAAGGAAAGCAATTAAGGAGAAGAATTCTAAAGAATCCAGAAGAACCAACGTAAGAATATTCTGGAAAAGTGTAAGACGGAAGAGCTTTTGTATTGTTTGACGATGTTAAATTGGAAATAATCGGTCGTAATTGGAAGATGTCAGAGCGAACAATAAAATTCAATAAGATGGACGAAAATTGAGTTATAACTGTAAAAATGTTCTCTTTCGTGCCCTTAATCATTGTTTAAGTATTTTTAGATCGGAAAACACCAAACCCTATTTTGAAATAAAGAATTGAAAAAAAATCCTAAACAGAGCCGTTATTAAAGGGTATAGACTTCGAGTTTTTGGGGGTATCCGAAGTTGAAAAGTCAGATTTTCATGGTTCTAAAATTTCGTCATAACCTTAAAATTTCGTCAAAATAATACAAAAATTTGAAAGTACCAACCATAAAATACGTCATATTTTCTGCGGTAGTATGACGGCAGTGCTCTAAACTTTATAGCAAAATGCGGCGAAACAGTGCGACGAGGGGAAGCCATAGGTTCACAAAAAATTTTTTTCGCAAAGAAGGGAAAGGCCAGAAAATTCACAAAAAAATTTTTTCGCAAAGAAAGGGGCAGGCAAAATTTATACTATTTATATTCTAATGGTGGTCACTGTCAAAAATTTCAAATTTCTTGGCAAATCGTTACCCCGGAAACAAATTTCTGAACTCAAAACATTCTTGATTGAAGCATTCAAGCCTCCAAAACCCCAAGTTTTGCCTGATGGCTTTCTTTTTGCGAGAAATTTAAGCTGCATGAAACGGTCTCAACCCACCGTACAGCATTTTATAATCCGCATGACTCTACATGGAATATTTTAAATTTTAGCGCAATTTTTCCACCGCGTTAATGCGAAACTGCGTTATGCAAGAGTTTTTATACCCGTATGGTGAAACCAAAGTGTATATTAACTTTGCCTTACCGTTTGTAACGCCAAGATCCCGTCATCGCACAAAAAAATGAATTACACCAGTGTGTTTAGAATGATAAAAATATTTAATTTTTGCATGTCCGTCCGTCTGTCCGTCCGTCCGTCTGTCTGTCTGTCTGTCTGTCTGTCTGTCTGTCTGTCTGTCTGTCTGTGGCGCGGATTGCGGGCGCACGGATTGAGCTAGAGACTCGAAAGTTTGCACAGATCCGTTTTTCGTAAAATGCGAGGCTAAGTTCGTTAATGGGCAAAAATGGACCATTAGGGGGGGTACCCCCCATACGAACGAAATCGTTTTTTGTCAATATCTCAAAAACGGTGCATCTTATCAAAAAGGTCCAAGAACAAAAGTTATTTAGGATATGATTCTACATAAAACTCCCATACATCAAAATCCGATTGGAATAAATTTTAAAAAATCTTATTGGAAAGTTTGACTTCAAAGTGGAATTTTGGTATAACTGTTCGAATTTTGATACGAATATCACCATACGGGTCTCCAATGATTGCCAGATTGGCAATTATAGCTTTTGTTATGTTTTTTAATAGATAAGACGATTGGCTAGGAGAAAGTTTTTTATTATGAGCTTTCAGAAAAGAAAATAATTTTTATTTTTTGGTCTTTTAAAAAAACATCTCAAATAAAATTCTTACCTTTTTTCGCAAAGAAATACACATAAAAATTTAGGGAGTATTCACCAACAATGGCTTCTAATTCGAGAGTTTTCGGAAAATCACATTAAAATTGCAGAAGAAAAATCTTCCATTCAAAGACAAGAACAATTTAGCACCATTATAAATAAAAGATGTGACAAGCTTTCATTTTCCACGTACCACATGTTGTAAATAACGAATTTATTGTTGTTTTGAAATCCAGGGTTAACTACCCTTAACTGAAATATTGACTCTTAAAACAAAAATACTACGAAAAACACATGCAACCACAGGGGGATTTATTTACGCAATTCAGCACTAAACATTTTTGTTAACGGGAAACACATTTTCCTAAGTTCTAAACTTAGGTCGCTAATAATTTGTTCGTTTGATTCGCTCGCGTCCTGAAAATTCGTTTCAGTTTAAAATTCGAAATTTCGACCGCAAAAAATGACAAACAAAATTATGTTTTTAAAATTTACGTCAAATTTGCAAAGGTTTTACGTTTCTTGTGAACTATTTCCGCAATATTTTTTATTCCGCACTTTGTTTACGACAGGAAAACATGAAACTTCAACAAAGGGCCGACCTGACATGCGACCGATGACTACTGTCTCGCCTGTCAGTTTAGTTTTACGGGGACTGGAATTTTCGATGGAATTGAATGGAAGCCTCGTAGTCAAAGTGAGAACATTAATTTCAGTTGATGGAAAGTGTGGCGAAAAAAATACAGGACGTAAACGTTAGTAATGCTAATTAATAGCCGGACGAAAACAATTCTGTGGTATTGCCGCTCTGTCATCCCACACACCCTCGCTTTAATTTATGCATTCAATAGAAAAAAAACATTTTTCTTGTTCTCTTCCACTACCACCCCCAATTGTTGTTTAACTAAAGTGAAGCTCTTTGTGATAGTTTTATTTTTCTGGTTAGGGGCTCGTAATGTCGTAAGCCTTCTCTGTTAGAGCTTAATCCAATTATGCAACGATAATATTTGTTTAGCATTTCTTTAATTTTATTAATTTTTTTGCAATATATTAAGAGAAAAAGTATGTAATGAAGGGGAAGGGGAAGAGGAGGAGTTCTAAAGGGATGAAGTAATCAGACATCGACATTCTGCTTTGACTCGAAGAAAGCTGCATAAAGCTGTATTTTGAGCCATTTCTTGCCTCCTGGGTTTCAGGAAGTGGCCTACTAAGGGAACGGGGGGCGAAGGGTAAGGGATCTCGACCGCTGGAAGCCTCCGAAGATTGGTCCGCTAAAATATCCTCCAATTTTCGGTCTCTCAAAAATATTTTTTAAATTGTAGGTATTCGAAAGAAGATGTAACAAAAGTTTAGATTTTGGGAGGAGGGGCAAAAAAAATCGTAAGTGTGGAGGACGGCTAAAACTTGATTTTTTGTTACGCCCGTTTTATATCTGAAAAAATGCTGTCGCCCATCTAAGTTCTTGTTGCTAAATAAAGGACGCGACAACAATCTGGGTGTAAAACTGGACATCATCAGCATTCGTCCGGAACTTCTAACGAAAGACAAGCCTTTTCATTTGGTTTTCTACGAAAATGAATAGAATTTCTTTTCATTTGGGGAAAGGATGTCCAAATTAAGTATTTTTTTCAATTACAGGTATCCCTCGATTTACAATAAATATGGGCGGGTGAAATGTGATTTTGTGACGTATATCGAAACTTCTTATATCAAGGCATATTGAATCGTGGAATGACTGTATTCTTTTCTGAAATATTGATATTTTTATGCATTGAAAAAAAAATGTTGTTGTCTATTTTCAGGCGTTTCAGAATTTTTTTTTAATAATTTCTACATAAAATTACATGATTTGATGCACGTATTAAAAACAATCTGTATTAAAATGTTGAATTTTTCTCATGAAAAAATAAATTGAAAAATTGTCAACCACAAACCATGGCTAAACGATGGAATTCACTCGAAGCGCCCAATTGAATAAAAAAACGAATAAAAGAGTTAAAAGCCTAGCAACAAAGCACTTTAATAATATTTCCAGCAGAGCCGTTCTAAATTAATAGCAGCCATTTTCGCACAGAGCAACGAGCTCCAATAGCGCACCGTAAAGTCATCTAAATATCAAAGTTATGTCAAATATAGACGTCTAGGCGCTCGCTGCTTTCACATAGCCGCTTTTTGTGGTCGTTTTGACTGTTATTATCCTAGCCGGCGACAAGTCAATTTATACCCCGTTCCTCACATCCACCCCCACCCCTTTCAATACAATCGACTCCCAGTAGCATTCGTCTAGCAGGGATCATGCAAATCCATCCGACCTTTACATGCTCACATGTATTTAGAAAAAATTGCATACTTCTAGGAAGCACCAGGACATCTTCAGGGTCAGTTTCCGAGTCGTAGGCAATGTCACCATGTACTATACGTCATTTGTATGGAATTTTCCAACAAAACGTACAGGAAAAAGTCCAAACAATTTATTCAAATATGAATCCATCGCATGTTCGATGGTAATAAGTTTTTCCGGAAGCTTAATGAGTTTTCCAGGTCCTATGGTGACGGTGGCTAAAATCATGAATAAGAATACGAAGTGGCTTTTCCGCCATATGATATTTATATCCGTATATTTATTCAAATGGCAATTCTAAATACTGTCATGAAGTTAAGATAATAAAATGTTTTAGATATGCATCCGAATTGTCATTCATTTCTGTCATTACTTGTGCTCAGCTGACATTTTAGATACTATCGATTTTGTAGTGTTAAGGAAATTATATGTAATTGAGAAAAAAAGACAAATTAAATTAACAGTAATTCCGGATCATAGAAGTATTTTGTTAAATTAATTTTTAATTGAGAACAAAAGGTGGAGATTGTCTGAATCTTCAATTTTTGTTTGCATAAAACTGCTGTTATTTTTTGAAAAATAGACGGAAAAAACATTTTTCGGAAAAAATTTAATTCCCGAAATAATCGAACCTTTAGAGCGGAAGTCAGGAGTGGTATTCCGTAACTTGATTCAAGCGTTTGTTTCGATTTAGAAGAAAAAGTTGTATTTGCTATCTTGGTTTCTCTCTGACATTTATTTCAGTCAAAACAGAGACAGCGAATACTTCTTGTTCTTCCAACTCGAAACAAACGCTTGAAACAAGTTACGGAATATCACTCCAGAACTTAAAAATCATAAAAGTCATGAAAATCGCATAAATCGCGAAAAAAGTAGATTTTAAGATGCCGCCTTTTTGGCAATTTTTAAATAACGAAATTTCTTCAAAATCAGGTAGAAATTTACCATCTCGGAGTCGAAATTTCCCCTAAACAATAGCGCAGATAGGGGAGGGAGGAGCTGAGGCGGTAGAGGCGCGGACCACATGTTTTTACAAACGGCAAATTTCAGGTTGTGATAGAAAATCGAAAAAAATTTTCAAATTTTCACCAGCAAAAATATTTAGAAGCGGCAAATTTTAATATCCGGACTGGACGACACTAATCCTTCCTGCGCTATTAAAAACAATACTTTCTAAATCAAGTAAAAGAAAGTATTTGTACTAAAAAAAATATAGAAAAAGCGCCCAGCAATATAAAAAGAATGGAAACTTGAAAATGTGTTAAAAACAACCTTGAACCAACCAAATTGGGCGCTGGGAAAAAAATTTAAAAATCTAAAGCGAAAAACAAAAATACTAAGGCTATTAAAACAAATTGCAATAAATAGGCCTTCAATTTTCTTTAAAAAAAACTGCGTAAATCAATTCTAATATTCTATCCTCGAAATTACCTCAAATTTGAAACCCGACATCGACTTCGTCGATTAAGAAACAAATTCGATTCCATGTTATGTATTTTTTTTTTTTTGTTATTTTGGCAATTTGCTATGGAAAACAATTTGGCTAAGCACAATTTTATGGCAGCGATTTGTCTAAATTTATCCCAGCATCGTGGAAACTGCAAAATCACTCTCGAGAGACCAAAATCGAACTAAAATATACCCAAACAATGTCGGAAAACTGAAGAGCATACTCGGCAATTGAAATTTATTTTCCCATTCCAGGGAATCTTCTCCGTCCCTACTACCACCGATTTTCCACCTATTGGATGAATTTTAAAATTAAATTTACCCAAAAAAGAGGGGGAGGGCGGATGAAACTTGAGAAAATGTGCATTGCCCGTCGCTGTGGTGTTTGTTGTTATCCTAGAAAAGCTCAAGGCAGGTACCGTTATATCACTTGATGGCTTCCGAATTTAAACTTATCGAAAGAAGCGGTCTGTGTAAGAAAAACATCAGAAAGCTAAAAGCACTCAAGGATAAAGGAGGAAATTTGAAACATCATCGACTTTGAATGAGAGAATATATTTGGAGCCATCCCAAAAATGTGTGGCGTAGATTCTGTACCCTCGTGTATTCTCACGAGAAATCGATTTAATATAATTGTTTCTTATCACGTACGGCAAATGGTCCCTTACCTATCAGTTCCCAAGGGAGAATTTGGTCCTGTCTGGTGCTCCTTTCTAAAAAGGATAATAATTTATGTTCGAACACACGATTCGATTTTGAAAAATGTGAAAATTTCATGTTAGCGAAAAACATTTCAAGTGGAAATTGAATAAAATTGAAGAAAATTGAACAACGTCTAAAAATTAAACGGGGGTAGAAATTCACCTGAAAAAATATTTGCCATTACGTCCCAAGGTGTTCATTCGAGGTGCCGCAAGGTCGTTAAGTGGATATGAATCTTTTCTGAATGAAAATCCATTTTTTTCGCCATAACCAACGCAATATCAAAACGCTATCGATTTCTTTCGGTTGTAATGACAACCGAATTCAATATTAAGATTGGTGAAATACTCATTTCGACATAATGTACCCACAATTTCTGTTCCCGGATGATTTCTAGAAAATGCGAAATTTTACCGCCTAACATTGAATATTCATGATTTATACCTGGTGCGGTAATTAGTGGTAGGATGAGTTCAACTTTGTGAAATAAATCTCAAATTAAATTTTAATGACAGAGTCGTCATGGTTTTTCAGCAAGTGGTGGTTTTGTAAGATACGAACAAACTTTTTGACTGATAATAAGTTGCTTGGTTTTATCAATTCTGAATGAGAAATGAATTTTGGTGTTTGGATGATTACATCCTGATGTTGTTTTCCCAAGACTTTTCATAGTAGAAATTAAGCGGACGAGAGAAAGTTTTCAGGATAATTTGTGTCCTGCGGACATTAAACTGTCGAATTTTGTATAATTATATGGTGTCAATAACACACGGTTTTAAAATTTTAAAAGCATGCTAAATCAATATGGAAGTAAATGACCGACTTTGAATAGTTGTGAGCCCAAAATTTTGTCAATGTGAGAAATGGTGGCGTGAAACATTTTGTGGTCAAATTTGTTGTCTTTTTATAATCGTATATTAATAAACTGGGCAATTACGTGCAGGTGTAGAAAACTTTCCTACCTGCGAAGAAAAACGCCTCGTTTGTTCCACCTACTACCCTCTTCTTTCCTCTGGATTTTTTCTTCAAAAATTTCAACACAATCGATCGAATAGTTTTCAAATTAGAGCTTTTCAAAATAAAATTACACTCAGAAAAATGTTCAGGTCAACTTTTTGTCAGGTTAACTCTGACCTTACAGAGGTTTATGTAAGCCAGCTAGCGGTCAGAGTTAACCTATCTAAGGTCAACTCGTGCAGCTCCCAATGCCCTACTTCACCTGCTGGTGGCTTAATTTCAGAATTTCTCCGACCACAGGTCAACTCAGTTTTACTTGACCACATGCAGGCGAACGTGCGCCTGCCCGAGGCCAATTACGCCGTATGTAGGTCGTCGAGTTAGCCTCCATTTTTCTGAGTGTAGAATTTCAAAATAAAGCTTTTTTTCTGCTAAAATTCTCCACTGTATTTTCATTTTTCCCAATTCCCTTAAAACAGTGGTTGGTCCCAACTTGTTTTCTATCGCAACTTTTTTTTTGAAATTTTGAATTGTAAAAAGATCCGAAACCCGCATTTTCTGGAAATACAAATTTAGTTTAAACCAGGCATGCTCAAAAAACTACGACTTCAAAGGGTTAAAACATACCAAAGCACAAAGAAGAGTATGTAACTGCCACTAGAAGTGTATCTAATATAGTGACAGATACATTCCATACACCAAAAATGCTAGTTGGGCTGTGTTCGATCTAAAACCTTGTTTGTGGTAGGCGGGCAGAAAGACATATAAGCTAAACATCCCTGATTTCAGAGCATGACTGATTTTACCAGTAAAAGTGATTTATATTCCCAAAGGGATTAAACCAAAAAAAAAATGGAAACTTCCCGTCGTTGTCGACTGGGAGTCCCGAAACTGATAAGTGGTATTTCCATATAACAAAGTTAAATTATTGGATTAAATAAAAACTTTTTATTTAAATTGGTGTTGTGTAAGCAGGAAAACTCGCTGAGGGGGAAAAACTTTACCAATATTTCCCTTGTGCTAAAGATTTTTCCTAAGGTCAAATAACACTTCAAGGACACACTTGGTTCATACATAAAATTACCGTATTTCGGAGAGAGAAAATAAAGAAAGGATAAATAAATTCAAGGCCAGGCCAACTCGTCGTATGTAAAGCAAGTTCAAGGAATTTCTGCAAAAAAAAAAAGAAAAGATCGAAAGAAAAGAAATTGAAAAAAGGGAAACTTTTTTGAAGTGCCGGATTTTCTTCTTATTCCGGGCGATTTTCCTCATTTAATGTTGGTCTTGACCCTGGCAAAGTGTAAGGCCAAGAACAATTGCATAAAATAAAATGGCTACGTATTTATTCACGAGAGAGAATAATGATGATATTGAAAAGGGATCCAAAAGACTCCTTCGTTTAATTAACTTTTATGTACATCGTAATTTTTCGTCCATCGTCCTGATTAATCCCCATGACTATTTTCTCCATTCTGCAAGCTAGGACTCTTCTTACGTCGATTTTATTGACACTAAAAATGGAGCTCGGTGCGGATGTGTATGTATGTGTGTTTGTTGCAAAGTTTTTGGCGATGAGCCGAAAACGTTTAAGTTGCACAACGCCTTAATGACAGACTAATAAAAAATTATTAAACATTTAAAGGGAAATTTCCAAGGACTAAGAGTTGAGTGTGTTCTTTACGCGTTAACGACGATAAACGCAAATATAATAATGGATGCTGGTGGATGAGGATAAGAAAAAAACGATTGAAACGATAGAAATTAATGAGATTAAAACTCTTTTTCTTTCAAGGTTAACTGTTAACCCTTTCGTTTCGCTTTGGCAACTAAAATTAAATCGATTCACAAAAGAATTTTACGTCAAATGTTGGAAACTGAAGCAGGATGGGATTTCGTGTTTAGTTTGATTTGCCAAAAACAAATTTTCTATACTAAGCGTTTAAAAGTCTTTTGTCGTAGAATTCCTTCCAGAATATTATTTCAAGGTCAATCGAGGAAAATCTTTATAGAACTTTCGTCCTTTCGGAAAAAATCTAATTATTTTCAATAAAGCCCATTGAAAAACCATTTGCAATTTTATGAAATAGAAAATTGTCAGTTTGCCAAATGATAGATACTCAATAGTTTTAAAAGGGTTTTTCAAAGTTTTGAGTCAAAGAAAATTATTAAGGAGCGCAACTGTGGGTTGAAAATTTAGAAAAGCGATGGAATTTTTACACTTGCACAAAGATTGATGATTTAAAAAAATTGTGAAACTTTGAATTACAACCACGAGTTTCGTGTTTTATTGACACACAGGTTGATTCACTAGCAAAAAATGCTGTCAATGTATCTTTTGAAAGAGAGTTAGTTTGAAAGAAGGGTGGAATGGTGCGGCAATTGGAGCTGTCAGAAGTAAGATCAAAGTGAGTGTAGAAAAAATTGGTAAAACGATTTGCGAGTAAAAGCGCATTCAAGAGCTAATTTTCAAGGCTAGAACTTTAAAATCACTCGACCGATTGAGCTGAAAATGTCAGCTGAAGTGTTCCGGGAAAAGCTTCGGAGAAAAGAATAAAAATTTATAACAAATTGGATTACATTTTTGGTAAATAATTTGAACTTCGATTCTTCAGGCAAAAATTGTATATAGAAAGTAGTTAAGAACCTCTATTGTATTTTAATATCCTTAAATATGAATGTGACAAAAAAAAAGATGACCTTTTTATACCCGTATGGCGAAACCAAAGGGTATACTAACTTTACCTTACCGTTTGTAACGCCAAGATCCCGTCATCACACACAAAAATGAATTACACCAGTGTGTTTAGAATGATAAAAATAATTAATTTTTGCATGTCCGTCCGTCCGTCCGTCTGTCCGTCCGTCTGTCCGTCCGTCTGTCCGTCCGTCTGTCCGTCCGTCTGTCTGTCCGTCCGTCTGTCCGTCCGTCTGTCCGTCTGTCTGTCCGTCTGTCTGTCCGTCCGTCTGTCCGTCCGTCTGTCTGTCCGTCTGTGGCGCGGATTTCGGCCGCACGGATTGAGCTACAGACTTGAAATTTTGCACAGATCCGTTTTTCGTAAAATGGAAGCCTGAGTTCGTTAATGGGCAAAAATGGACCATTAGGGGGGGTACCCCCCATACGAACGAAAACGATTTTTGCAAATATCTCAAAAACGGTGCATCTTATTAAAAAAGTGCAAGAACAAAAGTTATTTAGGATATGATTCTACATAAAACTCCCATACATTAAAATCCGAGTGGAATACATTTAAAAAAATCTTATTGGAAAATTTGACTTCAAAGTGGAGTTTTGGCACAACTGTTCGAATTTTGATACGAATATCACCATACGGGTTTTCAATAATTGCGAGATTGGCAATTATAGCTTTTGTTATGTTTAATTGATATTTTTTCACAATTTACAATTCAAACGTTTTAAAGACGTAAATTCATAACACGTTTTAAGATATTTCACATCTTTATATCATTTTAGCATTCTATTCGTCACAGGTTTAGTAAATAAATACTGCTAGCAAATTTGCTGAAAATTTATACATAAAAGTACCAAACAATTCTTAACAACAAAAAAAAAACCAAGCTATAAGTTGTCAAAGTCAAAGTAACTGGAATGGCATAAATTTTCGAGATTTTCGCAAATGATTTCATTGGAAACACTTTCTTGGAAATGTTTTCTGTGACATGGCCCCTCATTAATTTTATAAATCTAGCGAATAGTCCTTTGTCGTCTTCTTGTAGATCTCAACAATGTACTAGAAATCTTCCAGTTTTTTTCCCAATAAACCAAAATTGCTCTTGAAATCTCACAGAAAATTCGGAATATTTTCCCTTTCGATCAGAGAAAAAAGTGCTACGAGAAATGTAATTTACACGGTAAAAAATTTAAGGATTTATATGAATAAATTTTTGTTTATCAAAGTCTTTGATACCAAATTTATATCCAATCGCATGTTTTTTTTTTATCAATATTTGGTGTCAACTGCCAAAACAACACCAAACATTTATCAAATTTTTACATTGGTTACCAAATGTCGATAAAAATATGCGAGTTGATACAAATTTGGTGTAAAAGATCTTGAGAAATAAAAATGTATTCATATAAAACCTTAATTCTTTTACCGTGTAGCAGAAAATGATTGTTATAAGTTACTGTACTGAAGTTCCATTTCCACAAAAAATCCAATCTGAGGAAAAATGAGGCAAATTCCTCTTGATTTCGTTTCGTTAAGTTTGTTTGATTATGTGCCACTGAACGTAACGCCAAAATTTATTACTTTGGTCAGTATAAGGAGATATGTATGTCCTCTAAGGATAACTACTTAGTTTCTCTCAGCAGATAATAAAAGGAGTAATCCTTTATCAGTTTTTAGACAGAAAAAATAACGATAAGACGAAAATAAAGGACATAAATAACTAATGCTGGGTATTAAGAATTTTTCTTATGGCAATTGTAAGATTTGTGGTTGCGTGCAGAGGAGTGGGGAGGTCCCTTAGAGTTGATGAATCCTAATAAGGGGTTGTACATGAAATACGTCACCCCTATTTCCAGCCCCATTCCAATCTCATAAGGTGTTTCTTTGCAGTTCGCATTGGACTTCATGCAAAATATCGCTGCGTTTACCAACGAATCTATTTCTCTATCTCTCCATCTCTCAATCTCTCAATCTCTCAATCTCTTAATTTCTCTATCTCTCCATCTCTCAATCTCTCAATCTCTCAATCTCTTAATTTCTCAATCTCTCAATCTCTCCATCTCCCCATCTCTCTATCTCTCTATCTCTCTATCTCTCTATCTCTCTATCTCTCTATCTCTCTATCTCTCTATCTCTCTATCTCTCTATCTCTCTATCTCTCTATCTCTCTATCTCTCTATCTCTCTATCTCTCTATCTCTCTATCTCTCTATCTCTCTATCTCTCTATCTCTCTATCTCTCTATCTCTCTATCTCTCTATCTCTCTATCTCTCTATCTCTCTATCTCTCTATCTCTCTATCTCTCTATCTCTCTATCTCTCTATCTCTCTATCTCTCTATCTCTCTATCTCTCTATCTCTCTATCTCCCTATCTCCCTATCTCTCTATCTCTCTATCTCTCTATCTCTCTATCTCTCTATCTCTCTATCTCTCTATCTCTCTATCTCCCTATCTCCCTATCTCTCTATCTCTCTATCTCTCTATCTCTCTATCTCTCTATCTCTCTATCTCTCTATCTCTCTATCTCTCTATCTCTCTATCTCTCTATCTCTCTATCTCTCTATCTCTCTATCTCTCTATCTCTCTATCTCTCTATCTCCCTATCTCCCTATCTCTCTATCTCTCTATCTCTCTATCTCTCTATCTCTCTATCTCTCTATCTCTCTATCTCTCTATCTCTCTATCTCTCTATCTCCCTATCTCCCTATCTCCCTATCTCTCTATCTCTCTATCTCTCTATCTCTCTATCTCTCTATCTCTCTATCTCTCTATCTCTCTATCTCTCTATCTCTCTATCTCTCTATCTCTCTATCTCTCTATCTCTCTATCTCTCTATCTCTCTATCTCTCTATCTCTCTATCTCTCTATCTCTCTATCTCTATCTCTCTATCTCTATATCTCTCTATCTCTCTATCTCTCTATCTCTCTATCTCTCTATCTCTCTATCTCTCTATCTCTCTATCTCTCTATCTCTCTATCTCTCTATCTCTCTATCTCCCTATCTCCCTATCTCCCTATCTCTCTATCTCTCTATCTCTCTATCTCTCTATCTCTCTATCTCTTTATCTCTCTATCTCTCTATCTCTCTATCTCTCTATCTCTCTATCTCTACTCTATCTTTCTAGGAAAAAGTGTGACATTGTTGGAAGCGGCGCGATATTAAAGGAGGGAAAAAATAGTATAACGTATTTTATGAACACTCTAAGTAACTATTTCATTCTAATTGTACGCTTCGTTTCCACATCACAATAATATTCATTATATTTTATGTTTATTCTATCCGTTAAAGAGGTCAAAATGTATGTTAAGAGGAAATTTAAAACTATATGTATGGGAAAACATAGAAATGCACAAATGCTCATGCATCTCACATTAACCTAGTTTCTATTTAACAATCATAACAACATTTGCTACTTATCAAGAATCTACATACCTAGATACCTGAATTCGTGAAATTCTCACCTGTCGTCATGCCCCCACCTTTAAGTGTTTCGTTTTGCCGTTTTTGCATTTTTTTTTAAAAAAAGCATAAAAGTTGTAGAAAAATAAAAATGTTTTTTTTAAAAACGTCATCAAAAAAACTGAAATATGGAAAGTGTTTCTCTTATTCAAAAACGAAGCGGTAAGGATAAAGGATGAAAGGTAGAGAAAAGTGTTTTTCCTTTTTTTTTATAAATAAAGCACTTTTGTGGAATTCTAGTTGCAAACAGTTTTAGCATAAAAACACTTTGAATACCGAAACACTTTCCTGATCGGTTGTCTTATATGTGGAAACCCATAAATGTTTCACACAAAAATGGATAAGTAGAAAAATTTCTAGTTTCATATTTCTTCGTTTTTTTAGTTTCACTGCCACATACAGTGGAAAATTCTGGGAAGATTATGTTTAAAATTTGTAGAGTGGCCGTAATGCAAGCTAAAGTGATTGGGATTATGAAAGTAGAATTTACTTAAGGGCATGGTTGCCTAGAAAATTTTCATTCACCGGAATTTTGTAGATACGAACTGTGGTTTTCATGGATAAAACACAAGAAAGGGAAGGGCTTTTCTGTTTTATATTTTTATGTTATATTTTCGAGTTATTGCAACGTCAATGATTGCAGAAACAATTTCTATTTGCAAAGGTATAAACTGATTTGCAATATAACAAAAATTACTCGGAAATTTTTGTCTTTATAATTTTAGCAATACAACGGATTGTTTTCGAGAAAATTGCAAAATTAATGTTCTGTTCGCATGTGAGCGTTTCTCAGGAAAATTTACAGAAAACCCTACAATATAAACAATAAAATGACAGTAAATTGTAAATAACAACAGGACCTAAGAGACCAACTAAGTGCTAAGTCTTTGAGACCCACATCTTTTAGTTTATATTTTGTTTTCCAAAAGAATCTAAATTAGGTATTAGCAAAAGAAACTTAAGTTACGTGCACAGAATTTATTACAATGGAAACTGTTTCCCTGGTTAAAGGATCTTGCAGTAAACCTCAACATAATTCGCATTCCATCTGGTCCTGGTCTACAATGATTTATGCTTCCGAAAAATAAAATTGAGGAAAATTCTTATAACCCGAATGTGAAAGGGGGAAAAATAGGTAAATGCCTAAAATTTGGGTCACTAGGCTAAGCGGGGCATTCAACGAAAAGGACTACACCACTACGCCATTTACTGACAAATAAAGAGAAATTCGATGTGAAATTACAAAATTTTATGTAGCCATAAATAAAATCAAGCATTCTGACCCAATTTCCCACCCACAGATGAGAAATTTCGCCGCAAGCGCGCCCACATATACAGATCCGACTTGAATTGCAAATTATGACATGGGAAAACACATCAAGGAAAATAGACTTTATTGTCCTTAAGCTAGAAATCGAAGGGTTTTTTTTTGAAATAAGTGGAATTAATCAGTGGGAAAATAACGAAAACAAGAAAATTAGTTACAACGGAAAACTATTCCGGATAGAAGCATCTCATATTTCTAATGTGTAGCGAAAAATAAACGACCTTGAGCTGGGAAACTCACATCCCAATTTTCTTTGCTCGTTTTATTTCCGAATTCCTATAATTTAAGGATTTCGTAGGACAGAGGCAAAATTTTCACAACTCTGAAAGCGAATTACAATTTCTCAAAGAAAGCGATTTATCATAAGACCTGTCAACAAAAAACAATAATTCTTAAAAGCGAAACATTCAACTGAAAGGGAGAAGATAAACAGAAAATCGCAAAACCGAAATGAAATTGATGAAAATTTACATTCATTGTTATATTCTGGAAAATTTAGATTCATGACGAAAATCCATTCGAAATGGCGACGTCAAATGGCAAATACTCAAAAAATATCAGCACTTCAACAAAATTGGATTGGAAATGAAAAAAAAAATTAAATAAATAAGTTTTGACTAGGTAAGAATTGTTGCAAAGATAAATTGAGATATTTTGGAAGAAGAGAACGGGGAGGGTGGAGAGTCCGTAAAAGGTAGAGCGTAACTAAAAATTATGCACGCAGAGACAAAATTGTAAATTTTCGAATCGAGAATATAACCGAAATAGTTAATTTCAATCACAAAATAATTGATTTCAATTACAAAAAATTGTCAATTTAAACACAAAATAGTAAATTTTACCACTACTTTGTGATAAAATTTACTATTTCGTGTTTAAATTGATTATTTTTGTAACTGAAATTAACTATTTTAGTTATATTTCCGATTCCAGCTATTTTTTGTTATATACTGTTGACCAACTGTTGTCAAATACTGTTGACCAACGACACCAATGACCAACGATAAAAATTGATCTTCAGAGCCACAAATTTTCCGATTTTTTTGGAAAGTCTCGCACTACCTATTTACCCTGCTTGCTGATTTTTGATCTTCTTAAAAGTCTGGAAAGTCCCTGAAAACTAAATCAAAAATCCTCATAAGGGTTGAGCAATAGCAGGAAAAGGGGTTTGAAGCGGCAAAATCTTCGGCCACCAATTTTCTTAGGGAATCTAACATAGAAGTATTTCAAAGATGAACCAAAGCGAAGTTTTTTCTCTCATTTTTTTCGCTTTTTGTACTTGCACATGTTTTTTCTCGTTACTGCACCTGTATTTTTACTTGAATTGTAGCCTGCGTGGGAAACCTTAGAAATTGCAACCATTTTGACAAATGATAGGGAATTTTTCTTAGTTAATACCGCATGAATCTGTTTTAAATTCAGAACCACCACCCCTTCCCCTCTACGTCTATAGAAGAAAAATTTAAAAAATCTATGTTCCGGTACTTACTAACATTTTCTGCCAAAATTTGAAAATTCTTACTCTGAATTACCAACTGCACGAATTTTAAAACAAAAAACCATTCTAACCCCACTTTTCCTAAAAACACGCGTTAAAAACCCTCTTAAAAGCGTAGATAAAACAAGATTCAGTCCTTAAATCTCATTCAGAGCTTCTTAATGATATCTTCGTTAATAACGCTACAAAATTTACACAGACTCGATTCTTAAACTCACTCCGAGTATCACTTCTCAAGGACATCACGCCCATTGTGGGATTTCATTCTGTGAAAATATTTTCCTCAAGTGGTTTTTCCTCTTAAACAGCGCTCTCGCCTCTCACCCCATCGCCAACAAGTTAGAATTTTCCCGACACCATTCTACGCAGTTAGACGCAATATGGCAAGGACGAAGGCGAAATAACCGAATTATGGGCGAACATCCCTTATAGATGGGGAAAAACCCTTACGGATGATGCTTAGTTAAGCTTTTATACGAACATCGAGGCAAATAGCATGAAATCGCATTTAATTCTACTGTTGTTGTATCACACACTGATATATTCGTCAAAAATTTAGTTCTTCACAGGACTATGAGAATATTTTCAGGGTTTTTAAGGATGGTAGGAATAAATAGGCAAAACAGAGACTAGGATAATTCTGTTTTATGTTTACTTTGTGAAAAAGGTATCACCTGAAATTTTAATGACCATCTCAAGGCTTTAACTTTTTTTTAATGTTTCAACAAAACGCTGTTTTATCGCTTTTTGTTTGCTGTTTTGCCTTTTTTCGCTTTGTCTTCTAGAAAGGATAACTTTGGAATTATTGTCGGTAAATAAAGTTGATTGTTAATTGGTTCATGTTTTTTTTTTTGCAAAATGCTCTAATTTTTGGATTTTATTTGCTTTTTAGTGATGGAAAATATTTTTCCATGATGGCGTATTTTTATGTTTCCACAATGAAAAAATATTAAAAAATTCAGAGATTTGTTTTGCAACATCATTTAATTTGCAAACATTTATTGCAATAAACTTATTTTTTTTTTAAATTGTTATCACCCTAAAACACAGTTTTCAAGAAATTATGATCACAAGTGTTTATAAAACCACAAATCCCAATTTTATAGCAACTAAAAATACTTATTTTATAACAACTTTTTATGAATTTCGGCACCAAGAGGACCGCTATTTCAGAAACTTTGGGATAAAAACCCAAAATTTTTCAGAAAATTCGAATCCGAAATCATATTTTTTAAGGGTTTCGGGTTTTTTAGGAATTGTGGTCCCAAACCTAACATTTTTAACAATTTTGGTCTCAAGCATAGTTTTTTCTGAAAGTTCAGATGAAAAACAACCTCTTTTTTTAAATTCGGAACAAAACTCTGATGATCCGGAGTTTTGGAACATTTTCAGTAAACTTGAACCCAAATCCTCGAATTGTGTTTTGGATTTTTTTAAAATTATTTTTTAGAAATCGCAAACATTTAAGAACTTCGAACGAAAAACCATAATTTTTTGGCAATTTCAAATGTAATCTTTACGTAACCAAGATTACTAGACACATTTCTTGTACTTTAACCCCATCAACATTTAATAAACATTTTAATTACAAATGGTCCTAGTTATGACCAAACAATTGATATCACTCAGACATGATAAACAAAAATATTAAAATTAATATAAAAAAAATTTAATTAATTTTGCGTTAAAGAGTTTTTGATTAGTTAAAAGTAGAACGTCGCATGTTATTTTATTTTATTTTTTTTTTGTGCAATGACGTGTTTACAAACGAAATTATCAACAAATCTAATTTTTAGTACACAACTTTTAATAAAAATCATTTAATTTGTCTAATTAAATTAAAAGTGTTTTTCAAATGGAAGTTTTTATGGAAAAAAAACGTCAGCTGAAACCTTAAGATAGTCATCATAACATGAAAACAAGATTATTTGTAATTAAAACACTATGGTGTCAAAAAAAGAATTTGAAAAATTTTTACCGAATTTTAAGATATACAAACGTCATTGAAAACTACATAAATAGCAATTAAATAAAAATATTAACACGCGTTGAACTAAAATCTTCATGAAAACTTTTATACAATAATTAAAGTTGTTTTCCTAAAGTTTTGTCAGAAATCTTCTGAAAAATAATGTAAAATATCAGTTGGGGTCAACACAAAACTTTCTTCTACAAAATCTACGACCCTGTGCAATTTACGCTAGAGCCCTGTCGCGTTGTCAACCTAAGACGACCTCCCAATAAATTCTTGGTTTATTGAAAAATATCAAAAACGTACAAAATTTGAGATAACTTGAGAACTGTAAAAGATATCAATTTACGGTAAATGGCAAAAATGTAGAAAATGTTAACATCTTTAATTATTCTTTTAACTGATTTGTCTAAAAACCGTTAGTTTGCAAATTATTCGCAAACATATGATTTTTTACATATTAATGAAAATATCTCAATAACGGTAAAAGATAACGGATAACGGTAAGAAACAAAATTGTGCAGAATGCCATTCTCATTAATTCATTTCATACATTCAGTCAGCAAAAACCCGTTAGTTTTCGAGATAATCGCAAAAAACTGTTTTTCTTGGAAATAACGATTTATCTCGATAACAGGTGGAGATATCGAGTTATAGTTAAAGACAAAAGTGTGGGAAATTTTATTTTCTCCAAGTTTTGTCATACTTAGGGCCACTAAAAAACGCGTAGTTTGGGAGTAAAGCGAGAAAAACGAAATTGCGATTTTTGAAAAACCGCCATTTTGGATACTTCCGGTTAACGGATTTCCACCAAAAGTTGATAGGATCGTCGCATTTCAGGACCCAACATGCCTATAAAATTTCATGGCGCTAGCTCTATTAGTTTTTGAGAAATCTTGTACACAGACTGACAGACAGACTGACAGACAGACTGACAGACAGACTAACAGACAGACTGACAGACAGACTGACAGACAGACTGACAGACAGACTGACAGACAGAAAGACATTTTTTAAATATAACTCCAATCGACTCAGGAGTGATCGAGAAATGTTTTTTAGGCAAAATTAAGAGGTCGAAATTTTTCATGAATACAATTCTTTATTATACTCCGTAGAAGAAAGTAAAAATTTATTGAAATAAAGTAAAAATCTATCAAAGCTAGTGGAACTTTGTGTCGTATGCAGAGGTTATTAGCAACATTCTCTCATCAAAATGTAATCAGGGACTAACCAGAAAATGTCGCACGTTAATTTTGCTCTTTAAGGTCCTTCGTTCCTTCTCTTCCTCAAATCTTCACATTCTTTGTGTATTTTTACAATTTTTTGTGTATGATTTCATATTACTTTTCTACCCCCTCGTCGTAAATTTAGTTAAAAAGTTTTTTTTTAAAAAGTCGAACCTTTTGAAATCATGAAACCGTTTCCATAAAAATTAATTGAAATTTAATCCGTATATAGAACTGATTGGGGACAACTTTGAAAAAAAAGGGTTTGAAAAAAAAACTAGTTATTCCTGTCTCCCGAAATAGTGAAATTAACAACCTTACCTATTAAGACAATTTGTATCGGAAATGCTGCTGCATGAATCACTCTCCTCTGGAATAACGCTTTTCCTACGCAATTCAACAACACAGTATCCATCGCTATCATCAGCACCGCTACATTCTTTGGAATCAGGTTCAATTTTCTGAGCATTTCCTTCACCCCCGCTGCCACTTCCACTTGAATTAGAGCTGGAGCTATGAGCAGAATTTTTGGACGAACTCCGATTAAAACTACGTCGCCAAATATTATTCCAACTTTGCCTCAATAAGGAATCCCTCTTCAGGGTCGAATTTGGCATTGATTTGGGCCTTTCTTCACCAACACCACCGGTGCTGCCAAAATCCGGCACCACCAAGGAATTTCCATCACATCGCCAAATGTCCGCCTTTTCCGACGTGAGCAGAGTTTTAATGGTTTCTAGATCCGCTGACGTCACTGTCGCAGGTGTTGACAGGGATGTGGAAAGTTTCAACTTTTCCCGGCAATTAATAGGCGATGATGAAGAAGACATGGAGGGGGATGATGATATTTGCGATGCTGTCGACGCTGCACCAACGAAACTGTATTTTTTAATTAAGAAAATTTTCTCTTCGCTGGGATCTATTGAAGGTGGTGCAGAAGAAGATATTTTTGATGTCGTAGTACTGTTGTCGTCATTTAATGTGAATGTTTTCTTTTTAATCCGCAAGATCACTTCATCATCGGAATTTTCATCATTTTCACTGAAATTTGTACGCGCCATAATGATCACAGCTCAGCGGTTTCACATTAAACACAAAAGAAAGTCACCATCAGAATTCACGCGAGTTGTTGGTTTTTCTTCTATAATTCAAAAATTGAATTCACTCGATGCCAAACCGTATACTATAATTATAGCGATCACCTGTTGCAGAAATATTAAAAATGCTGTAGAATTTCACACTCGAAACACGATCACAGATCTTGAAGCAACGAGAAACTGATTGAAAAAAACTGAAAATGTCGCGTTTTCTTGGAAAAGACTCGATTCCCACTGCGATTTTCATTGTTTCTCACCCGGAGACGAGACGATAAAGTTTTTGTTGTACACTTTGTTAGTCTTATATAATTATCTTATCACATTTTCATTATAGATAATTTGCCAGTATCGACGATTTTTTTTTTCATGTATCACCACTGAATGTAAAGTTATCCATCTTTAATACGTGATGGAATCAAAATACTGCCTACTTTATGATTAGCACAGTTTGGTAGACGTAAAATCATTTATTGATATTGAATTGGAACTTCTGACTGGTGGCGTTTTAACATTTTTTTTTGTCCACCTGCACTTTTGATGTTAGGAAATTTCTTTATCTTTATTTTTGTAGCTTTTGTTAATTACTGTTGGCTGATGTAATTATATTGGAGTACGTACTCAGTCTGGATGGATAGAAAATTCTTTAATTTCGCTTTGTTTCAGTGAAGGTTTCCGCATTCGCGAAAATTTTGGAAGTGAATTTATGATCAGCATGAACAGAAAAGCGAACTAATTTTCACGGAAATGCTGAAGGTCACAGAAAGCACGATTTTGTAGAAGAATTTTTATGATTTTTGGTAGAATAGCAATTTTACAGATCGTTACTTGGTATTATTTTGCAGAATTTACCTGACAATAAGATAAAAATTGGGCCTTGACAATGGTTCTTAGTTTTGTGTTAAAAAATTTGGTAAGTTATGATTAGTAGCACAACAATAGCTCTAAAACCTTGTGGTGTAGCTTCAAATTTGGTGACCATCTAAATAAATATATTTTATAAAGAAACCGAACTAAATTTTTAAGAGTTTTGGGGCCCCAATTTTGGGGATCCCGGAAAATAATCTATTAGAAAATATCTGAAAATTTTTGGTCTCTTAAAAAATCTTTGAATTTCTAATAGTTTGATTTTTTATGACCTCCACAGCTTGTGCTGCGTAGAAAAGGGAGAAATAATTAACAAATTTCGGTTTATATTCTTTTTAAATCTTTGCAACTTGTAATTATCATGGAACACATAGTATGGTAGGTTATTCCAAAGTTTTCTTGTTAGCGGAATAGTTGAAATTAAAATCGGCTAAAATGCCCTTCAGGAGACGAAGAAACTTCATCGTTACATACGGTAAAGAGTTATAACCAAAATTTAATTTTTTTTCTCATAATTTTCTACCGAAATGGTAAGTAGTTTGAATATTTTAGTTAATTTTGATGCAAAAAACTAAATAAATGACAATTTTCATTTGAATTTGAAATTACAAATACCGAAAATAAATAAGAAACCTTGACTAAACTCAGCTTGATACAAAAACCTCAAACTCTAGCCAGCAAATTCCAAGGTAAGTAAATTCCCTCATTGAAAACTTTGATTTTATCACAGTTCAAAAACTCAAATACTATCAATTCAATGGCGCGAAATTATCCAGTTTAACACTTGGTTTTGTATTTGAAATTGAAACAAGTTGAATATTTTTACTTTTTATGGCAGAAAATCACACACAGTTTCAAATTAAAAGCAGCAGCATAAAACTTCAGATAACTTTAGTAATTTGGCGTTCAAACGTTTTCAAGCAAATTTAAAATTAATCGCACCTAACACTTGAATGTTACAAACATGTCAACTACACAGAGCGAAAATTATATTTTCGAATTGAAATTCAACTATTCAACTCGCCATTATAACCAAAAATAGATGCAAAAAAAAGTCGCGCACGTTGTCGCAAATTTTCAAGCATGATTTCGAAGTAATTTAGACGGAAACTAAACGGCCGCGCATTTTTGGCACGATATTAATGTCAAATTATTTCATATTTATGTACAGAAATAGAAAATCGCAATCAACCAAAGTCTATTAGGGGAGATTTAAATTTCATGGGGCTTAAAACAATTTCTGTTATCACTTTTGTGTCCATAGGAAAATTAACCCGAATTTATAGCATTTGTAATCTGTGTACACAAAAAAAAAGCGACGCAAGCCTCCTACCAAACAGTAATTCCAAGGTTTGTTTTTCATTTATCTTTACTGGATTTTTTATAAAATGTTTTTTTTTCGCCGCATCTTATCGCGTTAACACTTTCTTACCACCGAAAACAGATGCGCTTTTCCAAGTGTTTATGTTTACACGCTTTGCGTTTATAACTTGTTGCCATAAACAAATTAATAACTGCGTATCTAAGTTTGTTCATCTGATAGGTATATTAAGGAAGAATTATTTTGTATCATTGATTTTGATGGGATATCAAAGTAAGTTCAAGTATTTTTAAAAATACTGATTTCAAAAATATAAAAAGATTTGCACAGGCGCTTATCATGGTTAACCAACGAATCTGATTTATTTCCGGTTTCAAAATAAAATCCGTGAGATTGTTGTTAAGAAAATCACTTATTTTAAAAAATTGGTTTGATTAAGCATATACGATACGGTGGCATACTAAAAGTTAATAAGTTCCACAACAATGAAACTTAAAATCTGTTGACCCTAAGAACCGTAGCGTAACCATAACTTTTGATACAACTCTTCTCGACCCCCACCCTCCCCTTCTTCCCTACCACAAAAGATTTTGTGAGCTTCCTCTCGTTAAATTTTTTGAAACTAACAATTTTAGGTTATTTTAAAAAACTGAAAATTTGAAGACCTTTAGGAAACTGGTCTATGCGAATCCCTAGAAGCTCCAGCGGTCCCTCTAAAAACGAGACCCCTTTAAAGTCGAGTCCCCTTTAATGTCGAGGTCCCTCCAAAAGCGAGGCCCCTCTGGTGGCGAACTAAGATATGGCGGAACCCAAGGTTTTTTTCTTTTAAAAATTATTTTATTGATTAGACCGAAATGTGCACGTACAGCATCTTGGTGGAAAACTCCCCTTCACTCCTTCCCCCTCCTTCCTCCTCCTTCTCCCTCCTTCCTCCTCCTTCTCCCTCCTTCCCTCCTTCTCCCTCCTTCCCCCTCCTTCGCCCACCTTCCCCTCCTTCCCCATCCTTCTGCCCTCCTTAGCCTTTGAAAACTGAAAGGTTTTAAAATAATACTGTTGATAGTCCGGCATTTTGTCTTTTTTAATTAGGATTTCTTTAATTTTCTTGTAATTTGCACATGTTTCTCATATAATATCAACATTTGTACTGTCAAATTCACTTGATTTGATGTCAATATGACCAAGAGTACTTGACCAAAAATCGAAGTTTACATTTTTCATCGTTGTTTTCTGAATTCAAGAATACCTTATAGAAAAAAACGAAACACACGTTAGATTTTTCATAAAAACACTTTCTTGTATCCCAAAAAAAAAATCCCGATCGAATTTTACCGGATAAAAATCCGCATTGAACCGACTTCCATCTATCGTTCAAAAACAAAGATCACTGACGATCGCGCACCTTCCCGAGATTAATAGAAACTACTGGGACCTGAAAGTTTCTTCGATCCAAGACTAGAAATGAAACTGAGGTGCTCATAAATTCAAGTCAGGTCCAAAGTGCGCTGTCTGCGTTTTCTATCAACACTATAGAAACTACTACGATCGATCAGTGGCATATTGAAGTAGTAAATATCAGATATAATGACGACAGAAATTCTCTCAGGCTATTGACGCTTAGACGTCGGCCGTTGACGAAACGGAAATCTACAGAGGGATTCGGGAAAGCGGGGCCGGTACTAAACTCGCCAAGTGATCTTAAATTAAGCGTGATCGGCATATAGTCGTACTGGGTTGGTGCTAATGATCACTAGTTTGCTCCAATCCAATCCAAACTGATCCAAATTCAACAGAACCCACAGTTTTAAATGGAAGCGACCGTTTTTTCGCAAAATTCTGACTTTTAAAGCGACTACGCATGTGCGGCTAGCTTTTATTAGCTGCTGAAATCTATAATAGAAACACTTTGCCAATGCAATAAGGCGAAATTGCTTGATCACCAACTACTTCTAAAAGTCTTTGGTCTTATCTTGCGAACTAAAGTACAACGCGGCGGATTGGAAGTCAGTCATAAACTAAAAACTACTTGAAGAAGTTTCCATTCATAAGTTCAAGTAGATTTTGATGATTTTCATTTACTATGTTGCTTGTATTATGTTGACTTAGCGATAGATGAAGTCAAACAGCTTAGCCAGATGGAGTGTTGCCCCAAAAGATGGCTTGAAATTTAATCTTGGCTTAGACATCAACTTGATATAGCCCAAAGAATCTCCAATGGCAGCAGCTGGGAATTCAATTTTTCGTTTGCCTTTTCAACGTAATATCGTGAAATGTTGTTTTGAAAGACGTCTAATGCGAACAATCACTTTTGCT
Organism: Chrysopilus asiliformis; assembly: GCA_964034945.1. NCBI lineage: Eukaryota > Metazoa > Arthropoda > Insecta > Diptera > Rhagionidae > Chrysopilus > Chrysopilus asiliformis. The sequence goes on along the minus strand of OZ035963.1, from coordinate 59,598,306 downwards.
CTCGTTTCGAGGTCGAATGTAAGAAATAAACAAATAAATAAATGAGCAATTATTGTAAAATATTGTTGTGTGTATGTAGGGTCGGATCTGGTAACTATTGGGCCATAGGAGGTTCGGCTATAAGAGCCCAAGTTCTCTATCTCTCTTCCAAAAAAAAAAAATATTTGAGTGACTAGAAATTTTGAAAGATTCATCAGAGAAAAAAAGAGTTTTTTCAATCTTTGTTTATGATCGTTTAGATTTTAATAAAAAGGGTGGAATTTTTTTTATTAAAAACACAAAAAAATGTGCTACAGGGAAAAAATAGGAAAAACAAAATCCTGGTGTAGAAAATTTCAAAAGAAAAAATATCTCGGAGACGAATTAAAATAAAAAACATAACAAAAGCTATAATTGCCAATCTGGCAATCATTGGAGACCCGTATGGTGATATTCGGATCAAAATTCTAACAGTTGTACCAAAATTCCACTTTGAAGTCAAACTTTCCAATAAGATTTTTTAAAATTTGTTCCAATCGGATTTTGATGTATGGGACTTTTATGTAGAATAATATCCTGAATAACTTTTGTTCTTGGACTTTTTTGATAAGATGCACCGTTTTTGAGATATTCGCAAAAAACGTTTTCGTTCGTATGGGGGGTACCCCCCCTAATGGTCCATTTTTGCCCATTAACGAACTTAGCCTCGCATTTTACGAAAAACGGATCTGCGCAAAATTTCAAGTCTCTAGCTCAATCCGTGCGCCCGCAATCCGCGCCACAGACAGACAGACAGACGGACGGACAGACAGACGGACGGACAGACAGACAGACGGACGGACAGACAGACAGACGGACGGACATGCAGAAATTAATTGTTTTTATCATTCTAAACACACTGGTGTAGTTAATTTTTGTGTGCGATGACGGGATCTTGGCGTTACAAACGGTAAGGCAAAGTTAATATACCCTTTGGTTTCACCATACGGGTATAAATAGGATACAAAGAAAAATTCTGCAGAAAAATGGGTCCCAGGTGAAAGTTTTTGGATGTCAAGGTAGGAAATACCCTTAAATCGAAAGCCTTGCGGCCAGAGAAACATAAATCCTTGTTTCATACTTTTTGAGGTCTTGGTTTGATGCAGCTAAAAATTTGCATTTTGTCCCCCAAAGTAGTCATTCCATGGGCCCCTAGGTCCGGGATTAGTCGAGATATTCCGCAATTTAGGCATGTTATCTCGGCGTCCCGGAAACTAAATTTTGGTCCCGGATTTTTCAGCTTGGAGTTGGATTGTTCAATATGTCTGAGTTATTTTGACTTGAAATTTTCAAATTTTTGTTACATTTATGTTCCGTTTCAACGATTTTTCCTCAACCCCCTCCCCCCTCTCCAACACGTCTTGGCTCCAATTAAATATGGTTTACCAAGCTTATCGTGGAAAAAAGGCTCCCTTAAGCTAGCATCAGACGAGCACACAAAACCTTAACACGTGTGATGACTGACGTAATTTTGACGTCACAAAATTGTAACACCAATTAACACCGTCTGATAACTTAAATTGTGACAGAATTTTTGTTTACACACCGTGTTATAACCTGTGTTACGACAATTTTTTTGACGTGTGTTAAACGAATTTTGCCTCCGTCTGATAACCCTGTGTAAAACGTGGTATGTGTTTTGACATTTTTCGGTCTGTGTTAAGACTGTGGGAAAATGTCCCAATGTGTAAACTGGCATGAATTCGTGCCATTTCACACGCACTGTGTTATAGCGAATATCTCATAAACGGTGCATCTTATCAAAAAAGTGCAAGAACAAAAGTTATTTAGGATATGATTCTACATAAAACTCCGATACATCAAAATCCAATTCGGAGAATTTAAAAAAAATCTTATTGAAAAGTTTGACTTCAAAGTGGAATTTTGATACAACTGTTCGCTGTTCGATTAAACTTCAAATAATGCCATATTACCAAACGGGTTTTCAATTATAGCTTTTGTTATGTTTCTATCTGCGACTTCACCAATTGTTAGCAAATTATCGAATTGACCGACCGACATCCTTAAGAAATTCCGATACAATTCGGGTTCTTCAGAGCGCAATTCCACCATCAATTTGGCAAAGAAACCCTCCTTCTCGCGACGCGACACCCAATCCTTTGTCCAACAACTGCGCTTTCAACCCATTGACTCGTCGTCGTCGTCGTCGTCACTGCTTTCCACAATATAGGCTGCCAAAACCGCCATAACCATCATCTCCTCATATTTCCTTTTTGACATTTTAATTTAATTTTATTTTTCTTCACAAATTTAAAATAGCGCACAATTTTGACTAGCAATGACCGAGAAAAATACACAAAATGTCAGAGAGCTATCACACCGTCTGATAGCAAATCAGTGTGTCAGACGATTTCGACTGCTGTCACACGTCTTTCATCATCACACCTTTTGAGGCTTTTCACTCCGTCTGATAACTACTCAATCTGCGTAACACAGTGTGTAATTGTGTGACAAAATTTCGTGGGAAGACTAGCGACGTTAACACGTTTTGGGACAAAAATCCGATTGTGTGGAAAAAAATTTCACACCGTCTGATAACAACACATTTCAAGTGTAAGGACGTGTCGTGTCAGATGTGTTTGAAATGTGTTTTGAGTTTTTTTCGTGACGTCAGTCATCACACGTGTTAAGGTTTTGTGTGCTCGTCTGATGCTAGCTTTAGTCCCTGTACTTTACCTAACTACGCCTATGACCAACACTTTACTGCAATAGTAATCTATCGTCTTGAAAACTTAGATGGTTTTTCTTCATTTACTACTATCATGTTGCTATGTTACTAAAGTGATCATGTTCCCAGTTCATTGATAACAGCGGACGGGAACAATTTTTTTATCATGAAACATAAGTAGTTTTCAAAGCAATGATTTGATTGTGGGTGAATTTTGGTAAACAGAAATTTAAAAAATGGGCACGTATTCAATGGTCTTCAATTTTGATATTTAAAAAAATTGTTTATAAAATTTCGACCACCAAAAAGCTGCACGTTGTGATAAGAAATACAAATATGCAAGTGATATCCAAATGGATATGATATGGGAAGTCGAATGATATAAGAAATATTTTGTAAAAAAAATGATTAAACTGTTTTAAACATTGTTGCTGGTTGATTACAAATTGTTGAGTGCTTCGCACAAAAAATTATTGCGATGTTTTGGCACACTTTTTTCCCGATTATGCAAAAAACAGTCAAAGATCTAAAATTTGTGGAATAAAATTAACATCGAACGATATTTCTAAATTTGTACTTTTAATTTTGTAAAATTTTGTAATTTAAACTGCAAACAATACGCACGAACCATCAAATAAAATTAGCGGATAATGTGATCATTGTATTCGTTTTTCACACGGTGTTTTGATTTTCCGCTGATTTCAGAATCTCAAACGGTAAACAGTTTTGCTAAAAAAGCAATTAATTCTTATCCATTGCAAGATTTTATACCAATTAACACAATTTTTGAGAGGGAATAAGGAAAACGTTTCTGGTTTAATTGATCAATAAAAAATATTTGTTCCAGTTTCTATGAAATTATTCTATCAAATCATGTTTGAGATTTCTTAGTTAGTTTATGAATTTGGTTTAAAGTGTTGTAAGAAATCGAAGAATTGAGTTCAAGAATATCCAATTTAAATGGAATAATAGCCGAGGATTTTTGTTGGCGAAATTCTTTCAACACTATTAGACTCTGGGATGAGAATTAGAATTTTTCAGACTTAATTTTTGCAAAAAAAAAATTGCAAAAAACAATTTGTGACAAATAAAAGCGATTTTTGATCAAATTTTATAAAAAAAATGAATTTTTGACAAAACATTGTAATTTTTGCTCAAATTCTAACTCGCTAAACCACCTTTTTAAATCCTAAAAGTCCGTAACGCTCTTCAATACTCAATTTTAACGTTTCAACGGCCACTTTAGTATGTAGATTTGAATTTTTTTTTGAATCTAACATTTAGTAAAATTTTTTTTTTTAACATTTAGTAAATGTTATAAAATGACTCACCCAATGTAATCCGATGGTGCATCCTCAGAATCGCTGTAAGGTGGTTGAACCGGTCCTAAAACAGGCGGAGTTGACCTTAAAATTAAAAAAATCATTAAATTTTCAAAAACAAAAAAACACCAGACATAATTTTTTTCTTTAGAATCATTTTGTCCCATTCGACAGATAAAACTAATACCTATGGAACAAAAAAATCTCAAAGAACATCTTCTAAAATTAAATGATAGATTTTTTTTAGATAAAAATAATATAAAATTCAATTTCATTTTTCAGAAAAAGCACAGCATTTGAAAATCATATGGATGAAGTTTTCAGAGTAACTCAAAAAAAAATTATCGTGTTTCATTTGTAAGAATATATTTGCGCGAATCAAAAAACAATTGAGACAGCATAACAAAAACTGGAAAAGATGAAAAGTATTTAGAAAAAACGTGTAATTAAAACAAAATTATCACCTGGGCATGGGTAGCTTTTTTGATTAGCGATGGCATGTGCAGATTTGCTGAACGTTCAGATTTCTTAGTCCCTAGAAATTTATTTCAGACTTTTTTTATGTGTCTTTTCAATTTATGACATATAATACAATTTTTTTAACTAAAATAGTGATAGGAAATTAAACGAAAATACTTAAAAGTAATATAAAATCACTGAAATAATGTACAACAATGAACACTAAAAGCGAACTAAGAATACAAAAACCTTTTTGTTTATATTTATTACTTATTTACGTTAAATGGATTTTCGATAAGGAACTAATGGCGGAGAATTATTCGTTATATAAGAAATTCTGAATATAGTTCGCTATAAAGAAACTATCCAGAATCTAGGGTGCACCAGGTTGAAAATTTCAGCGTTTAATGATCCAAAAAAATGCTTATTTTAGATCATCGCGATGTGGCCTACTTCTATGCATTAAGAGCTGTTCATAAACTACATCACGGAAATTTTGGACATTTTTGAACCCCTAAACAGAGGGAGGTTACACTTTTCACGATTTTTTATATCGATTGAGTTAAGTACAGCCGTGCCATTACTGCAAATCCGTCCCCTCTGTCTCCATACATCTCCGGAACGTCATTTGTGAGCGGCCCTTTTAGGGAAATACGATTTTGTGTTATAATTTGACTTCCAAAAAAATGTTTTAAAGCAATTTTAATTGCGACTTCGACAGAGAAAATTTTTGAAATTCAAATTTAGTTTTCGTACTTTTAAAAAAACGTTTACAATTTTAATAGAGTCACGTTTATCGAGTTTTTTTTTTTGTAAATTTTCACACGACAAAATTTTACAAATTCTTTTTCAATTTCTTACATTCCAAACACCGTAGCCTAAAGAATTTCCACCAACTGAAAATAAAATTCAACTAAAATTTCCCACTATTATCGTAAAGCTCAATAACTAAAATAAAGCTATTTGTTGTCTGTTGCTAGATGACACCGAATTTAATATGAAAAATCATTTCCATAGACGTTTTTCGCATAGAATTTTGTAGCAATAAAAAAACGACAATTCCCATATATTATTCAACAATTTGTTTGTTCAATAGAAAATTTCGTCGGAAAACTATGTAGGTACTAAAATGGGCGAATGATAGTGACGGGAAAAATGTGAAAATTGATGATTGTATCGAATCGAAATAAGGCAAAGAAAGTTAATCAAATTATTGGCGTTTTGTTTCAGCAAGAAAGTGTTTCATTGTTGGTTGTGCTAAATTCACTTAATGCATAAAAGCTTAATTTTTTTTACCCAATTACACAGACGAGTAATAATTATTTTGATATCAAAAGAAACGTTAGGTTGGAAAATGGAATTTGTGAGAGGTTTTTCTTCAAGTTTTTGATGGTTTGCTACACCAAGAGATTAGGATTTTTGTAATTTTCTCGAAAATGGTCTGATCCAGTTTTGCGTAGAAGAGTGTAGGCGTAGGGAGGTAGGTGGAATTTTTAGAGGCGGCGAATTTCAATTCATGACACAAAATTACTCGGTGTATTGCGAAAAATCTTCAAATTTCGGTAAAAAATTCTTTAGAAATGGTAAGTTTTTTTTCAGGACGCCAGTTTATTTTAACATTTACGTGATAAAACAGAGATCATCAAATTTTTTGTGAGGAAATTATTAGAGGCGGAAAATTTATCTTCCCGTTCGTATTCGTAATTTTTTGTTACATCACTGATTCGATGCCAAAAAGTTGACAGCTTAATGTACTTTTTGAAGTCCCGAGTTCGTTTTATTTCGCGCGTAAGAGTTCTTTTATCTCGCGAACAACAAAACTTTGGTACAACTTGCTATCCAATCTGTTCCCTATCGATTACAATTCGCAAAAAAAAACAAACCACAATAGCTTCTCTACAACGAGCAATGCTTGTCTAGGTCGCAAGATAGACGCTACGACTTAAATTAGCACAAATTTCGTGACTTTGTGGTCCACCAAGAAAATTTTTAATGAGTAATTTGAATGCAGCGAACAATTAAACTACGAATTTTCTATTTTTCACCTCTCCAACCGGAGCTATATCTCGGCCGTAAATGGTTATATTCTAAAGCTCCGGATGTGTGTGTATAAAAAATATTCTTTTTTGACAAATTAAAACAATCAAACATCAAGTTTTTACTGAAACCCACAATAAATCATAAAACTATTTTAAGAATGACCGAAAGTTCATGTCTATAATTAGAGAGAACTTTTTCATTCACACCATCTTCATTAGGGTGTCGTTTTAATGACACCCTAATGAAGAATTTTAAAAATAACACAAACTTTTTTACTATTTTAAGTAACTGTCGTCATAAAGGTATGAAGAAATTGATCTAAAATAGCAAAAAATATTTATACAAAAATCCTGATGAAAGTGAAGGAAACGTTAACGAGCAACAAAATTGTTCGAGGGAGAGAATTTTACTAACCTATAAAAACTTAGCAATGACTCAAAAAATTCACCTACAAGTCAGGCCACCGGAATCCTCTAAAGGGGAAGAAAGTTCTTTAAAAATAAAATTTGAAAAAAATCAGCTTCAAAGAAAAATGATTGCCCTTGTCAAGTATCACATTTTAACAGCCAATTTGGAGCCTCCCACGGAATTATGCTGTGGTAAACTAGGGAAAAGTGAATGGAAAAAATTAGAGATACGCTATTTTAGTTTCCGAGCCGCCAAATCCTAAGAAACTTCCCCAAGTATGCCATAAAAGGCTTTCAACTTTATTGTACTCTAATAGACACTAAAGATTTTGATGGAATATCCAAAGGTATGGAAAAATTTCCTTCAAACGGCTGAAGAAAGAGCTGAAATCGTGTTAAATAAGAAGCACAAGGACAGAGAATGAACTGCTGCCAGGTGAGAAATGAGAATTAAATTATAATAAAAAGGGAAATTGAATAAGAAAATGTATTTTCCTGGCAAGGTGCAAAGAAGGCTGGAAGATACGGGGGGAAATTGCTAGAAAATAATCAACAAGGGGTTGGAATTTTGTACAGCGAGGCGTTTGTAAATCAGGTGCCAGCGAAAGGATGTTGTACGGAGGGGCCGAGTCGGAAAATTCTCAATGTCTCGAAAGAGGAAAACCTGAGGATATGTCTGAGTCAATGTCAACGGGTGGTGGTAGGGGACTTTTCCTGCGAAGCACAAAAGGGGGAGAATGAAATCAAATAAGGAAAAAAACAGAGCATGAAAATCTAAATGAAAATGAAGTCTCGGAGACTGAATTGTCTAGGGTTGAAGTTTTCCTCGAGTAAGTATTGATCCACATTTGAGAGCTTGGATTTAGTAGAGAAACTAGAAATCACAGAGGAAAAGGGGTGGTTTGCTACGATGAGACAGCAGTAAGTACAAAAAGCTTTTATTGCAATTCTACTTTAAGGCCGCCCTTATCTAATTCTGAAGCGGATACTGGAGCTCTAGAGTGCTGGCGACAGACGGATAAAATGGGGCGGAGGACTTTTGGGGTTGATAGTCGTCAAAATGAATGTCAAACTCTGTTCCATTCAACATCATGTCTATGGAAAGTTGTGTTACAATAGAGTCGAAAAGGTACTCATATGATAATAATACACTACTCAAGGCTAGCTGGTTAAGGATAAAGTTTTCCTTTTAGTAAATAAAGCCCAACTCCGACGTATCTGTAGTAAATACAATATTCTGATAAAGTGTTTTTCAGATGACAGTGCAAGTTTTTCTATTTGAATTCGAAAACTGATCGTTGCCAGCCGTGATGTTCGGAAGAGTTTTTATTTAAATTAATATATTACTAATACAGATATAGAATGTGGAGACTGTTTTAAGAAAGCTGAAGAAAAACTATCTTAGTCTAAACACATTTTGTTACGCTACGACGCACTTTTTTAGATTTTGATTATAAAATCAGACTCTTAACAGAAAATATTAACCAAAAAAAAAATTTTTCTGAAAATTATTTGGCAGATTTTTGATCCTGAAATCTCGTCTCGATTAAACATTGGTTTTACTTATTCTCATTTTCTACCAAATGAAAAGTCCCGTGAAGGTGGAGATAACATTTTTCAGGACATTCCTGATCTCTTGGACAAACTTGTTCGGAAAAAATGTGTCTGCAAGTGTCATTTTTTTAATGGTAAATCGTGAAAATAGGCGAAATTTAAGCCTAATTGAGACCTAAAATAAAGTAGCTTTTCAGACTATTTGAATAGCACAACTGGTACTAGGATAATATCCATAAAATACATCACGATTTTAGGGGGATGGGGGATTTGAAATTTCAGTTCAAAATACGCGATTTTCTAATGGCTAAAATTAAACAAATTTAGCACCGCAACTTAGGCCATAAATTACGACACGATAATTTTTGCCTATTCAAACTCCTTCCATCCCCTTCGACCCCTTCCCCTCTTTCCCAACACTCTTCTTCGTTTACGAAATATTTTTTATCGGATTTTAAGTCGCCCCCACACTACCTCAAACCAGACATTAAAAAATTGCAATATGTAAAAAATTAAAAAAATATAAAATTTCAATGTGAGAAATTTGAAAAAAGCACACCTTTAGCGTATGATCTGATTTATTGAACCGATCCGGTATTAAATAACCGATGACTCTGAACACTGTGATTGGTAATTCAAGAGGTTTTTAACATAATATTTTGTTATTTTCAAACAAATCTCAATTAACATTTATCAGGAATTACACGAAATACACTTTAAATAATTTTATGCAAAAAGAATGTTGTTTTCTAGGGAAAAATTTGTTAAACTTAGAAAACTTCAAGTTAATTATAGGAAGAAATTATCTCAGTGATTAGAATTCGAGTCTAATTCACTGTTTTTTGCAAAAGCTCATGTAAAAATCATCAAATTACAACAAGATATAAATTACGACATTGCTTTATAGTAAAAATTTTATATTGTAGATGAAAGTAAATGGCGATAGAATTATATTACAAAACCTGTTATAACGTACAACCGACCGACAATACGACGTAAGGAAAAATCTTTTTCATAAGTTATAACTTATTTATGTGCAACTTACGAGTTTCATAGTAAAATTTTAATATTACGACAAAGAAAAAAAGAAAAAAAAACTGTATAACGTAATAAAATCTTTAAAATTATATACAAAAAAAAAATTCTAAGCGAAAAATGAGAAAAGCTTCATCATTAAACTTGCTTGGCTTAGCTTTTTATGTGGCAACAAATGCTTTAAAAAAAAGAACTTCTCTTGTAAATTACACAACAATTCACAGGAGATTAATCCCGCAAGTTTTATTAGATAACTACTTGAGAACTTAGAAAACTTGTAAATGATTATGAATGTGGCACTAAAATAAATCCTTTTATACTTGTTGAAAAAAAAATTTTTTTTAGGGAATATGGAAATTATTTTATTTTCTCACAATTATTGGAAATTTTGCACATTTTTCGGAAGACTTTGCTAAAAACTCAATTACTTTATGTCAAATGCGAATGTTTTTTCTACACTTTTCAGTCTTTAATGGATTTTTCAATAGTTCTTTTAGAATTCTCCAATCGGTAATATTATACAATAGTTCAAAATACTCGATTGGAAATATTTTTTATTGCAACGAAAAAAAAACGATACCACTTTCGTCCTTAACTCGCGAATCTATTAAGGCGACACTGCAAAATATGTCTGAAAAAGCCTTTTCACTTTGGAACCATCAGAAATGCGCCAGAATTCAAGCGAGGAAAAACATCGACACCCTTCTGTCTGCAAAATGCGAAGAAAACATTTCTAAAAGGGGCCAAAAATCGTGGTAGTAGTAAATATTTACGTGTTTTATGTGTGCTTTACGTGATTTTCGTACAGTGATGGTGGTAGTAACTGGAGGGCTTTTTTAGTTACGACTACACAATCGGGGGTAGTTTTTTTTTCGTTCTCTCATTTCCTTTATAAAAACGATACCGGAGGGTTGATTCGATTTTCTTTTGGCTATAGTACATTCCCGAGAAGGAGATAAATAGTTAATGGTTTTACTTCCCGGAGCGTTCTATAGACTGAAAACAGTAGCGTACCAACATTGGGGGTTTCTTAGGGTATAAAAAAAATTCTCTTGCAAAATTTTAAAGAACTTACAAAATATCCACCCTTGTTAAATTTTTTTTCGGTGACCAAAACTTGAAAACCTCGGCAAAAATTTGAAGACCTAAGTTTTTTTTAGCCCTCAAAATTTTGTCGCCTAAGCCCACCACACCCTTATCCCCCACAGTACGAAGTCCATATCAGGCAAAATTATGAGGATGTTCGTGCTGTCGATCTGTCAGCCTGTCCGTTTTACGTAACTATAATAACTCGAAAGCACGAATTATTTTTAAATCGACGTAAGTCTTATGTCAATATGAACTGTATTTGAACCTCCAAAAAAAAATATTTAGCTTCAAATGAAAATTGACTTAAGCGATTATTACCTGTGGCCACAGAATTATCAAACATAGAATTTTGAAAACAATTTTCTTTTTTGTAATTATTGGGGTCCTGATTTTTTAAAATCCCACCACTGGAATTGAACCTTTCCACGACTACACTTACAACCCGAGCCACCCTTGTATTTGTTAGCAAAAAGTTCTACCGATACTTTGAGCATTGCGCATTGACAAAAAGCTTCAGTTTTCCCGAAATTTGAACTTTTCATTCATAGCTCATCGCAGGACGGAAATCCTACCAAAAAATGCGCAAAATCTTGAAACGCAGGGAGACAAGAGGCAGCTCAGCTTTTCTACCTCGGCGATAGACCCGGCCTGAACGAAAAACTACTGAAATTGGGAAGTTTCAATAACTGGGAATGGGGTGGTTGGGAGCAGAACTATCTACACTTTAAACACGACGAACTATAGCGTGGCATTGAAAATCGGTAACACCAGGCTATTCCACATGTTTTTTTTGCCCATTTTCACGTTAGATGCCCACCGGCTTCAAGGTAGGAAATGACCAAAAATAAAAATAAAATACTAAAAAAAAGTTCTAACGATAATAAAATAGCAACAACTACGCAAATGGCTAGGAAAAACAGTTTGCTGGTGGGTGACTGTTAAGTGAATATATTTTTATTGGATTAGGGATGGTTACCAACGAACAGTGAAAATTAAAGGGCTTAAAGTTGTTTGACTTGAGCCAATTAGCTGAATAGTTGGTAAAAGTTGAAATTTCTTGTGGGGGCTCTAAGCAGCCCCTAAAAATAGGTTCGGGTAGGCATATTTCACCATAAAACTGAGCACCTATAAAGGTAGGAAAACAAAATAAAATTAATTGATGATAGTGGCCACTCGATTGGAACAAGTTTCGTGGCATTTGACCGTGGTATAGGGAAAACCGGCACAAGGATCAAAGGTCTATAGTTTGGAAGAGAGTAAAATTACGCAACTAGTAGAAGAAAAAAAAATGAAATTGGCATGACATTGAAATTATTTCCAACTGGGTTTTGTTTTTTGTCAATTTTATAGACTTCGTGTGGATTGTGAGGATAGTTTTGACCTTAGGTAACTGTCATCTACCCACACATACGACAGTTATAACTTTTAGAATTAAATTATTTTAATAGCTATTCAATTGGGAACACATTTAAAGAGTTATATTTTGGGAGAATTACTAAGCATTTTCACGAGAGGTTGAGGCCACGAGGGAAATCTATGTCTTGCCCTAATGAAGATAAAATGAAACAACAAAACCCCACAAATAGACAATTTTATTTCGCCCAATTGAGGAAAATCGCTTCGATTCGATTTCCTTTTGTTTTCTTATCTGATTAAAACCACAAAAAAATTTTTGGTTTGTCATAATTACGATATATCTCTGTTGCCACTGATTATACCAAATTTTTATTATACGCGCTGACCATTAAGCAAATGAAATTCGAATCGGAAGTCATTTGCAGCTAAATTTATACTTATCGAATTTTCCGAGCATAGTTTGACAAAATAATTTCAACAAATTTACTCATATGTGGTTCGATTAATTTAGTTGATGTGTTGTGGCTCGTGAAGAGAGATAAATGATTTCATTAGTTTGTTGTATTGGCACTGCATTCTAATAAGGGATTGAACTTCCCCAAATTGAAGTTTTCTGTAAGAAATTTATCTACGGCGACATTTGTAAGGGATTGTAACTCATCAACAGCAAACGCTGCAATGGGAGTTCAGACTCATGATGCACCAACAATAAAAAAAGGAACATAAAAACTTCCTGCAAGAAGCTTCCTGCGAGAACAATTTAGTGGCAGGACAATGACACTGAGCCAAATGGGGGCAATGTCTTATAGATTTCAGCTTTCCACTAGCATTTTTTCCGTCAAAGGATTTTTTTTTCAGAGTGTACTGGATTAAATAAGTATATTTTATGACTCACCCGATGCCAAATCCGAACTGTCCGGTGGTTATCTGTAAAGTTTCCTGAACCAAAGTATTCAAAGCACCGGCCCGAGGTCTCTTAAATATTTCGGGGTCCGTGTCACTTCGTGGACGAAATTTTGTAATCGCTTTACATAAATATGGCGGCTCTTCATAATCCCTTCCTGTCAATAAAATTAAAATGTCAATTTAAAAACTTTAAATTAAGAATCCGTAATAAGGGGCTGTCCATAAAATACGTCACACTTTTAAGAGAGAGGAGGGTTTGCGGTAGTGTGACGGAAAAACTAAACTCCATATGAAAATTCACGATAAGCGGAGAGGGAGGTGGATTAGACAGGTAGAAAATAACCGTTACGTTTTTTATGGACAGCCCCTAAAATTATATTTAAGAAATTGGAACCACAAAAAAACAGAAACGAAGGGTTGCAAAAAAAAAAGAATATTGCAGCAGCACGATATAGCGGAAAAAATTAATGTTTTTTTTTTTTAAATCTCCCAAAACATTTTTATTTTAAGGGCCTAACTTCTTTTTACCGATTTGACCGATGAAACAGACTTCCAAAATAAAAAACCGAGAGACAGCCAATAGCAACGTAGCAAGTTGGGAAGGACGACGCGACAAATTTTCATTCATACCGAGAAATTACAGGAAATATTGTGGGACATCGCAGAAAACCAATTTTTCGCCCTGTACAAATTTTCCGCCATGTCTACCTTATGCTCTATTATAGGTTTTTTAGACCTTTTTACAACTATTTACAAGTCAAATTAGCGTAGAAAATTTTTATTGCGATTTTTTTAGTGCTAAATTTGATTTTTTCAAGTTTTTCGAGCGTTTATTGAAAAGGTTAAAGATTTTATTAATTTATTAGTAAGTTGAGAAATGTTATATTCAGACATTTTTTTTTTGTATTCGGTAAATGTTCACAAAATTCTATTTATCGCGAAGAAAATACTATATAATTAATGTGATGTATAAAAAGCTTGGACTAAAGAAAACTGCAATAATTTTTTTTCGAATTTCTTTTTACGAAAATGTCTTTTTATACAGAACTTCTCAAAACCAATCTCCAAGACATTTTATTTCATACACAAAAAAATTAAAGCAAAAATATAGCGATCTCGAAAAAAAAACCAAATCAGTTTAAATTTATTTAGTGACCATTTCGTGTCAATTTTTATATAGAAACCATTTAGATTTTCAAACATTATTCGTGCCAAATTCTAAGATCCGAAATCTTAAATCTTAGAAAATTGGCACAAAATGATAAATAAACAAATCCTAAGGCAACAATTTCAAAGTTTTCAGGCTTTAAACTTGAAAGTCGAATTTAAAGAACAAAAAATATTAGAAGAGATAAGTTTTTTTTAAAGAAGACAAATAATTCCAACGAAGAAACTACAATAAGCTTTAAATTTCAAAATATTTCAAAAAAGAAAATATATTGTATTTGAATTTATGCTGAATATTCATATAAATATTTGTAGACAGAGTGGAACTCTGAAACAAACTTGAGGAAATGAAAGTGACCGTGAAAATCGCGAGAAAAATGACTCAACAAATAAATTTAGCAAATACGAAATTATGGGATTTCAAAAAAATTTCCATCAGATGGTCTATAAAATAAATCCCATGAGGAAATATGGACATTAAAATTTGTCGCCCCAAGAAGTTCTCTCGGTGACATTTAGAAGGTAATTCATTAAAGGGAACGTTTTACGTACTAAAATCTACTCCTTTCCTTCTTAGTAAACCTTTTCCCTACCATCTCCCGCAATTTTAATTGTTCACACAGAAAAAAAATGTTCACACACTTCAATCTGCCTCTTCTTGTCCTTGTCAACCCCCCTAACTCAGGCGATTCTGATGAAATTATATTGGAAAAATAGACATCATTCATCAAAAAAAATTCTCCCAGTAACATTTGCTCCACGATTTTCCTGTAAATCCTTTTGCAACACTCCCCAACACCGCAGAAGGGATTTTGATTCTATTCTAACCGATATATAAATTCTTCTAGTGCGAGCTCGTAGATCGAGTACAACTGGAGACTGAAGGAAATTGGACCGCGAAACAGTCATGGGTAAAGCCCCTATTTTTGCTTTAAAAAAAATATATTTGTTTTTTCTGAACAAAATTGAAATTCAAATAAATACTAAAACCCACCTATTAGTTTTGTTCGATGAAATCGTTCAGAGTTTGACCTCTGAATTGTGTAAAAAGCGTTTTCAACCTTCAGATAATCCATGGTCACACTATTATTATTGCTATCACTAATTATCATTTTAAGATAATATAAACGATTGACGAAATTACTTAAAAAACACTAACTAATCACCAGTCACCACATTTGGCACGAATTTTCGCACAGTCTAACAAACTTTGCACTTGGAAATAAATTTTTTTGGGTATAAAAATTGAGACTAAACTTTTATTTTATTCTCAACAAACTATGACACGTTTCTTTGACTGCAATAGAATTTATCAACGATTTATGGTACAAAATTTGAAAACACTTTTGCGACAGAACGTAATCCAAATTGCGCGACAGTTTCAAATCGATTTAAACGAACATTATGCGATTGGTTAGTATTATTCGAATAGATCCGACTAACTAAATTAGAAAAGATAACAGATGAAAAGCTCAAGGAGTTTTTCACTTGTCGCGAGTTGTGTATTGAAATCTCAAAATAAACAGTCAGCAAGCACTACTTGAGCCAAAAATAAATAGAAAATACACCCACGGTTTCATAAATATCACTAAAAAAAAAATAAAAAAAAAAAACACAAGAAACAAATGACAAAAGAAGCATAAACTACGTGTATAAAACGTAAGATAGAACACCAGCGCGTCTTCTAACTACCTTGAAGTCGCTAAAGAAATATCTACATAACGGAAAAGTAAATAGTTTTATTGGAAAAATATCTAAATGGAAAAACGGAAGGAAAAACTATTCAACTCGTACATATACAAAGCACAACCCCAAAGTTGAGTACCTTATATTTTTTATACAATTTTTTGTTACGATTGTATAGAAGATTATTTTGCATGACAAAGTTTTATTGTTGTTGATGGCGATGATGACAAAAATTCTGCAACACACATTGATGGTAGGTAAGTAAAATGGAAAAACAAATTCGCTTTTTGTTTTTCCTATGTCGAGGTCGATTTTTGCATTTTGTAGAAAATGTGCTACAAAAGGAAAATGTTGTGTTTGCCGTCATGCCGTGTGTGATTGAAAACGTTTTTTTTTTTTTGGTTGCATTAGAATTTATTAAATCTGTTGCAGTTGTACGATTGCCTGTCATTACCCCAACACATTTAATGATGTATTTTCGGAAAAGTGCTACGGTAAAAGCATTTTCTCGTTATTGAAAGTGGAATTGAAAATGAAATACAAATTCACCCCATGAGATATGCGGCTAATGGACTCAAATTCATTGCATTCGATGGATTTGTAGTGAAAATCGCAACCGGAAGGGTTTTATATCTCTTGCAGAATCCTTAGAAAGTAGATTTGATATTAAAATAAAAATGAGTAGTTCGTTGTTTTGATACGCTAATGTATTTCTATTTTTAAAACGCAAAATATTGCGAGAACAACTATGAAAGAAATTTAAAAAAGTTGTTGGGAAATTGAACCGGAAAAGTAAAACCTGTGGAACATTTTAATATCCGTCCAAGCACTAACCCTTGGTGGCATGCAACATTTTTAGGGAAAGGGAAAATTCCGCGATAGTGTGATAGCTGGACTAAACTCCACATAAAAGGGAAGAAAAGGGCGGAGGGGTGTTTGGAAAAGCCTAAAATTAGCGTCACGTATCTTACGGATAGTTACTGGACACGTCATTGATGATCTCATCTTGTCACATTATGCTCATGACGTCAGTTTTCACATTCTCTGATTGCGAATGGTAGAAGCGGTACCTTACAATTGTTAAAAACACATTTCAAAACATAATACACTCAAAAGCAATGAAAGAATCAATAAAATATCTACATTTTGAAGAGTCATCACATCACCATAAGAAAAAAAAAAGAGAAATTTTCTAGAGGAAGGGGTTGTCTATAAAATATGTCAAGCTAATTTTTGGATGTTACGGTCATTCTTCTTCCCCAAATTTTACTAAGAAAAAGCACTTAAGCAAAAGCCATGCTAGCTTAGTGAGGATTGGTGGCGTCCTTCCGACAAAAAATATCTCAGGGTGTTTATTTAAAAAAATCACCAAAGACTACTCGACTCATAAATCAAAACTATGACTTTTAATCAGTTACAACAGTTTCTAAAGAGAAAACGTTTAATGTTTTTGTTTCACATTTTTCTTTTTAATTTAAAGTATATTTTCATTAATTTGTAAATTGTTTTTACAATGGCTTAAATTAAGAAAAACAGCTTAATATTGGTCTTGAATAAATAATTCCTTTCTTTTATATATTATTTTTTTATAGTCAACAAGTTAATACAATTTAACAATGTATGTTTTTTTTCTCTTCATTTTAAATGCGTTTATTTTTTCACATTCTTTTTCTACAGTCCTTTGCTAAAAACTTGGTTTTTATTAAATAATGAAACTATTTTATGAACTATTTTATTAACATTAACGATTGAATCTTCTTTTCATGACCCGGGGTCTCAACTAGAGTTAAATTTCGTCTATGTAAATATATTGTCATTAAAATTACCGATGAAGAGGCTTTTTTCAGAGCTTTTTTTCTCCAAGACTTCAAAAACGTCCTGAAAAATGCGGCCATTTTAATGACAAAATATGGATATGAGCGAAATTTATATAAAATGAAAACGAGGTCTAAAATAGGAAAGTAAGTATAATTAGAGAAGTAAGAGAGAATATTTGAAATAGAGAGAAAGGTAACAGTTTCGAGAATATTTTTTCTACTTTTGTAATTTTTTAAAGACTTTTGCCTTGTTTCCACAGCCAAAAACTCTCACAATTTTTTGTTACAGTAAATACTTTCTATTTTAGGTGTTTTACTTGCGAAGTATCATAGTTCAGGTGATTCCGATTCCATTTCCCAATGTAGGTGTGAAAGAGAAGCGAAATTTGCCTTTCTTTTCCTTTTAGAGTTGTGTCTTTTGAATTATTGGTATTCTATAAGCGACTTTGGAATTGAAACATATAAAAAAGTTAAAAAAAAATCACCTGGCTTAAGCAGAAGTTGGCAGCGCTCAACGTGGATTTTGAAGTTTAACGTTTTAAACGATTGTTTGAACGAATACTTTTATGCGAGGATCAGAAATTCGCCGACCATAAAAACTTGCCTACCGCCCATCTTCCTCCCCGCTATCCCCTCCACCAGCAACACTAATATATAAATGGTACCCAATTGTCATTTTAAAATCAATTTAAATGAGTTAAAATATTTAAGAAATCGTTTTGAAAGTTATCTATTTTTTTGCTTTAATTTCCCAAATATAAACTCAAATTCATTGTTTTTCAAAAACATTTGTGACAATTTCCTGAAAACCAAACTCAATTTTCACCACCTTACAAAAATAGATCAAATATTCTCAAAAGAAACATCCAAGACAATCTAAGAACTAATCTAGTTTAGCATTTTATGTACTTAATCTCATAAAATTGTCGTTTTTTTGTGCTATAAACGTTTATTCGATAGCAAATTATGTTAAACTTTCTTTTAAATGCGTTGCAATCACCCGACCTCAATATACAGAGGTTTTATCCAGTTTTCAATAAAGCAGCCCTTCTGATTGATTTCCAAATCGTTTTGCTTGGAAAGACTCAAGATTGGAAGAGAGAATTAGAAAGTTTTACAACAATAACATGTTGTAATTCGAAAAAAAAACAGTTTAGTTATAGTCAATAAGTTGAATTATTTAGAGAACAGGAGAATCGTTAATTAATTCGAATTTGTATAATCAAAGCCTAAAAATAGTGAGCACCATCGTCTTCGTTTATTACCGAGTAGACCTTCAGATTTTCGCAACGCTTGCAGAAATGCATTATCCGAGAAATCGTATTTCGAAAGTTTCCTCAACGGCGGCTGATGACAATAGAAGTCATCATCATTTGTGCTATTCAATCGTACGCAATTATCGACGATAAATTTGAGCGATGCTCGTCGATGATTCTCGAAGGATTCCCGAGAACCGAAAAGATTTGCTAATTCATCACAGAATTTTATATCGTGCGCTGCTAAATTGCAGCAATAGAGGAACGATTTTATCCGTTCGTCAGACATGGAACTGGCATTGATGCCAGGCAGTAATGTTAGGACAATGTCGTTAACGGTATTAACACCATTCACCATGTAGTAATTTATGAACTCTCTGAGATGCGCCAGCGAAATCTCCTCCCGGTCATAGAATCCAATTTCGAATAATCGATTGAGAACGAACTGCCGATAGTGATAGCAACTGTAATCGCTGATGTGCTTCTTAATGAACTTCTCCGTCGAAATGATCTCCGAGATTAAAAGATGCGAGGCTTTTTGGATCACCCACTGTCGATGCGACCACGCATGATAGTTGCTCGAGTTTTTATCCGCGCAGCGTTCACAAATTCCAATCTCAATTGCCCAATCGATTGATTCGTCGCCTGAAATGAGATTTCATTAAAATAAAAATTTAGAATAACAAACAGTAGTAGAAACTCACTACGAAATGAATACAGCCATCGTCGATAGGCGAACGCTTCGCCCGATTTCGGTTTTCTTGTCAGCACAATGGATGAAAATTGGAATTCCTTCTGCAAGCGTAGTTTATTGCGTTCGATTAGCTGCCGTCGGATATTCCAAAATGACATCGTGTCAGGATTGATGAGTAGCGCACAATTGAGGTACTTGAGTATTGAATCATTGTACATGTATCTATTGCTCTCTAACTTAAACGTTAGAATTTTTCTATGCGTATAGTCGTATACATGTTTGGCACACCATGCTTCTAATCCTAAATTGTGTTCCGCATGAATCACAGGCGATTTATTCTCATTAACTAAAGTTGGTATAATTTCAAATGATAGCCTAGCAATCATAAAATGATATTGCTTAGTTTTCATTGAAGAAATTTTAAGTTAGTTAAGAAATTTTAGTATTTTTTAGGATTTTTTTGTTAGAATATCACAAAAAAGAATATCTGATGTGAATAGCACAAGACTTTCTTATACAAAATCCACGTTTCTGCGCAATTTACACTATAACCCGACAAATAAAACATTAAAAAATAAGATTTTTTTTTACAAAATCCAAAATAAGGCAAAAATCTAGAGAATTTTGGTATCATTAATCCTTCTTTTAAATGTTTTTTTTTTTTGAAAAACCGTTATTTTTTGGAATAATCGTAAACAACAAAAAAAATTAAATAAAAACACAGCATAGGTTTTTCCTCCTCTTTCCCCGCGAAAAATTATTACAGGTTCATAAAAATTAAAGAACCCTTCAAAAATCTTTTTTAACCAATTTTTTAGATAGCGATCTTCGGAAGCCGAGACACGGAACGTCAAATCGCCGAAACTAGCCTATAATACTTCACTTGATTCTACGGAGCTAATCCTAAAATTTTGTCCAAATCGGTTCAGTGGTTCTAAAGTTATCAAAACGCAACCCTTTGAAAGATTCCCCTCTCACTTCCTTGCTATTTCCTCAACGGTTGCTTCAATTTTACCCCGGTTTTCAATGTAAGTCTAATGGCCTCTAAAAAAAAGGGACTAAAGGCACAAAAGAGCGCCTATATTTTGCTCTTCTTTTATTTAAATATAAAAATTTTATTTAAAAATAAAAAGACTATTTAAAAATAAAAATCTGAAGAGCTGATAGAACAAAATTGCCAGCAGGGCCTCCCATACAAACAAAATTCTTTACCGCCCCCTCAAAATGACGAGCAAAAATTCAAACTGGAAATCTCCGATAGACAAGAACTTCTTTGCTCCACTACTAAACTGCATAATTAACTTAATTGTTTCAATTAAGCGATTGAATTATTTGCTTAATTGGCGAATTTACAGCAGGAAAATCGAAGCTGAGAATTTTTGGGGTTAGAAAAATGAAAACTGAATTTTCTATGAACAATTCAGGATACTATCTCGAAATTCGTCGATAATTAAATTTAGATGAAACTACAAGCAGCAATATTAGAACGTACAACAAAATGCGTAAACAATAAAAAACGAATCTAGGTTTGAAGTTCATGGGAATACTCACAAATCTGCATCTTTGGTGAAAACTGCATGAATCTCGTTGATGATTTTTTCGCACAGGACCTCATTCTCGTTGTCCATTATCGGCAAATATTAGAAGTCGATCAATTGATAGCTAAAATTAGTTTTTAATTAGTAGATTTTAAAACAAAACATTTTACGGAGAAGAAAAAACCAGACAACACAACAACGCATCGAAAAAGTGACACTTGTGAACCGTGGCATGCGATGAGTGACGAGTAATTTCATTAATTTTTTTTTTTAAGTAATTTCCTTAAATCACGGATTTATCACTTTTTGAGCGACAAATAATTGATATTTTTAGCGTTTTGATAATTTAGCATCGTAAAATCTAATTCACGACGCTGTAAAAATTGTTTTTGGGTTTTTTTTCAACAAAAACTCATGTCCAATAAATTGCGGTTACCACCCTAATGTTTTACGGAATGAAACGCATCCACACTGGTTTTAGGAAAAATATCCCGTATTTCGTTCACAGAAGAAACATTGCAGAAATTTGACAAATTCCAATCTGGTAATATGCAAAAATCAGCTGATTGATCCAAAAAAATGTTTTGACATTTTATACAAGGCCAAAGTCGCAAAAGTTTAGGAAATTCTCGTAATTTTAACATTTTGGAATAATTACAAAAAATTTACGAAATGTCTACAAAAGTTGTTGCAACAGCAACTGTACGAGCATTGAAGAATCGAAAATTGTTACCTACAAGAGCAGCGCTGACGTTGGTAAGTGGAAAACTGGCCAAAATTTTCACATATCGTGATGAAACATTTTTTATTTTTAGACACCTGCTGCAGTGAAACGTATTAAGGAACTACTCGATGGAAAAACAGAATATGTAAGTTAATGCAATAATAAATTGGTAAGCAATTGAATTGTTAGCTTGGAATTGTGAATTCTTTCAGACTGGTTTAAAAGTTGGCGTGCGACAAAGGGGCTGCAATGGACTTTCATACACGTTGGACTATGCAAAATCTAAAGGTAATTCGTTATACGGCTATTAGAATTCAGGTATTTTAGTTCAACGTTAACTGGAAATGTTAATTTTTCAGATAAACTCGACGAAGAAGTAGTGCAGGATGGGATCCGAGTGTATATCGATAAAAAAGCTCAGTTGTCTCTATTGGGTAAAGTTTTCTTCCATTTCACTTGATAAATCCTTTCCTCTGTTCTCTACCAAAACACAAAACAAATTGAATTCCAGATTTAACTAAGCAACTAAAAATCCTTCACTTAGCTTTCTTCCTTTTTTCCAGGTACAGAAATGGATTTCGTTGAATCGAAACTATCCTCAGAATTCGTCTTTAACAATCCAAACATCAAAGGGACATGCGGATGCGGAGAATCTTTCAGCGTGTGAAAAATAACACATTGAATTTTTAGTAAAAATTGTCGAGACGGGCAAATTAATAGTATAGAAATGTAGGATTGTAAATTATAAAATATTCTAATTGATTTGTATTTGGTTTTTGTGTTCTTTGAAGAAAAAAAAGTTATACCTGTTGATATTTTATTTTTGCCACATGATTACAAGTTTTAGCGATTAAGATTTATTGAAATAAAAAAAAATCGTTAGCATAAGATGGTGTTTCAATAAAATTGTTTAAGTTGTTTTCATATCCTTGGAAGAAGTATGTAAGCATATTGACCTGCCTGCGTCCCGGGACCAGAGTTTTTGTTAATGGGTGAGGGCGTGAGATAAATGTGTCGCTTTTCTTTGACTTTTAGCATTAAACATTTAACTATCTCATGCCTCCTTTATTTAAAATTCAAGGGGTTTGCCTCAAAAATAAAAGCGCTAAGAGTTTTTGCGCATTAAATGAGCTACTACTTTAAAACTGTCTTGAGATTTCCAATCATTAAACAATTTCTGATTATTTCATATAATCTTTATTACGCCTTTACGTTTCGCCTGCTGTCGCTAGGCCTTAACGGTTCTAAACTTACTTTTTTTTAACAAACTACTTTCATGAAATTTGATAATTACGAAAATATGCAATTTATGAATTATTCGTTAGTTTTACACAAATTAGGGATTTGATATTAAATGATATGCTGTAAGGTCTACATTATTTAGAATACATCATTCTCTATGCGTTTACAATAAACAATAGTCTTTTCTCTCCGCAAAGACAATCCATAAGATAAAAGATTTCTGTTCAGATTCACTGTACAAATTCTAGTCAGGTAATCTAAGTGGATTTCATTAGGTGTTTCCAAGTCAAATCTAATTCACGGAAAAGTTTTATAAAATATAATTTATACTTTTTGCTTCAGAATTTTTTTTATCCATACACCGTTATGATTCATTTGAATTAGAACAACTAATACTAGAGTGTGAACGTTGAAATTATCAAATTGTCTGTTGAAATTCACAATTTTTTTGTTCATTATCACAGATTTGAACTAAAAATGTTTTAATCGATAAATTTAAGTACTAATTTTATGGATGAACGGCTTAAACATTTTAAATAGAAAAACTTTACGAAAATTTTCGAATCGTCAACGGTTTTCTGATAGATACACTCTAGTATTGTGGTCCCTCTAATTTAAATAGGGGAGGTATGAAAAGTGACACGATTTGTCTTATTCTAGTAGATAGCTCTATTTTTTTTTTAGAAACGCGTTTGGGTTAAAATTGTTTGTACTACTGGCAAAAGCGGAAAATTTGGTTATTAATTTTGTCCAAAATCAAAGTCCAAAGCTTTGCTTGTTGTCTGCTTGGCATATTTAAAAAAATACAATTTCTAAGTCCGGTAATCATTACTCACTGATGAGTTTGTTTTGTTTTGAGTCGCAGAAAAGTCGACATTGTTTACTCCAAAATCTACATTGTCTACACCAATTCTGTTGTACAAAGAAGAATTTCGATTTTACATTAAGAAATAACCTATCTAGCTCAACTATTTACCTTGTGCTTAAATAGGATAAAGAAATATTTTTTTTCTAAAAATTTTGAAATTTTGGGTAATTTTATTTTTACCTTTTCGGAATTTTAAATTTCGAAAAAAATTATTCGAAATGTTTGCCTGTCACCCCTGGAAATCTTTGAGCGTATTTCGAGTGTACTTCCCGTATTGGCTATGAAAAAAGTGATTTAATGGTGATTTAGCCACGGAAAATTCGATTTCTTGCGTCGAAACTACAAAATTTCCAATCGAATATCGGAAAAACATGTCGAGGGTGTTGTAATTGATTGCGGGGTAGTCTCCGGTGTGCGAGTTTATTGTCTGTGGCCGGAAAAACGCATGCAAAGTGTTGGTCGAACTGTGAAGCGGAAAAGTAATGAATAATTGCGTGCGGGTGGAGTGAGAAGGGGGCGATCCTAAGTGCCACATTTTGTCAATTTGCAAGCGGGGTTGCTTGGGGCTTCTTGGGGGTCAAACCAGAAGCCACCACGGAAACTCCATTAAAAAAAAAATACCCGAGAAGCGAAAAAAAAAAACAAAACAGCATAGGAATACGCCTTCGCCCCACTGTCTCCATCTTCATGTCTAGAGCTGGAGTCACTCATTTGTGTCGTAGGCGGATGTCGAAAAGCATAAAGAATCTCCATAAAATCGGCTCCTAATGGAGAAACGGGAATAAAGACACTCAATACGCGACAAAACGACACACGATTTCTGTCTGTAAAAAAAACGTAGAGCAGAATCCATTGAAATTGATATTTCGTGCGTGTCTTGTTTTTGTTGTTATTTTTTGCAGTCAACTTTCAATTCATTTGCACGGCGTAGTGCCCTCCAAACATCACCCGCCCATATTTTGGCCTTTTTACGGCTCTATGCGATCGCCAGCGAAACTTATTATGGAGTTCCATTGAAGAACGTAGAAAAAAAACACAGATAAAACGGAGTACAAACAGTAATTTTGGTGGAGAAGATATTGGGATTGTTTTTGTGCAAATCGCCTTCCGGTGTTCGCAATTAATTCCACATCCAAATGTTGTACTAGACTTAAATTTCTAGAGAATTTGGGAAAAATTCACACCGCATAATTTGATAGAAGGGACAAGAGAAGATAAAACATTTACATTAATTATTGACCTGAAGAAGACGCAAATTACGAGCACATCTGCCAGAAATCATCACGAATTTTAGTCGCTAGAGCAGAGATTTTGTTTTGAATCGTCCAGGATGGCGGAATTGCTGCGAATGGGTGGCGTGATTGTCATTCAAAAGGATAAGCTTGGATCACCGTCAACAGGATCGGAGGATGGTGGCGGAGGAGGAGGAGGTGGAGGTCACGGCGGTGGCGGCGGGGGAATTGATCTCGGCGATTTGGCACAGGAATTGGATCAGGATGAATTCGACGGGCCAACTATGTCCAATGGTAAGTAGACATACGGTAGTCTGGCTTGCATATCTGTAGTTGTCGGTTAAAGTTTTGGAAAATTTTACTCTACCGGCGCGGTTCGCTAGGACTTTCATTTCAAATGCTTTCAAAAAGAAATAAAAAACATAACAAAAGCTATAATTGCCAATCTGGCAATTATTGAAAACCCGTATGGTGATATGGCATTGTTCGAAGTTTAAGTGAACGGCGAACAGTTGTATCAAAATTCCACTTTGAAGTTAAACTTTCCAATAAGATTTTTTAAAATTTATTCCAATCGGATTTTAATGTATGGGAGTTTTGTGTAGAATCGTATCCTAAATAACTTTTGTTCTTGCACTTTTTTGATAAAATGCACCGTTTTTGAGATATTCGTCAAAAACGTTTTCGTTCGCATGGGGCGGTACCTCCCTAATGGTCCATTTTTGACCATTAACGAACTTAGGCTTGCATTTTACGAAAAACGAATCTGCGTAAAATTTCAAGTCTCTAGCTCAATCCATGCGCCCGCAATCCGCGCCATAGACGGACAGACGGATGGACGGACATGCAAAATTCAACTTTTTCTTATCATTCTAAACACTGGTGTAATTCATTTTTGTATGTGATGACGGGATCTTGGCGTAACAAACATAATGGGAACTTCAAGCGCCTGCAGATAACGTACGAGTATGTACACGTCAAATCTTACCGACGTGAAAGTGTTAAGAATTTTTTAAAAAAAATATTTCTTAGCATGTAACCGCAATTGCAAATAAATCGTGTAGGGTCGCAGTTCATTATCATTGGATTATCGTAAAACTACCCATAAATCAACGCCTTCTAAACGATCTTCAATTCGAAGACGCATCATCGTCTTAAGTCGACTTAGATTACATTGAACCCAAAACCGCTGATAATTTCGAATTGATAAAGTTTTGGTTATCGTTTTATGTTGGAAGCATGGCCACGGAACCAAAATGCAATTAAATCAATCTCAAAACAATCAACAAGAAATCGTAATCTGCGATTGATTCTTAAAAAAATCGATGAAACAATAATCCAAGCATGTCAAAGATTTTCACTTGATTTTTTTTACCGAAATAAATTGAAATTCTATTTGTATAAACTAAATTCGTAGATTAAAATGTATTTATGATTTAAAAAAAACATGATTTAAAAATTCTTTCACTTTTTCATTCATTCAGAAATCTTTTTTTTTGGTAATTATGGTCAGATAAGAATTTTATCATCGCTCCGTTGACCTTCATGGATGAATATCGAATTATAGAATTAATTTTTAATGCAATTTCCATGTCGCCACAAGCCACAAAATTTACATTGAGCTCCGATTCTTAGTAAACTATGGAAACGCGTGGTTGCGATTCACAAGAAACTTTTCAGACATCGCTAAATTTGTTTAATTTCAATAGATTAGATATGGTATTTGAATGCCATAATTCTTTGTAAATATTATGGTGGAATTTTTGGTGAATTTTTGGACGAAACCTTCGGTTCAACTATTATTCGGTAACGGAAAAATGTCGCAGTTATTTTTCTTTCTTTAATTTAATTTTACATTTTGAAAGGACTTTTGGTGTCATTTCTAAAATATTGAAATGATCACACAAGCCGACACTCATTCTGGTTTATGCCATATAACAACCTTTTCTGGGTAATTTGGGATCGTAGAATCCAAATCTGGCAGTGGTTTGGTTCGATCCATCATAGTTTCTGAGATGTGAAGGTAAACAATTGTTAATTTCCAAATTTTAAATATTTAAACCAAATAAACAGTCATCATTCAACAAAAACCTGTTTTCTTCAGCATATGTTATTTTTCGGCAAGTTCGATAAAGTTTTTCACCGATAAACGAGATTTTCTTCACCTTTTTCTTCTCGAAACTCCGTTATTTTCAGTTAAAACCTTTTAAAAAACTCGCCACAGACGAAGTTTTTACAAAACTTGACTACAGAAACTAAAATTGTGGAAAAAACGCGCCGCATGCATAAATTTTCAACGTTCAAAGTAAAATATTACTTTGATGTTATTGAAAAGTTATTGAAGGTAAGCTTTCTTACTTAAATGATCTGCACTTCATCAGTTTTTTTTAGTAGATCCGTTACTTTTATAATTTAATGAAAAATTGATTTGAGAAAAAAATCGTGGAGCAAATACACACCCCTTTTAGAACTGTTTGGTGGCCGCCGGAGGGTCGCAATCCAACGGTTGGGAAACAGTGTCCTAAATTAACAAATTATGATTACTTGTTCAGATACAACAATCTTTTTCATGAGAAAAAAATCCACATTCAAAAATGTTATATAAAAATGCACCACAGATGGCAGATTTTAAGGGGAAAACGCGCCTCAGGGGAAAATTTCTTTAAGGTAAGAAAAAGGCGGATTTTTTTCATAAAAATGCGTCGCAGGTGAACATTTCTGTAAGAAAAGGCGGATTTTTTTTCATAAAAATCAGATAGACTTTTAAGTGATTGCAGCAGAATTTTCTTATGTACCACCTTTTTCTCCTTCTTAGTTCGGTTGACGAATTTTCTTCACATTTCCGCGCCTCAGGTGAAAATTTATGTAAGAAAAAGGCGGATTTTTTTTCATAAAAACGCGCCCCAGATGAAAATTTCTGTAAGGTAAGAAAAACGCGGATTTTTTTTATAAAAATGCGTCGCAGAAGAAAACTTTTGGCCGCCAACGTCAAATACACCTCTAAAGTAAAAGCCTCAGATGCCAGAGAAGTGTAACTCCAAGTTTTATTCATTTCGACGTCTTAGTGACGAACTTCCAAATCTCTCAAATTTCTTCAACACCAATTCAAATCCCCAATCGCGACTCCCGCCGTGCAAGCGGTAATGTAAATATTCGATGCAAATACTAGCAAATATAGTCATTTTCCATGCCAATCAACAACGATTATTAGGTAGAAGACTTCCATTCGCGATCGATGGTAATTCTCAGCTCAGTTTCGATTCACTGGAGCTGAGCTGGCGTCTTCCGTTGCCGCGTTGTGTCTTAAAGGTCGTTCGCGGTTTGATGGCAAATCCACACGGCAATTCACTTTGGTTGCACACGCACGTTTCATGAGTCATTGGGCAAACATTTTTGGTGGAAATCTTATGATTTTTATGTATCTGTTTTCTTCGCATAAAAAATAAAAACCACAAGAAAAAAAACACCATCGAGAAATCCTCAACTTTTTTGTTGGTGCCGCTGCCGCTTTGTGAATCTTCCTTCAAATCATCTTCCATCCGAGTTAATAGTTTTGGTCACAAAGCTGCTCTCCATAGACGATCGCGCTGGTGCTCAGCATGATTAGATCTTATTTTGAATTCGTCACATGGAATCCGTTGCAAGTGCATCCAGTCAGCAATAAGATTCGGTCCTTTGTTTGTTTACTGCTTCCGCGAGAGGAAATTCTAAGCGCCAGTTGGCGGTCGTTGCCGTTGTTTTGTTGCTGGTTGTGTTGTGATTTTTCATCAATGTCGCTGCATTGATTTTCAGTTTTTCTTAAAAAAATTTCAATTAAAGAAGAAGAAAAAAATGAATCGAAAGTCGCTTTTTAGTGTTTTATTCGATGGTGAGGATTTCGTCATTTTTGAAATTTTTTTTTAGCGTTTTTTACGTCGAAAGTTATTTTACCATTTTTGGGTGATTTTATGTTAATTAGGTCAGACTGGGTTTAGTCATAGTTAAAAGTTTTTCTTATGATTGTTCTAAAATTTTTGGCGGAACAGAGAAAAAAGTTGTAGTGATCAATTTTTGATTGTCGTCAGGTTTTTTTTTTTGCATTGGAACAATTTTCTTATAAAAAAAAAGAATTCAATTGAATATTCACAAAGAAGGCAAGATCTGTTTTAAGATAATTTTACAGTGAATCATTTTCTATTCATGAAACAACGCGACATTATTGGGCCTAGGTGGAAGGATTTTGTAGATTTTCTTTATTTTCTACTGATCGTTGTTCGAAGTTGGGGGCAGCTATTACTCGTAGAAATGAGGAAATCATTCTATTGGAACAAAATCTCAAGAATTCAATTAATTTTGCTTTCAGTCATCTTAGCCCGAAAAAATCTCAATTTTCCATAAGAGTAATTGAAGGTGCAGTCGATATTTTTTCGTTAACTCGAAGTATTTTTCTGTCCTCTTTTCGAGGTTGGAATTATCGATGTTCGATTGAAATTTGTGCTGTCTATGAAACCTCGGCCTAATGGGTGGTAGTGTGTCAGTGTTCTGAAATACTATACAAAAAATCAGGATAAACTATGAAGATGGCGGAAGAGAGGATTGGAAAAGCAAAAAAAGCATGAAATTTTTTAATCGACATCTTTCTGAAAAAAGATTTGAATTAAAAAATGGTTACAAGTTTCACCTTTTTACATATGATGTTAAAACACACACGATCTGGTGTAAAAAAATGCATAATCTAGTGTAAAAATTTCTTCAAGATTAAAATTTCGATTATTCTCCAAGCTTGGCAAGGGCCACATTTTTAAAAATGTTGGCAAGGGCCACATTTAAAAAAAAAGATTTTTTTTTAGTTTTTTTTTAATTATTTTAATTTTTTTTTCTATTTTAGGTGATCGTCCGGCATTGATAGCTCCTCCAGAAAGCGAATGGTATCACGGCCGCTTGGATCGATACTCAGCTGAGCTGCGTTTACGATCTGCTGGGAAATTGGGAAGCTATTTGGGTAAAATTCAAATAAGAAACTTGAGAAAAAATATTTTAATTGATTTGATTCTTTCGTTATTAATTTTAGTGCGCGAAAGTGATCGTAAGCCTGGATCATATGTTTTGAGTTACTTGGGACGAACGGGAATTAATCATTTTAGGTTTGCAATTTTTGAATATTTACATTCTACGAGTAACAGTCGGAGAAAATACAAAAATTCGTAAAATTTTGATCGGGAAAATAATAGATATTTTTTTGGTTCCCCAGAATAACAGCAGTTTGTGGCGATTTCTATATCGGTGGCAGACAATTCATCTCCCTAAGTGATCTAGTCGGTTACTACACCTCATGTAGTGATTTGTTGAAGCGAGAGAGGCTCATAATTCCCGTGCCTCCGCCAGAGCCAGTCAATGATAAAAAGCGTGTTGTGGCGATTCTTCCATATACGAAAATGCCCGACACGGACGAGTTGAGCTTCCAGAAAGGCGATATTTTCTTCCTGCACAATGACATGGGCGATGGATGGCTGTGGGTGACCGCCCATCGAACCGGTGAACAAGGAATGATCTTTCGTGAATTGGTCGAGGATCTCGATCAGAGTATTGATCCGAATACAGTATTTCCATGGTTCCATCCGAACTGTACGAAAAATGAAGCGGTCGATATGCTTGTGAAGGCCGGCCCCGGCAGTTTTTTGGTGCGACCAAGTGATAATTCGCCTGGCGATTATTCCCTATTTTTCCACATCAATAATCAAATACAGAGATTTCGTATTGAGAAGAAAGGCGTACGATATTTGATGGGCGGAAGGACATTTGAGTGTTTGGATGCGGTTATAAATCGATATCGGAAGGAACAAATCGTCGAGGGGCATACTTTACAGCATCCAGTGAGTTTGTTTTTGAAAATTTTAACGAAACAAATTTAAAGGGAAATTTCCATTTTGATTAGAAAATTCGATAAAATAATATTTTTTGACAATTTATCTTCAAATTCTATTTGATTTCATGCTTTTTAAATGAATATTCAATTAAATTTCAGGTTGTGAATGGAAGTCAGCCCGACTTTAATCATCAAACGGCCGCTGAGAAGGCAGCCGAAAAGATTTACGCAACACTCCGTGAATGTCGCGATCAAATTGGTTTGAAGAAGATCAAAGGTATTAAACATCACGGTTATTTGCACAAGAAATCGGACAAAACTGCCAAATGGAAGCAATTGTATTTTGCATTGATCAGCGAGGGATCAGAAACGCATCTATGCTTCTATGACAATCCAAAAAAGACAAAGCCAAAGGGTTTAGTTGATCTATCATGCGCGTATTTATATCAGTGTCATGATTCACTATGGGAGAGGCCATATTGCTTTCAAATAGTCGAGAGAGCACTGCCATGTCTCGCCACCGTGACATATTTGTGTGGACCTAGTCAGGAGAGCTACGTAGAATGGATAAATGCACTCAAAACGCAATGCGTTTCGCAATTAAGTCGTGCTCAATCGAAAGTGCCGCGACTACGAGAACTGCGATCGTTGAATTTGCATGTTTTGGAAGCACATCGATTGCCATTTAAGTTGGTGCCACATCCGTATTGTAGTATTTCGCTAAATCAAGTGAAGATCGGTAAGACGCGTGTTAAAATTGCCCCAGATCCAGTTTGGGAGGAGGAATTCGTTTTGGAGTGAGTGTAACGATTTATTTCAAACTTCAATTTAATTAACTTGTATATAATTCCATTTTAGTGACGTACCCCCGGATGTTGTCTCCCTAACGGTGACAGTATTGAGTCGTGGCAAACGCGGCAAAGATTCCGAGGTAGCCGAACTTACTGTGGACTTGGCGAACTTGAAAAACGGCCAGGAGACCGAAGAATGGTATTCGTTGACCGGCATGACACCAATGGGTGAATGGGGCTCTCTACGTTTACGGATGCGATATCTGGATGATCTCATAATGCCCTGTGAGGAGTACAGTCCCCTGCAACAACTGTTGTTGGAACCGGAACTCTTCTCAGTCAAAGCGTTGGCCGAATTATGCCACAACGATCGTGTTCCGGTTGCCACGTCTTTGTT
Organism: Chrysopilus asiliformis; assembly: GCA_964034945.1. Lineage (NCBI taxonomy): Eukaryota > Metazoa > Arthropoda > Insecta > Diptera > Rhagionidae > Chrysopilus > Chrysopilus asiliformis. The sequence continues at coordinate 59,566,174 of OZ035963.1, read as the reverse complement.
GCGTGTCTTCCGTCACGAAAAGCGTGAAACGGAATTGCTTCGGATTTTGTGTCAAGCTGAAATCGCTCGAGAGAACGAAACGACAACCCTATTCCGTGGTGCTTCACTGGCAACGACTCTAATGGATTTGTACATGCGAACGGAGTGCTGTGGCTTCTTGCAGTCCGCCGTTTCAGAAACAGTTCAACGAATTTTGGACAGTAAGCAATCGGCCGAACTGAATCCAACCAAAATGGATGTCAACGACGACGCCTGCTCGAATGCTGAATTTCTACTGCAGATTTTAGATCAGGTCACTCAGTCGATATTTACATCACCGGATGCCTGTCCACGATCGGTGCGGTTCATTTGCAATTGTCTGCAGAAGTCTGTGGTTACGAAGTGGCCAACGGAGCGTTTGGTCCGTACCAGAGTGGTCTCTGGATTCATTTTCTTGCGGCTGTTGTGTCCGGCTCTGTTGAATCCAAGACAATTTGGCCTCGTGAATGAAACACCACCCACTGCGGCGACGCGGTCTTTAGTTATGGTTGCGAAATGTCTACAAAATTTAGCGAATTTAATTGAGTTTGGTGGAAAGGTGGGTTCAAACTTTTTTTTCCAATAGAAGTCTGATTCTTTTCATGTAGGAATTTTTGATGTAGAATTAACGATAAATTTTTCAAATCTCTTCAGTAGTTTCTGAGAAAAACTCAGTTGAAAAACCAATGTTTTTTCTTCCAGGAACCCTACATGGAAGTTGTAAATCCATTCATCCTCAAGAACAAAGAACGAATGATTGTGTTTTTGGACCAGTTGTCCAATGTGACAGATCCAAATCCACCACCAGGAACTTATATTGAGCAGAACACAAATTACACATGTTCAGATACAGGCAAGTGTTGTTTTTGTTTCATTCTCCGAAAATCCTTTAATTAATTCCAAAAATTTCCTTTTTTTTGCAGGTCGTGAATTGGCAACATTACATCACATTTGTGTATCGTATTTACCCGAATTACAGGCATTAGCTAAAACAAATTTATCACTTAAGAAATTGGTAACTGTAACGGATATGCTAACTAAGCATAAGTTAAAATACCGTGAGATGATAAGTTAAAAAACAAACGAAAAAGAAAATAAAAGCTTAAAAAATTCAATACAAAAAAATAATAATATAAAGCATATACAAGGAAGCAAATTTATTAATAATAACAATATAAAAAATTAATAATTATTAATTAGGATTTAAAAATTATGAAAAAAAAAAACAAAATATTTTTGCAAAATATTCTTCCTCTCCTGGAATCACCTAACCTTTTCTAAAATCTAAAAAGAAAAAGAAAAATGAAATCCCTATTATTTTTATATTTGCCTCCGCTGTATTTCTTATGGTTCTGACAGTTTATTTTTATTGGATATTATTGTGTAAATCATTTTTTTATCATATGTTTTTTTTATATATATAAATTAAATTTTATACCTCTCATATATACATAAACGCATAACACATTAAAATATGATTTTTTCTCAGGATTTTTTATGTTTTATTTTTTGTAATAGGTTAACGTTTTTGACTGACAATTCACAAAGTGTGGGAAAAGTGGTTATAAGGATCTGTTCATAAAATATGTCATACAAAATTTAGGTTGGCAGAGAGGGGAAGGGGGGAGTTTGCGCGGTCTGTATATGAAATCTCAAAAAAATCGTTAAATAGCGGCTGAACAGAAGATAATTTGCGTGTAGTTTACGGTACACAAAAACCAGAATTCTCCACCATGATGTAGCTTCAAGTTTTCCTAAAGCCCCCTAAAAATTAAAACTTGATTATTAATTTTCTTGTGATGGTGAGAAATTTGAAGAAAACCTTTGGAAGGGGAGGGGGGAGGGGGTTGAATAAAACTTTTAGTGGATTCTAATACTTTTATCCACCCCCTCTGATCGCTAATTGCATCCTCTAAATTATCGACCATACGTGAATAGTTTAAATGTGGTAGAGATATAAAATGTGAAACTTTATTCTGTAGTCTATTCTGCTAGAAGGCAATTTTTCTATTCTGCTGGAAGGCAATAGTTTGGAGCGTTATTTCGATATCGAACAAAATATTTTTCGTGTTTTTCGGGCGATCCATTTAAGTTCGGGAGCTCACCGCGTTAGCACGCATGAACGATGTCGAAGTGACAATTTGAGTATCTTAAACCCATCAAAACTAGAATTTCAGTGTCATTGAGATAGATTTAAAAAAAAGTATGAAAGTAGTAATTAACTAAGTAGAAATATACTTCGGAGCGAACTCCCATATTGGTTTTAAAGCGTTTTAAAAACTCAAATTGACTCATTGGTGCAATTCCAGTCAACGCGGTGTACGCCTGCACTAAGAGATTAGGGCCTCCCGTAGGGTGACGACGTTATAAATTCTTGAACAAAAAATTGCAAAGAAGTGACGAGGGGGAGAACGGAAGATTCGAGCAGGTGAAGTTTTTTTTAACAGTCCCTTACGCAACACAAGAAAGTTTTTTTGAAATTTATTCTTTTATCTTTATTTTTGCTTTCCAATTTCAGTGAAACTACAATTTTCTGCCTAATTTGTTTTTATACTAAATGAAATAAAATAATTTTCCAGTTGCATGTTGTGGTAGAATTTTTTTTATACAACAGCAGTAGATGTTGTGCTGAAAAAACTTACCAACAAATATGAAATCTAATGAATCATATTGATAATTGCTAGATAATAACATTTTTTTTCTAATAAATACCAACTCATCCTTATAAATAATCTGTAGAAAGTCAATTAGATTACTAATAGCAAAAATTGAATAAAAAACAAATCAAACAAAATTAAAGTAATAAACAAAAAACGAACGTTTAGAACTTATTGAAAGGTATTTAAAAAAATTATTACTCGTAATATTAAACACAATAATGAAATTGCTATTTAGAATTAATATTTTTCTTAATCGTATTATGATAGAATATTTATAATAAAATCATTTTCATTGAATCAAAGAGAACAATCTCAACGTCTTTTCACGATACGATCATACGGAAAAATATTCTAAATAAAAAGAGAACTAAAACAATTTCACAAAGCAAAAAAAAAAATTAATAACTAATATATACATTTATAAATAATTAAATAAATAAATAACTGCGGACGATTTTTTCACTTTTTGACAAATAAAATGAAACACAAATGACAAAATTCCTCATATACATGAAAGATAATCACTTAATCTAGCAATTCAAACTTTTTGGAAATGATGAAAAAAAAAACGGAAAATAACAAAGTATAGAACAAACTTACATGCATATACATACATATATTATATATATAAAGAAAAAATTTTTTAGATTGTAAGTTTTATATTGGTCGTTTTAAAAATATACATATTGACATATTTAGCGATAAAATTGCAGTTTCAATTTTTTATATAGATTTTTTGTCTTGTGTGGAATGAGTTGTCTATCAAATACGTCGTGACTGTATAATAGTGGGAGAATAGGAGGATTTTACAGACATTCCCCATCGAAAAATAATTGAAAAATTTCCTTTTCTGAATTATTCATCCTCCCCCTTAACCTTAACCTCTTTCCTTCTATCTTTTGAACTGCAGAACTGATTTTGATCAAATTTTCACCACCAAGCAGGAAATTCTAGTGGCTTTAAGAGGATGGGTGGCGTTTGGCGCAGATATTAAATTTTGCCGATGCTAAAGCTTTTTCCGCAACAAAATTTAAGGCTCTTTTGGAAATTTTTCACAATATTTTTTGTTGATTTTATGACCTGCTAGTGTTTTTCTTTCTATGATTCCTGCGCCTGCAATTTTCTTAACAAGTAAATAAATTCTAAGGGGTTGTTCATTTTAGAAAAATTTATTTAAATAATTTAATCTGCTTTAATTGAGTTTTAAATTAATTAATATTGTCTGATGTCGATGCCCGCCCTTTGGGCGATCCAATCCAAATGAGCTCCAATACGAGTATAACCAGTAGGATTTCCAGAGTTGCAACCGTTATTCGCGACGAACGACACAATTCCAATAAGAGTGTTATTATCACCTTCTTTTAATGCCAATGGAGCCCCAAAATCATCGGCACAAGCTCCCTGAACTGCATTCTGAGCCCCAGTTGTACACAAAGTGTTGAAGCTAGCGACTGTTTGACCAAAAATTCGTTGACATTGATTCAGTTGGATGACTTTAACTTTGGCGAATTGCAAATTCACGGCTAGATCCGAAGTGTTGTTGAGGCGGCCGAATCCCGAAAGGATTGGAATGGCGTCAACGAATGTGGAAGCCGACTGAGACCTTGAAGGTAGGCGGATGGGGGCGATAATTTCTGATGCAGTTATGGTCATTGGAAGTTGAATAACCCCAATATTATTGGCCAGTGTCGATGGGTTGTAGTTCTGGTGGACAGTGAAGTTCTTCGAGTTCAGCGTCATAACGGGTTCATCGCGGTCAACTGCGCCTAAAAGAACAGATGCTGAATTCACGCCGGCAAGGCATTGAGCGGCTGTGATTACTGTCCGGTTTGATATCAAGGCTCCGTTGCAGTAGATTGTCTTTCCGTTAACGTGCTTGGAAGTCACAAACACATGCCACGGAAATTGTCCTTGCGTTGCGTTGTATCCATTTATAACCCTAGGCTGTATCACATTGCCCTCAGTCTGTAATACGAAAGATTTATTAAGTAATTTTCTATTTAATTTTTAATGATAAAAAACTTACAAGTGTTCCTACAACGAGGACAGCCGCAATAGCAATTAAAAATTTCATTTTTTTTAAAAATATCGTTCGTTTTGTAAATTGCTAGGAATGAAGATACTTTTGCAATGAAATTCGATCGGTGTTGCACTTGCTTAAATATCGAACAGGTAACGATTATTTGTAAGATTTTAGTGCCGTCATGGGTTGTGATAAGATAAAGGAAATCGATTAAGGAAATCAGTTTTTCTAATGAATGTAATTGAAAACATTGAGTCATGATTTTATATCCATAATTTGCGGTTTTCTGGAAAGGTTGCGATAAAGTAAAAAAGATTATGTGTCAGACTTTTGAGCTTGCAAAAGACATAATTTAATAAAATGTGAAATATATTTGTCAGAGAATCTCTTATCTGTTTTTAGGTTGAATAAATATATGTAAGTCATTCAATTAAGGTAGTATATAGAACAGCGGTTCTTGGATTATCAGCAAAAAAAATATTATGAAAAAATGAAGGTGTTGTGAAGGGCTTTGCCAGCGTATTCAAGGTGAAGATCAAGTATTTTAGAACTTTGAGAAAAAATGTTTGTGGGCCACCCAGTGAAAAACTTTTGGTAAATCTGCTTGCTGCAATAAAAAAAAACATTTTTTAAGAAACCTCCCTGTATATCCCCTGATAATAGTCTGTTGTGTAATTTTGGGCCTTTTGGAGGCTTTCTCATCACTCTTCGTCACATATTTTCGTATTTTTTTGTGTGTTGTTAAGTACCACCGTCATCATCGCGAAACCTCTCTTCCCAATAAAAGTGTGACGTATTTTATGCACAACTCCAAAGTAGATTTCGGTGGCGGTAACATTTTCTAATGGCACAATTTAGTAAAAATGGGATAAAAACCGCGGGTTCGAAAATCGCGTACCAAGAGAGCAGATTTCGGTTTATATTGTTTTTCACTCTTTGTGCGTTTTAAACTCCCACACTTTGTTGTACGACAAAATAGGCTTTTTTTTAAATTAAAGACGAATTAAAGTGAAACTTAAACAACTTTCCGAATGGTATGTTTTTTTCTCTATTTTCGACGCCAATTATGAACACTTCGATCTATAAATACATCTAAATTAAGTATTATTTTATAGATTAGTACCACCTTTGAATGATTTTTGGTCGCACGTTCAAAAACCCTCGAATTCGAACGATAATCCGTATTAATCGCTCTTTCGAACTCTGAGTTTCAATTGTTTTTAAATATTCATCCATACATAATCTTAATTTCGGAGTACTTGAAGCGCTTATCAATTCATTAGCAATTTCGGTTATAAATTAAAATGATGAGCCCAATCGGATTTCACTACCGAATCAAAATTTAGTGTCACATCAATAATGGAGGCCCGATTATCGATTTTATGTGCATTTTTTTTGCTAAGTTTAGGTATTAATTTTGGTTTCAATTCGGTGGCATTTGGAAGTGCAATCAAACCAAGTTCTAGAATTATCGACGGAAAACTAGCAGAAAATGGCCAATTTCCCTGGTTTGCGGGGGTGATGAGTTTAAATGCGACTTCCTATAAGCAATTATGTGGCGGGGCCTTAATTTATCCTGACTGGATCCTAACGGCAGCTCATTGTGTTAATAAGTAATGTTTTGAAATTTTTGTTTATTTGATTATTTTTTCCGAATAACCAGTGATTCGTTATTTTGGAATTTTTCAAATGTAGTTCGATTTCTGTGAAAATAACATTGGGTTCGGTGAATATCTCGGCGCCAGCACTTCAAGTTGTGTCCAGTGAGTATGTGATTCATCCCGATTATAATTCAACGACGAAAAGGAGTGATATCGCTTTGGTTCATTTACCTTTTAAGGTAGAACTAAATGATTTTATTCAGTTAATTCCATTGCCGACACGGGCGATCGCTGGCAACGAACTGGAATCGCATATGGGAATTGTCTGTGGACACGGAAGGATTTACAAGGATCGTAAGTAGCAAATTTTGTATTTTTTATATTTAATGAGACATTGTTGAAGCTTAAAATCATGGATAGCGAATGCTACCGACACCTCAGGGGTTAATTTTAAATTTTTGGTGGTGGATTTTACCTTGGGGCCGTTTAAAGTTTAAATAAATTCGCCTGTAGCTTTATTTTTTAAATCATTCCGCTTGCGTCACCTTTTTTTTTTGAAGAATATACACTTGCGTCGCCTTTTCTTGAAGAATGTTCGCCTGCGGCGCATTTTCTGGAGCGACGGTCGTCTGAGGCGCTTTTGACTTAATGTTTTTTTACATATGGCGTATTTCTTTTTAATTTTCCATACATAAAGATATCAAACTTACTCCTTATAAGAGTTTTGATGTTAATTTTATGTGTTTGTACTCTTTTTGAGTTTCTTCTTCTATAGTACTCGCTTTTACACTCGTTGGTATTTCTTGGTAATTTGTTTTGGCTCCGTAAGTTCCAAAAAATAGAATTTGTGGTTGCATTTTCATAGACATTGGGATAGATTTTCAACTGCGGCGCATTCCCCTTATTTAGTTAAAAAAAAATACCAAAATTCACGGTTTTCAAAGTGTTTTGCCATTAAAAGTTTTTTTTTTTGTGATTTCTATGCTGTATTTAAGGTTCCGTATTAGTTTCTATGTCTCTTTGTCCGCTTATAACTCGGGAATGACTAAACTGATTTGAATTAAATTTTACGAGAGCTTCTTAGTATCAAGAGGCAGGTTTTTGACTATGGGTTAACCTAAAATTCTCCAAATTAATGATTTTTTATATGTTTAGGAAACAATGTGTCTCAACTGCTCCGCTGGACGTTTGTCAATGTGATAACAAATGAGGATTGCATGAAATTCTATAGTCCAAATGTGATTCTACCAACAACTCTCTGCGCCACAGCAGCTTTGCACGAACGAAACGTCTGCAATGGCGATTCTGGAGGTCCACTCATAATTCAAATCGACGCTAACTTCTATCACGTTGGTGTGATTGCATTTACTCCTGTCCAAGGATGCGAAGTTGCACCAGGCAAATGATTTTTCACATTTTTAAATTACTTTTAATTAATAAAAATTCACATTTTTGTAGGCGGATATATGCGTACAAGTTCCTACCTAGATTGGATAGAAGAAGTGACGCAGATCGAGATTGCGTCGTAAGAAATTATCATAAAATGACGCTATACCAAAATAAGATAGAAATAAGTTTGTTTTTCCTCTAAAAACTGAAATTGATTCGAAATCTTATCTAGACGTCTGTCATATGATAAGAATTTGAAGGCAAAAAGAAGTGGAAAGTAGAAAACGATTCTAATTTAATTAAACTTCGCTTTTAGCAAAGATGATAAGCACTTAATATTGTTATCATATTATTTTATAATTTTGTTTTTTTTTGTTTTGATAATGTGATCAAATGGCAGGAAGTAAATCGTGTACCGGATTTAGGTAGACATTTTTTTGTGTTTATTTTTATCACTTGAAGGAAATACTGAATTAGTTAATTTCTTAAGTTTTTCTTAGAAATTAAAATACAATAAAAAACATTTTTTTTACATGAAAAAAATATGCCGGCGTTTTTATTGAGCAATTGGGCTATTTTCTTATCAATCTGTTTTTTTTGATTCGCATAAAAAATACATCTGGCCAACCTGTAACTGTTGTACGAAGTAGAAATAAAAACAAAATAAAATCAAATCATTAAACCTTTGTTTAAGGAAGTGGAAAAAACAACATCTGCTCATAAGTTACGATTAAAATCACGAAATAAAACTATATTTTTGTCACATTTATTTAATTAATTTCTGATTTTTATTCCTGTATTTTGACTCAACCACTTTAAATAACTGGTAAGACGTGTAAATCCTGCGGGACTTCCAGAAGTGCAACTCGCTCGTGGCACAAACGACATAATCCCAATTTGTATCCATCGCTGTTGAACCTTGATAACAAGTGCTCCTCCAGAATCTCCCGAACAAGGACTTTGAGCATCTATAGTCCAACCGACGGTACAAATATTTGAATCCTTGACCACCCCACCACCATATGAAAACTTGCACTGTTCATTGGTAACTACACTCAATTCCGTCCACATCAATTTATTGGAAATGTGCACATCCTCATTGGAAGTGTGCCCAAATCCAGAAATTAGACATTTTTTATTCACAAACGATTGCGTAGCATCGGAGAAGGAGGGAAATTGAATTGGTTGAATATTTTCATTAAAAGTTAGTCGTGTCGGAAGGCGAATGAGGGCAATGTCGTTTGTTAACTTTGATGGATCATAGTCCGGATATTCAATCCAGGATTCCGATAGCATTGTTAAAACTGGTTCATCATGTAGAATCGACCCGAATCCTAGGAGGAAGGTGTTAAAACCATGAATACAATGTGCAGCCGTCAGGATCCAGGAGTCTGAAATGACTGAACCACCACAGAATTGCCTTTTATTTTTGTCAAGGATTGACTGGATAGACACGTGCCATGGAAATTGATTGTTGGTTGCATTGTAACCATTAACAATGCGTGAATGTATCGGAATTGATGCTGAATATGTCTGAAATATATATATTTTTTAAATATGTTTAAATTATTTTAGTTTTTTTTTTAATTACATTCGCCAGAAAAGATGATAAAACAAACGCAAATCCAATGGCACTGGATCGATTCATTTTCGTTGTTTATTGTCGATTGAGTAAATTTTTAGAAACTACCTTACATTTATGATACTAGCAATTAGACGGAGTATCGGATTTTTCCAAAGAAATATGTTTTTGTTCAACATGGAATTGATAAGATAGGAAAGATGTAAGAAAGATGTAAAATTCCATGTTTTTACACAATGGCATTTTTTTAAACTAAACTAATTTAGTCTATTGTGGAGTTGAAAGTATTATTTGTAGTTAAATATTCAATATGATCTGAAAAACTAGTCTTTTAGATATTTTTTGTTCAAAAAATAAATTAAGAATTATAAGGGGTAGAAATATAGGCTTCAGATACTAGATGTATCTTCCCTTTGCCCTACCTCTCAAATTTATACAAATAAATATTATGTAGAAAGAAAAATTACATAATGTTTCCATACTTTAAATTTCAATTAGAGATACTTTACGCTGATGGATAATTTTTTTTTATAATTATAAAAGCTTCGTGTGTTTGTATTTTCGCTAATAATTCGATACAGTAGGATACATTTTGAAACCCTTTTGAAAGACACAAAAGTCTCAAAGCCTTTTTCCCTGCCACCCCTGAACGGTTAAAACTTTAACCTGGTTTTCAATTATATAAAAAAATGCAAAGTGCTTGCAAACAGGACTTACTAGAGGTGTGAGCATAAAAAATCTGTATTTTAAAAATATTTCACAATTTTTTTATTCAAAAAGATTGTCAAACCCTGCATTTGACCACAAAAAAAAAATACTTGTCTCCAACGAACTACGCCGAAATCCAAAGATGGCGTCATAACAATATCACAGGGTGTCAACTATTAAGATAAATTATGCTCATCAATTAAGATTTTGAAGTGGTTAACTGATAAAGAATTCTGATTGCCTTGACAACTGTTTATCTTATGCAAGTGAAAAATTAATAGCTATAAGTATTGCGCGTTTTATTGTAATACTAGGTTTTTCTTAATGATTTAGTGTTGGATTTGTTCTAAGAATTAATGAACACTAGACTTGGTGGCAAATCTTTTGAAAGCCAGTAGCGTAACTTAAAATTTTAGGTCCCAGCAAAAAGTTTTCTGAGGTCCCCGAGAATTTCAAAACCATTTTTAATTCTCTTTCGACGACCAGAAAATGGAGGACTAAAAATTCAGAGATTGAAAATTTGGAGATCGAAAGTTTGGAGACCAAAAATTTGAAAATCGAAATTCTTTTTCAACGGACCTTTGGGCCTCTAAAATCATGAAACCACCCTTTGCCCTTTATTTCCCAGCATAGATACGCCCGTTGGAAAGAGTATTAGAAAAAAAAATATTACTGCTAATATCTATACACAGATTTGCTGCTTTGAGCGGCCATCTACGAGCCTATTCCTAGTTTAAAAGCTTCAAACCTTCATCAGGGATAGCGTAGCAACCGTTCCTAGTACAAAACAGGATTTTTGATGAGTGCTCATTCATTTCAAATGATCTTCACATTCGACTGATTTCATTAAGGAGTAGTTTCGACCGAAAATTAAAAAAAGAACTCTAACAGACTTTAACTAAGATTTGTAGTGATTTGCATCCGCGTTTAATGTTAATCCACGTTAACGTTTTTATCACAATTTCTTTAATTCTCGGATTTCTGCGGTAATTCCCTGCGCCAAATTGTATAAAACAAAAGTCCTATATCCATTGATAACACAAAACAACATCCATAATCGAGTAGTTCTTATCAGAAGTGCTTGTGATCGTTATCGAAATTGAATTTTCATATAAAACGTTGTATGGTCAGTTTGATAAGTTCAGGCTAGGCTTCAAGATGAAAGTGTTAACTGCTTTACTCGTGATTTCGTGCGTTGCCATTGCATCGGTTCATTCTGTAAGTGATTTTTCGAGTCTAATCCTTGATTTTCACAAATATTTATTGAGATCTTATTGTATTTTAGTTTAAGAATGGAATAATTCCATCGCAAATGGTCACATCGAATCCGTTATCGCGGATCGTGAGTGGAATACCAGCGGAGGAGAAACAATTCCCATGGCAGGTCCTACTGCGGCCAATTATCGGGCAGCTGAAAAGTTACTGTGGTGGTAGTATCTTGAGTAGCAAATGGGTCCTTACAGCAGGACATTGCACCTATGGAGTGTCAGCGATTGAACTGAACTTCGGTTCAACGAAAATGGATTCGATGCCGGTTATGATGGTGTCCATGAAGTGGATCCAACACGAAAAATACGATCCGGACAGTTTAAATAATGACGTCTCTTTAATTGAACTTCCAAGTGAGCTTAGCTTCAATGACTTCATTCAACCAGTTCAACTTCTATCGCGATCACAAGCGAATAGCAACTTCTTTAACCAAAAGACATTCGTCTCAGGATTTGGATACTCTTCCGATAGCAATCAACAAGTCTCGAAGATTCTTATGTATACTTCAGTCCGAGTGATCACCAACTCTGAGTGCGTGGGATATTATGGCAATGAAATTGTCATTGGTTCTACTATGTGTGCCAGAGGTTTTGACGGACCCGTTCATAACGTTTGCAGTGGCGATTCTGGCGGTCCGATGGTTATGGAAGATGGCAAAAAATACACCCAAATCGGTGTGATTTCGTTTGTTAGTTTTGGAGGTTGTACTTCCGGTAAACCTTCAGGATATGCGCGATTGGGCTCGTTTTTGGATTGGATAATAGATAAGAGCGGAATACCAATCAGAGATTAAACACTAATTCATAATAAAAGTTTTTTATTTTCATTTTGCTGAATTTAAAATTCGTTGTGCGAATTTCAACGAAGAAAAATCTTTGAACTCCATCATTTTTGTTATATTTCTTAAATCTAAGGAAGAAAAAACTTTTCTAATATGCCAATCACGTTTCTATATTTTCTAAAATTCAATATTTTTACATTTTAGTGACAAACATGCTTTTGTTAAGCAAAGATTGTGAAAAATCAAATTTTTAATTCAAGCTAGTGGAAAAGAACAATAAAATTATGTGAAAAACTTTGCTGGCAGGCAATTTACTTTAATTGCCTAGGGGTGACTTCCATAATTGTATGTTGTGCCGCCGTATAATTGATGTATAGACGAAATGTGAAGAAATAGAAAAATTCCACAATTGAAATAATACTCATTCCCAGACATAAGTTAAAAACTCCACCAAGGTTTGCTGAAAAAATTTAAGAGAATTACACTTTGAAAAAATCTCGCAGAGTTTTAATGAAAAGTTGCAGAGTTTTGATGTAATCAAAGTTGTGTAACCACATTTTATATTTTCCTTGAAAACCTCTTTAGGTCTTTTCTAAAATTATAAGACTCTTATTGAAATAATTTTCAGGAGCCCTAATTCCCCAGAACCCCTTGAGGAGGATGAGAAGGAGGACGAGGGGAAGGGGAGGGGATAATTGTTCTCGGAAAACCACAGAAGTTCCAATCGAGTCTTTCCCTGTTTGGTGCCATGGTATTTTTACCATCTTTTAGGTTCTGTTTTTTTTTCTGACGTAGGTCGTGAGCATCCCTGATCTAAAAATTCAATGCAAAAAAAAGCATTCCTTAAAAAACTCACCAAGCAAATTAAGCCATGACATAACTACAATTTTTTGATTTGATGGAACCGATTGTCTGGCCAAGTAGAAACGAATTATAAAATTTCGTCGAGTTAAATTATTTTTGACGCTGAAAATTGCAGCTTTTAATTAAAAATTATCCAAATATATTTGATAATATTACTAAAGGTCATCAACGCTTAAATCGTGCTGCAGAAGATCAGCTGAAAATGTTGTTGTTTTATAGGAAATATCGTAACAGTTTGGCAAGCAGTCAGAGCACGTTGTTTTTGAGAACAGATCTAATAATTTGGAATAAAAAACCTATTTTTTTTAAATAAAGAGAGTTACCAGAATTTTCAATATAGCAGTAAGCACTTTTCATAGTACAATCGGAGACATTGCGATCTTCCTCAAATTTTGGTAACTGATACGGTCGACATCCACAAACCTCCAGAATTTTGTCGCGGATACACGACAGAGCGCAAGCAGGTTGTCTGTAAAAATCAGTCTCCAGATCTTTGGGAACCACACACTTCCGTTTCCGTTGCGAAAGATCTTCAACTTCCGACGACATTCCGATTTGCGTTGGGTAAATCACCGCAAAAGTTTCCGCGTTGGATCGAATTGCAACCATTGGGGATGAGAGTACTGGGAAATCTTGCGCATGATGGACTAGTGCCATCAGTCCGCTTGCATACTGCCCTTTTGTGTTTGTATGATGAGTCTGATTTAGGAGACTTTCCCCAATTATTGTTAGCCCACCATTGGGCCCGAATATATTCGATGCGAAAGGGATAAACGATATGTTATTTGGATTGTAGTTGAAGGAACAGCATTGGCCCATATAGGATGTGGTCATTTGGAATGTTCTCATCTCGTCTTCTTGATAGCATGGAAATTCTAAATTTCCCCAATAACACTTTCTTATAAAGTCCTTGCAATCTGCGCTTAGCTGTTTTATGGCTTCGTGCACTGACATATTATTGTATCTTAAAATATGGTCTGCGATTTCAAAATTCGATCGATTTAATCCACGCCATTGATATAAAGTGAATGCGTCCAGTGTGGTTAGAGCGTTGACAGCATCCTTTTTTGAATATTCAATTGGGATGTTACTAAGAAAACAAGAATTGCATATTTAAAGAGCCTATGTTTGAAATTATCTTCCGAATTATATTTATTCTATATTTGAGATCAATGGGACCAGGAATTTTCACATTGACAAAAAACATACAAACTATTTTTATGATTTCAAAATTATACTCACATTTTCTCCAAAAACTCTTGCATTCTACTATCAACAATTGTGTTCTGACCGCAGATAGTGACTGCTGGGAATGCAATAGCAGTTATTGGTAGATTTGTAGCCACAGTAATTAAAGTAGGGGACGAATAAAACTTATCCCACAACATTAATGTTAGAAAAAACCCCAGTATCAGAAGAGCAACTGGTATAATTGACCAAATCCATCTATAATATGAGTAAAATTTCTTATTAAACTTTTGTAAAGAAAACATATTTTACCTCTCAAAACCATGGACACGACTTTGCTGAAGCATCCACAGTCCATTCACTTTAGAATTTGCCACATATTCGTAAAAAGTGTCGGTAAGTACTTTCTTAAAAACTTCATAATTAAAGGCTTTTGATGGTAATTTTATTGGCCGCCTTGGCGGAGTCACATAATTTCTTCGTTGCATGTCGACAGAGCACGAGAACGCAAATGCAGAGAAAATTTAGGTAAATTATTCTGTTTTCAGAATAAAATTTATGTTTTGTGGATGATCCAAATTAATATAATGATAGTAATTATCATTTGTTTTATTGATAAGAATTAATATTCGATAAAATTAGGAACGGAAGTGGGTGGAAGTAATTTTGTTCAAGGAGAATCTATTTTTGATTTTGGTTTAGTTTAAATCAAAGATGTGCAGTTGGTAGCCTACTTCTAAACCTAAACCTCCAATCCTGCTTCTCGGTACTGCGACTCTACTATTTTTAGTAAATTTGTAGCAAACATAAAAATATTTATAAATACGGGTTAGATTCGTTTGACCCATTTACCAGATAAGCAAACGGAGGCAAAAAGTATTTTTTTTTTGGTATTATTTTAGGTCTTGGCTAAACATAAATTTCACCTTTACTCATGGTCTGTCTTTAAAATGAAACTTGCAAACAGATTTTTTCCGAACATTTTTGCCCAAGACATCAGAAATGTCCAGAAAAATGCAGTCTTCACAAACCTTTTTTTTGCGGGGCAAAGAAAATAAGCGAAACTTTTGTTTTAATCGAGACGAGGTCTTAAAAAAAACTTTTTTTAGCCACTGGAGTTTGGAAC
Source organism: Chrysopilus asiliformis (assembly GCA_964034945.1). NCBI lineage: Eukaryota > Metazoa > Arthropoda > Insecta > Diptera > Rhagionidae > Chrysopilus > Chrysopilus asiliformis. The sequence continues at coordinate 59,550,965 of OZ035963.1, read as the reverse complement.
TTACCTTTAATAATTTTGTTTATAAAAACCACTGATCAAAGTAAAAAAAATCATTTATTAAATATCACTAAAAACCACTGATCAAAGTAAAAGAATCATTTATTAAATATTTAAATATACAGAGGCACTAAGGTCGAATTTCGATTCCGGTTTCCTTGCTAATCCAGTCCAAAAATTTCGGTAGCCTTGCGAAACCTGAAGGATTATTTGAATTGCACGATTGTATAAAGGATGCAATTCCAATTTGCGTGTACCAATCCCCTTCATAAACAACAAGAGGTCCTCCAATGTCTCCGGCGCAGATATTCTTCCCTTGGGATCCTTTCGCGCAGATCGTCTGTGCAACAATCATCGATCCGTAAAACGTAGAGCAGTCATTATTTGTGATCACCCTAAGATCGGCGTACATTAGATCTTCAGTTGTCCCGTTATGTTCATCTGATATCGAACCCCAGCCAGACACCTCCGTTCGCATCCCGTCAAAGTTAATGCCCGATTGCCCGATTGACGGTAGATTGACTTTCTTTATGGAATCCGTGAAGTTGATCGATTGCGGAAGTTTAATCAGGGCTATGTCGTTCACTAGATATGTTCCGTAATCGGGATGCGGTATCGAATGATTTGATATTAGTGTAATATTTGGCTGGGAGAATTTATTTGATCCCAGGCCAATAGTGAAATTGCTGAAACCCGCCAAACATTGAGCGCCCGTTAGTATCCACTCATTTGAAATTATCGATCCACCACAATAAGTTATGTTTTTCTCATCTTCACATTTAATAGAAACTTGCCATGGAAACTGATTTTCCAATGCTGGTTTTCCATTCACAATACGCGGCGCGATATTTGAATGCGGAATTGGCGTAGCATTTAGTGCAGCAATCGAAATAACCGCAATAGTGAAAATTAGTTGCATCTTGCACGACTCAATAATTGGTAAAAATTGCGCAATTGTGACTTATTGAAAGATTGTTTTACACTGGCCAATCGATTAAATTGTATTATAATTTCATTATTTGATCAAAGTGGTGGAAACTAGCCAACCGCCAATCGATTAGGTTGGCCGATATCCAATACATTTGCCATATCAAAATCGTCGAAACCGAAGTGTCAAGTATTTTTAAATTTCTTTCTAAAATTCAATTGATTGATGGGGATTTTTATTGCCCTTTTTTTAAATATACGAGACTTTATTTACAAATTTCTGACTCAAGCCGGAAAGTCAATAATTGGATGCGTCAATTCAGTGTTTTAACCCTTGTATTACAAAGAAGTCACACTATTTTATTTTTTTGAATCTTTTTCTTGGAAAAATGTATACGTGCGACAAGAGTAAAGTTTAATAAAAACATTTATTGCGACAGGGAAAAAATTACTAAATACCTCCCATATTTTGATATGAAATTTAAACCCTGAGCGGCCTCGTTGTATGAACGCTTCGGTTTAGAAGAGTTGGTTTTGAACAATAATTCGGTTTATGAACAGTTCATGAACAGAAAGGTAGGAATCGATAATGAGCCAGGCGTCCAAAAAAATTTGTTTCGAAAACATTGTTTTGACCTTTGAACACTCCATTGTTTTGACCTTTGAACACTCTGGCTTATGAACTTAAGGTAGAACCAGAAACATACGTCCGTGCGTGCGGCATGATTTTGTTTTGGCATCTAGTAGTTGTCACCGCGTCTGAAAGTAGAAACTGAGCCTACTCTATACGGCAGGGACGCGGCAACGCGTCTGAGCAACGCGCAATTATACATATACTCATATAAATGCGTAGTTTTTACCTTCACCGCGTGGGTGCCGCACGCACGAACGCGTAATTGTGGTTGAGGCTTTATTTTGAGACCAAAAGATACATTGGTTTATGTACTATCTTATATCCTAGTGATGGGCAAAAAGTATTTATTCGTTACTTCTTTCTACCCCAATCGACCTTAAATAAGCATGAAACCTTCAACATCTTACTACCCATTCACAAGGTGTACAAGGGTTAAAACGCAGTTTCAAAATTTCCAGTTTTTTGGATTAAAGGTTAATTAATACTTTGGAATGTGAAGAATTTCGCAAATTCTTCTGTTTTATGGCGTAATTTTGGGGAAAATATTTCGCCATAAAAAACTAATCATCAAAAAATATCGTAATTTATCAAATCCTGAGTGATGTGAAAAAATTTATCGAGTGCTTGTGCAAAATCTACAAATATTTTATGTTTATTAAATAGTGCTTGCAATGCTCATTGTATAGCCTACATGTTGCATAATTTTCAATACTTTTTTACATGAATCTAGTTCAAATCATATTAATAAACCGCATCTTCGGTCAATAAACACAAATTGCATAATAAATAAAGCCTTACAGTTGATACTCATCATAAAATCTGTCTTGCAAAAAAGTTTCATAATTTGATATGGGAATCTCGATCAGAAGATGAATTTGATCTGAAATTTTAATTAGTTTGAATTAAACTGTCGCCAGCTTCAGATCACGAAAAATGGAACGCTGGATCGGAAAAGTTGCCGTTGTTACTGGAGCCAGTTCTGGAATTGGCGCTGTAATTTCAGAACAATTAACAAAATCAGGATTAATAGTAATTGGATTGGCAAGGCGTGTAGATCGCTTAGAGAAATTACAAAAATCCTTAGAGGATCAAAATGGTGAATTTCACTTCTATAAGTGTGACGTTTCAAATTTGGACTCCATACGCAAAGTATTCGATTGGATAGACGACAAATTTGGACGACTTCACATATTAGTTAATAATGCTGGACTCAATAGTTTCACGAGTATTTTGGCTGATGGCAATGAAGATTTGTTGAAAAACGTGATCGATGTTAATCTAATGGGATACGTTTTTTGTGTTAAAGCGGCATACAAAATTATGTTGAAGACCAATGAAGAATCCCACATAATTAATATGAGCAGCATATTTGGAAATCAAGTAATGAACAGTTCTGCGTCAAAAACATACAATCTTTATCCAGCTTCTAAATTTGGTGTGCGCGCTATGGCGGAAACTTTGCGTCAAGAATTAATCAGCAATGAAAATTTTCGTGTCACGGTGAGTGAAAAATAGATTATTTTAAAAAAATTTAGTGAAATTAAAAGAAATACTTCTTGCTTGCTTATCCCATTAAAAATTATTCTAAAATTTCGTTAAATATATCTCAAATGCGCTTTCAACTCACTTAACTGGTTTTAATGCAATCCCTTTGTGTATAAATATAAAAAAAATCGATGAAAAATGGGAAATTTTAAGGAATTTTATTTTTTTTTTCAGACAATTAGTCCTGGATTAGTAAGAACTGAAATTATAAAGGCTTCAAACAATCCACAATTTGAGCGAATGATGGCCACGCAACATATTTTGGACCCTCAGGACATCTCTCAAACAGTTCTTTTTATTTTAGGTTTGCCAAAACACGCCGTAGTATCGGAAATTACAATTAAGCCAGTCGGTGAAAAAATGTAGACGGTTAAAATTTGAGCTTAAAAAGAAAAAAATGTTATTTCAGCATAAAATTTAACTGCAACTTAATGCCAACTAAAAAAAATAAAACTAAAATGTTGCCGAAAATATTTTAAACCATTTTTAAAAAAAGGTTTTCAAAAATGTTAAACAATTCATTGCACAGAAAATATCTGAGATTTTTCCAATCAAATTGACTGTTTGAAAAACGTTTTGAAAACGTCCTTGCTTTTTTTTAGTAAAAAATTATTTCATAGCGCATTTACTTTTTTGAAAATGACGTGGTTTTGTTAGTATTGCTAAATAAATTATCTTAAAAATGATTGATTTTCTTAAGTTTAAAGTTCAAAATGCTATGAATAATCAAAAAAAAAAAAAGAAGGAAAATACAAAAAGTGATAAAATTTAATAACTCTAATTGTTTTTAAAATAATTCCGAATCTGATAATCAAGCTATTTCTGGGTTATCAACAAGTGTTTTTAGCTATATTTAAAACACAATAAATAAAATTTGTATTTATTTATGGTGCAATAAAAATACCTACCGAGATGGGATGAATGAGCTTTGTAAAAAAAGTACCCATGAATGAGGAAATTTCTTTCTTTTTATTGTTTTTCAACAAAGTTATGATAGCCAATGCTATCACGAAAATAGTAAATATCTACTACAATCGTATAATTTAAGACCCCACGTTCATTTGCTAGACTGGTTTAACATCTTCCAGTTCGCATTATTTATGTTTAAGCATATTGCGTCATCGAAAACACAAAAAAAAATCGTTGGCCAGAATCTAATAGTAGATAGGCATAATGTTTAGTTAAATTTTAGTGTTCTCATAAAATTCGACGTGATCTGAAGTGAATTTCGAAGATGGAACGTTGGGTTGGAAAAGTCGCAGTTGTTACTGGAGCCAGTTCTGGAATTGGGGCTGCGATTGCGGTGGATTTAACACGGGCTGGACTTTTGGTAATTGGATTAGCGAGAAGGGTTCATCGTTTGGAGGAATTGAAGAATCAGCTGAAGGAATCCAAGGGTGAATTCCACTACCATGAATGCGACACCTCGAGTTTGCAATCGATAAAAACCGCTTTCGAGTGGATCAATTTGAAATTCAATGGGCGTCTTCATGTTTTGGTGAATAACGCGGGCGTTGGAAAGGCCACAAATATTTTAACTGAGAATAACGAAGATCAGTTAAAATCCCTACTGGACACAAATGTGATGGGATACATTTACTGTATTAAGGAATCGTACAAAATAATGAAGACAACTGGACAGGAATGTGTCATCATTAATATCGGAAGTGTCCTTGGTAAATCAGTTCCGCATTCCATTCTTACACAAGTTTATAATATGTATCCAAGCTCAAAGCATGCGATCTGCGCTGCCGGCGATGTCCTGCGACAGGAGCTGCTAGAGGATCCTAATTTTCGAGTTACGGTGAGTTGAATCAAATCTCCGTTTATTTGAAATGTATAATTGTAGTTTTTTTCAAACCGCACTCAAAGAAAAAATAAATAATCTAACTTTTTTCGTGACTATTACTTTAAATTACAACAATAGTCAAATATGGATATTTTTATTATAATTTCAACTACTTAGTAGTAATTTTGTGGTTAAATTTACTATTTTGTGGTTAAACTGACTGTTTTTGTTATTGAAATTAACTATTTTAGTAATAGTCATGATTTCCCATTATAACATAGTTAGATTTATTTATTTTTTTACTCTGCGTGCGTATTTTTTTTAAATACCCATTCTAACGTTTCTCTTCGAAATGTGTTGTCGGAATGAAAAATTAGAAGACAAGATTTAAAATTTGATTTTATATAATTTATCCACATATCCACATATATTTATCCACATTACAGAGAAGGGTAATTTCACCGGATTTTATGGGCTTGGGATAATATTTCAATACATCAAAAGTCAATTGGACTAACCTAAAGAAAATCTTAACAACTTCAATTAGAGTTTCTAGTTTCGATTGCGGTTTCCTTATTTCGAATTTTTTACGATTCCCATCTACCAATTTTATAGCTTTTGCATCATTTATTATTACTAACTTTTCTCGGTATTTGTAAATTCTTTCAAGATTTTCTCATTGAACCTGTAATTACATGTCATAAATTTTTAAACCATGTGAAATTTATGACATGTGATTCTATAATTTGCCAAGGTAATTCATTAATTACATTCGATTTTCGATTGTAAATTTTTTTAAGTATCTATTTTACAAAAATCCAAAAGAAAAAACTCTTCAATGCAATTATAATTAACAAAAATTATTTAAAAAAATCGTTTTTATTCGTTTCAGACAATTAATCCAGGAATTGTTCGCACAGAGATCCTTGAAGTGGCGAAAAGTCTTAACAAGGATGGATCCGTTTCACTTCCAAAAATGTTAAATGCAGATGATATTTCACAGACGGTTTTATTTGTCTTAAAAATGCCACAACATGTTGAAATTGCTGACATCACAATAAAACCGAAAGGAGAAACTTTTTAAAAAATTGTGATTAAATATTCTAAGCACACACACGCGAAGAATTTTTGAATGTTTTTTTTTAGAATTAATCAAAGCTATAATTATCGTTATGTGATAAACAAATTTTTTTTTCTTTACATTGGTTGCAAATTAAATGATTTAAATGAATTTTATTTTTAAACATTTTATTGGAGATTTGAAAAAGACAATAAATCATTAATTTAAAAACTTAATCAATCTTAGCGTAATTAGAAATTATGAATTAAAATTCGTTGGGGATGAATTTCAATTCTGTTCAACAATTGAAATTTTCTTCATGAATCAACCCCCCTTACCCTTGTCAACTTTTTTTTAACTTTTTCACAACCAAAATAGTTTTTCTCAAAAAAAAAAATGTGAAATGGAACTGGCCGTCTCACATTTAGAGGTGGTGGGAGTCTGCAGTAGAGTGACGGCGGTGTTAAATCTTATCTTATACCCAAATATCGCGGTAAATATTGCCAAAGCTTGGTGAGGGATATTTGAAAAGATAAAAATTATACTCTGCAAGAAAAAACTAGAGATTTCTCTGAAATTTTTCCATTGTGATCAAAAAAATCGACTTCTTCAAACCAATTTCTCTGTTCAATTTTCAATAGGGGAGACTGGACCTATTTTATACAACGGCCACTTTCATATAAAACTGCAGTTTTTTCGGCAAAGAGAAGGCCAAGAATAAATTTAGTATTTCTAGAATTATTTTTTTTTTCAAAAAACTTTTGAGTAATAGAAATCAATTTTTTTTCCTTAGCAAGAAATTTTAGCTCTATTAAACTGTTTCCAAGTGCAAAGCAGCCCCGCTTACCGCTAATAACGCCAATTCAATAATATTTGATGATTTTTTTTAAATATTTGATGTTGAAATTTGAATTTTTATTGAGTGTAAAACGGCTTTATTGTTTCCCAAAATAATAAATGAGGTGAATTACCTACTTCCAGCAAGAATCCTAATTTTGTATTTAAATTTTTTTTAATCACAAATTTTAGGCATTTTTAATAAAAAAATCATGAAATTTTAAGTGTTATTTGTTTAAAAAAATAAAAAAAACTAAAAAATTATCACTCCGAAAATCTATCAATTTAGATTATGTAAACCATAATTTTCAAAAAAAAAAACATGCTAAATTTTCACCAATCTATTTTTTTTTTCTAAAAATTAGCAAAAGTCATGTCACTGTTTTTATGTCACCGCACTTTTCGTGCATCCTGAAAAACTTTATCTGAAAAAAGGTTTTTTATGTAAAAAATTGAAACACGAAATTTATAATTTGCTATTAAAACTAATTTTATTTAAAATATTTGATTAAATTAACTACATATAATTTATACAATCAATTAATTTGAAAAACATCTCATAATTTACATAACCAAATCATTTAACTATTAGTAACTTTCTTTTATAAAATACCATTAAGATATACACATTTTCACTTTAAAATTTATCATTTGCAAAAAGTTAAAAACATTAATTGTACTAATTTGACTAAAAATTCTCGCCGACTGGCTTAATGGTCATTTCCGTGACCACTGCGTTTGCGGGGAGCGATAGAATGAATCTTACGGTAAAAGAGATGTCCTCCGGGTGCAGAAATTTGCATTTTTTCGCGATATCTTTGTCGAAAAGATTCGTATTGACGATTCCTGGATTAATCGTCTGTAATGAAAATGGGGGGGGGGGGAATGTGAATTAGCATTTTAGGTAAAAAATTAATGTAAGGAAAAAGTGAAATGTTGTACTTACCGTTACCCGGAAGTTATTCTTCTCCAATAGTTCGTGCCTCAATACCTCACCAGCCGCTCGGACAGCAGCTTTTGCACTGGGATACATATTATAGTCACTGGTAATTGCCGTAATACAAATGGCTGAAACGCTACCAATATTTATAATTATGCATTCTTCGTTGGCATTTTTCATCAATTGGTAGGTCTCTTTGGCACAATAAATGTAGCCCATCACGTTCACATCCATCATTTCTTTGAGATATAGTTCATTGCCTTCGTCTAGCAGCGGATTTAATTTGTAGATTCCTGCGTTATTAACGAGAAGGTGAACTCGATGGAATTCATTCTTGATTTGCTTGAATGCTTCTTTCACGGCTTCTAGTTTTGAAACATCCACGGGTAAAGGATGAAATTTACCCGGACCATTCTCCATTGCTGCTTTAGCTTTTGCTAAACCTTCGGGACGACGCGCTATACCGATAACCGTCATACCCAAGTTGACCAATTCCTTGGCTATCGCAAGTCCAATTCCAGCGGAAGCTCCTGTGACTACGGCGACGCGTCCAGTCCAGCGTTGCAATGACATTTTCTTTACTTTAATTGAATTTAAACTCTGTAGCTGAACAAACTTAGAATATTTTTATTTAAAATTGCAATTTAAATATTGAGGACTTTTTCGAATTAAAACTTAATTTATTATTAATATTTAGAACTTTAATTAAATTCTGCTAATATTTTCCTCTGGTGAGGTATTGACATCGTTGTCGGCTTGAGATGAACTGAACGAAATTTCAGAAACTTTCTGCAAGATCAGCTTTGGTCACTGCAAAATCCAAACGGGACAACGAAAGTCGTTTGAGAGTTAGTCCTTTGAAACAGGGTCGGATTGATTTTTTTTAGGGAAAAAGTGAGATTTTTTTTGTGTTAGGGAATAGCTATAAAATAGTTCACTCTTTTAGGAGGAGAGAGGTCTGTGGTTGTGTGACGTACACGCAGAGAAAAAAAATAGTAAATCTACTACTTTATAATGGGAAATAGGGACTATCACTAAAATAGTTAATTTTTATTACAATATAGTTAATTTAAATTGAAAAAATAGTCAATTTAAATACAAAATAGTAAATTTTACTACTAAGAAGTTAAATTTCTTACAAAAATTGTCGATTTTGACTATTTTTATAATTAAAATTAACTATTTTACTAATAGTCATGATTCCCCAATATAAAATAGTTAAATTTACTATCTTTTCTCTCAGTGTAAATATTAAATGGCAAATGAAAATCGCCGAGGAGTGGGATGGGTGTTTGAAAAGACGAAATTTAGCATGATGTATTTTATGAACCGAGATTTATATAATTTGTTGAATTTTAAACGCTCAAATTATGTTTACTTTTGCGTGCACAATAATTTTTTATTGAAGAAAATTTGAAGATCTTCTTTTTTACGTAACTCATCTTTTGGAGATCCCGAAACATCAATTTGGAGTTAATATTTTATTTATTTAGGGAACAAAAATGCGATTGCGTTAGGTTCCATCTTCGGAAAAGCATGTACGTTAAGACCCTGTAAGGATAACGTCTTTTTCCCTTATTTTTCTCCGGAATGTTATGTCATTGAGAGGGTTTTTGGGATCGTTAACCACGAATCTGATATTGCTAGTTCAAAATTCGAAATGAAAGGTTCTGTAGGGATAATAAAAATATCCTTCTTTCCAGCAGAGATAGGCGCGGTTTCGGGTGGCAAAATTCGGACTATGGTAGAAATTTACACAACAATTTTGTGAATAAACATAAGATCTCATCCAGTCGATCCAATTTGCTAGTTACATTTACTTCATGTTAATTGGACCGCGTACCGTATCATTCACCCTTTTTGGGTCGTAAAATTATAGGTGCGGCAGCGAAGGAGAAAATTGTCTAAATTCGTTTTAAAAAGGTTAAATTTCGTTTCGAGATGTAGTCAGTTAGGTGGGTGGGGGAGGAAGAGGGGGAGGGGGGAGTGTGGGGGAGCGAAGACGAAGACTATGAATTTAAGATGTGTTTATTTCATGTTTTTTTTTGAATTTTTTTAACCTAATTTGTCAAAAGAAAATGTGAATCATAAATTGTAAATGAAAATAAGGAAATCCCTAACACAATTTTGTCACGTGATTTGAAACCAAAATTAAAACAACACTCGATATTAATTTCACAAAATTAGTCAACAGTTTAGGAAAACCCGTATCATCATGGGTTTAATTTCTTCGATTAATTAAATTTTGTTGCTTATTAATCATGAGAATATAAAATAAAATCAACGGTACTAATTTATGTCTTTAATTTGATTTCTCACTTGGACATTTTAATTTTATTTCCTTGTATAAGATAAGAAAAATTCTCATCTTATCAAAATTAACTAAACTACAATAAAATATAAATTCATGGAATAAATCCGTCTCTGGAATGCAGCAAATTTAATCAAACAATTGATAAGACTTCAATAAAATGAATGTTATCGTAATTTTTATTCTAATTTTTTCGATAGAATAATTGAAAATGAACGGTTATTAAAATTAAAATAAATTGAATAAAACGAATTTGCTGTAAATTCTGAAATAATTGCGCCAAATCCACAGCCACGTGATTTCGAAAGCGTTTTTTAAAGCTATCTAAGCGATGGTATTCACGATCAATTCAAGATCTTTTTAATGTTTCTTTGCTTTCCACTGCCAAGGAAAATGTTTTTCTATGCCAAAGACCTTGAAGTACTTCGATTTTTTTTTCTCTGAAAGTACTGGTCAATCAAGTTGTTCTCCCCCTTGCCCTTTACATCATATTACCGCTTCGATTTTCTTTACACAAAGCTAAGAAGTTCAAGAAATCATTATCGACGGAGTGGGAGATTCCATAATTTTACATCTTGCGAGGAAAACAAAAACATGATTCAGTACTTTTCAAGCATAAATTTATATCTCGAGAAGTGATTTTAGTAGTTTCAGTCGATTGAAAGTTTTCTTGACGTTGTGATCGTAGCGATTGTGCTCTAGTGATCTTGAAAAGCGCATTTTCGAAACTACGGTAAAATAAATTATTTCCTGGAAGAAAGCCAAGTAATTGCTAAGACGCAAAAAATGGACCGTTGGGTTGGAAAAATCGCAGTGGTCACAGGAGCGAGTGCAGGAATCGGGACGTCGATCGTTCGAGATTTAACAAATGCTGGAATGATTGTAATTGGATTAGCGCGACGGGTTCAGCGTTTAGAGGAGATCCAGAAGAGTTTAGAGGGGTCACGAGGTCAATTCCACTTCCACGCTTGCGACACCGGAGATCTTAACTCCATTAAGGCAGCTTTCGCTTGGATCAAGGAGAAATTCGGTCGACTTCATGTCTTGGTCAATAATGCAGGAATTACCAAAAACACTTCAATTTTGGCCCCAAATAACGAACATGAATTAAACCATGTGATGCAGATTAATCTAATGGGATACATCTATTGTACGAAGGTTGTTGTTCTACCCCCTTCCTCTTTACATCTTATTAACACTTCGCTTTTCTTTAGGAAGCGCATGAGATTATGAAGGCAACCAACGAAGATTGTCATATTATTAACATAGGTAGTCTTCTTGGAACTATGGTGCCTTTGACCTCGTTTTCCGCGTGCTACAATCTATATCCACCTTCGAAATTCGCTGTGAAGGCCGTGGGAGATGTTTTAAGACAGGAATTGAGAAGCAATGATAAATTTCGAGTAACCGTAAGTTGTCTTAACTTTTTTCGTTTCAATTATTATAAAAATGACTAAAAAATCTGATTCTGGTAAAATTAAATTTCTAGCTATAAAATAATTTGATTCTGTTTATTCCAAATAAGAAAAAAATCTGCTAAAAACATTTTTTAGGGCTGCCTTTAAAATCAGGTAAAAGTTCGTTAAAATTTTTTTGATTTGTAATAAATTTCAAGTTTATTTAAAACGTATTTAAAATTGGGTTTTCAAAGATTATTGAAAATTCAAATTCGGCTTTAATTAACGTAATTTCTCTATTTTACTGTTTTTTTTTGTTAATCTGCTGCTTTTGTTTATTAAGAGACTCTTCTTTGTATCGTATTTTTTGTATTTTCTGTTTATATTCTTTTGATACAAAACCAAATTGACCTCGCCTTGTTTTCTTTTTTTAAATGAATCGTTTTCGGCGCATGGAAAGGAATTTCGGCTTTCCATAGCAATTTTCGGGATTTTTTTATAATAGATAAAGGAACATAGAAATTTTTTTCCTCGTTTTTTTACAAATTTGAATTTTATTTCAAAAAGCCGTTACCTAAAAAAATATTAATATTGACGCTATTGCACATGTGGTATAGATTCAGATTTTGCACCCTTCTCCCCCGGGTGTCGTAGATTGACAGCTATTTTTGAAGGCAATGTTTCCAAAACTATTATTTTTATAATATCCTCTTTAAATTTCTAGACAGTTTATCTTTTTGAAATCAAAGTTCTTCATTTTGAGTTATTGAAGGGGTTTTTCGCCAGAAAAAAAAATTAGAAAGGGAAAATTTCATGCAGATTAATAAACTCGGGAAACATAAACTTGAGATACTTTCGGGTTTTATAGTGGGTTTCATGAAACTTTTAGCGGTCACAAAATCGAGTGGGCATGCTCTTTTTGCTTGAAATTCATCCGCTAACACAATTTAGCGGTCTGTAAAAATTTCGTGAAACCGCCATTTGACTAAGAAGGACTAAGTTTTCTTAAGAAGGTTTTGGATACATTAATTTATTCCATGAATGCACAAACTTTTTTTTTTAAAAATGTGAAAAAATGCAAAAGATATCGTCATATCTCGATAATTTCTTGATAACACAAAATTAACTTTATTTGCAGACAATTAATCCAGGTTTGGTAAAAACGGAAATTGCTGATGCCGCCCAAATTCCAGAGTCCGCTAAGTTGATGTCAATTCCAGATATTCTGAATCCTGAGGACATTTCCAAGTCGGTGCTATTCGTTTTGGGACTTCCAAGACATGCTCTTGTAACAGAAATGACCATTCGACCAGTTAGCGAGAATTTCTTCTGATTTACGGCGGGAAAAATTAAAAAGAAAGTATTTTCCTAATAAGTTATAATGAATTACAAATTCCAACATAACCAAATAACTCGAATTTCGATCACTTTTGTAAAATCGTAAAATACTCATAGTACACATTTTTAATTAATCGTGTTAAAAATCTGTCTACATTTTTTTAAAATTAATATTTCATATTAACCAAAAAATATTATTTTGTTGAAAGATATTAAAACGTTATAAAAATAAATCGTTATTATTTTAAACATAATAAAACGTTAAAAAATATATTCATTTTTTTGCATTTTTACTCCAATTCTGATAGTTACCGTACGCTTTTTACATATAAAAATATGTGAAACGTCGATTCCTTTTTCTCAAAGACCGCTCGACGGTTTTGAATGAAATTTTGCACGTTTTTTTTGTTTATCTAACACTAAAGATACACAAATGAGAATTTGGAGAACAAAAATTGTGACATTTTTTTTAAATTTTCGAAATATGTAGTAAAAAACGCGGAATAAAAATCACCTCCCTTCACACCAAAAACCTTCTACTTCGAATTTCTGAATTTCCTCATTTCTATCGATGCTTAATGTTGCCATAATAAAAATGAAAAAAAAATCAGGTCGGTATTTTTCTTAGTTTTGGAGAGAAAGATAAGATATTTGGCAATATGTTCAGAATTTAGTGTAAAATAGTAATATGCAATTAAAAAATTCTATCTTTTCTTTTTTTTTTTCCTAAAGGTAAAACGTTTTCTGTGCTCCTTTTCCGAAATCGCATAGGGGGTTGATCACTAATCCGTTATCAGTCCCGTGAAAATTTTTGCGGTATCAATTGCGCAGGTGGTCATCACTCCAAAAAATACAGCAATTCCAAGACGGACATGGGATTTCGACTCTCCTCCTCGGAAAATGCTTTCCTACCAATTTCCATCGCAATAGTCGATTTTGCTAAAATTGCAAACAGAAAACTAGGCCCTCTAGCAATAAAAACAGATATAATCTACAAGACGATATTTATTTAAATTTATTCATGAAATTTCAAATTGAAATCCTTTTCACAACGATTTTTGATAATAAAAAACGGTTTCTCATAACCTTTGGATTTAGAAAATATTCAAAGCAAGTATTATAACTACATTTGAATATAAACAAGTTATGACATTTTGTACATTTTAAAACTGTAACCAAGAAATTGTGATTTTATAAAATTATATAAACACAATTAATTTAAACAACAATTTAAGACTATTTTAATCGTTTCTTCTTTTTTTCCGGAGAATTGCTTTCTCGTTTTCGAGGACACTCTAGGCTAACATTTCGATTTTCATCCTCGTTGCTGTAAAAAAATTATTAAACAACGAATTAGTACATAAATCTTCACATTTTATTAAAAATTTAACCAACCCTGATACACCATCCTCATGCGACTCTTGTTCATCCCTGACGAACTCACAGTCGGAGTCTGCGTTATGTTTCGCTGTGTCGTACGGCTCATCTCTAACAACAAGTCGGGTGATTTTCGACTTGGAATAGCATTGATAAGTCAGGACGCAGGAATCCGCGTTGTGGACTCGAAGATATCGATCTAAACTTCCAGAAACCAAATACTGTCCAGCATCGTCTAAAGCCAAGTCGCTGATACTTCCCGTGAATCCTTTGTAGGTTCGGCAGTGCGTTTTGGAGTTCCTCAGGTCGTATGCTTTTAGAGCTCCCATGGTAGAGCCCACATAAACCAAATTCCCTCGCGCGGCCACACAAGTCCAGCTGTGATCTTCCGTGAGTGCATTGTAGATTGGCCGTCGCTGAGCTTTCGTGTCATATAGGCGAATATATCCATAGCGGGAGCATGTGACGATTTTGTTTGGGGCGTCCAGGAATTGAAAATCGCTGTCCCAGACAGGAACTTCCAGCTGGAGCTGGTCGTGGGGCACGTTTTTGCTTTGAAATACAGTGGAATTCGTATTCAAGTCGTAAATTTTCAAATTATTCTTTCGATCTTTGCCTCCAGTAGCGATTAGTTTCCTATCCACGGAGCACTGGCGAAGGCGAGACATGTTATCGCCAAAGGAAATAAGATTCGGAGATTCGAGGTTTTGCATATCGCCGGTTTCGTACCCAATCAAGTACTTTTCATCATAGCACCCTAAGCCCACGATTGCCCCATGTTTCATATCCAAATTGCAGGATATCGATTCCCCAGCGACGCCAAAAACCTTCAAGAAATGATTTGCCGTGCCAATCATAATTTCCGTTTTGTTTTCATCAAACGCCAAAGCCGTGATTTTTGCATTTTTTGACAAACTAGCGATGTTTTGGAAGGGTTTCGGTGCATGAGGAGTCTCTTCTTCCAGATTAAATTCTAGGAAATGCAAAATCTTGTAATGCTAGGCATAACCTCAAAAGTATTTTGCAGTGTGATAGGGTTTACTTACTTTTTAATGAGCCTGTGTCGGCCCCGACGTAGATTTGATGCTTCCCCGTGAAATCCGAATGTTTGAAATTAGATGTGGACAGTTTCATGGTAAATTTTTCTTGCAATTCGAGTGAAATCTATTAATCAACAAATAAACTTTCAACGTGACGGAAATGTCAAAATCAAAGATATTCCAGCTGAAAATCAGACGAGTTCGAATATTGTTACTCTCATGAATCAAGCGACAGTATACCGAACGTGGAGGGTTAATGGTACATTTCTCCATAAACTATTTCAGGAATAGGGTTCACTAAATTTTTCGAATTTTTGTTTAAATTCGAATTTTGTGCGGTGATATTTTTGTTTTCGACTTTTGGATAAAAAAAACATTTGAAAAATGCTAATATAAGTTATGTCAATAAATTTTTAACTTTTTTATGGTTGCCCTTGCTCGATGCAGATCTTTAAATAGATTTTTTTCGTATTTTTTTTAACATTGTAACATTGAATCTATTTTATTTCGCAGAGGTAAACAAATTCAAAAACAAGTACGAATTTAGGATGATTCTAGCGAGACAGCCGTAGCTGAAGAGGCCCCCGCAGAAGATATTCAAATAGATGAGGAGGATCCAGTGGAGAAAACCTAACAGATTTCATGGTGTTAGTCAGATTTACATCTAGCAATAGTTTTTATAAAGAAAACATTTTGAAATAATCATGTTTTACTTATTGGCCAAATATGATTGATGAAATAAAATAATTTTTCCTTTTTTAATTATAACTGTGTTTTATTGACTTTTGTGGGGCATTAGCTAAGCCACCCCCTTCGGCTTTTGAAAGCGCTGATCACAAATCCATCATGGATACATGAAAAAAATTGAGCTAGTTCAAAACTGATGACGGATTCGTGATCAGCGACCCCAAAAACCCCCGCATGCAAAATTTCAGCCCGATCAGACAAATACAGGAGAAACCGGCAAAATCACATAACAAAATCATGCTGACGGAATCGAAAATTTAGCGAAAATCCGAAAACCAATCTACCAGGCGATCAGAAATAGCAGCAAGCAAATCAGACACAAATCCAATTCAATGCAAAACAAATTTCCCCATCTAGCTCTCGCTCGTGCTCATGAATGAAAGATTAATTCTCCTTTATAGAATTTTTACGTTTCCTTCTTCTTTTTGAATGTGTGTACTCCGTGATTCATTCATAACTTTCAGTTGGATTTGTGTCTGATTTGCTTGCTGCTATTTCTGATCGCCTGGTAGAACGATTTTCGGATTCTCGCTAAATTGAAAAATTTCGATTTCACAGCCGTGGAAGAAATTGCTGATTTATTTCCGGTATTTATGGTCTGATCGGGCTGAAATTTTGCATATGGGGGTTTTTGGGGTCGGTGATTACAAATCCGTTTTCCGTTTTGAGCTAGCTCAATTTTTTTGAGGTACCCCTAGGAGCCCTGGCCAAACCGTTAGAGTTAGCTCAAAACGGATAACGGATTCGTGATCCGCGGCCCCAAAAACCCCCGTATACAAAATTTCAGCCCGATCAGACCAGCGGAAAGGCGCTAAAATCACGTTTAAAAAATCGATTTTGTCTTGCTGCTGTTTCTGATCGCCTGGTAGTTTGGTTTTCAGATTTTCGCTAAATTTTCGATTTCGAAGCATGATTTTTGTTATGTGATTTTGCCGGTTTCTCCTGTATTTGTGGTCTGACCGGGCTGAAATTTTGCATATGGGGGTTTTTGGGGTTGCTGATCACGAATCCGTCATCAGTTTTGAGCTAGCTCAATTTTTTTGAGGCACCCCTAGGAGCCCTAGCCAAACGGTAAGAGATATCGTAAAACGGACAACGGATACGCATTAAAAAAGGGAAATCCTTTGAGGGAAAAATGCAGACAGGCTACAATTTGGGGCAAAAGTTTAAGAATAATCCCCTAGGCTCACCAACGCATATCCTTGTAAAAATTTCAGTTGAACTGGAATTGAACGGCCATTTTGGGGATTTAAAATGTAACGAAATTTTATTTGAATCCTATTTGATCTTGTAATTCATATCTACTGGCTTTTATCCCAAAGTTATGAAACTCAAATAATAAAATTGATAAAATTTCATAATAATGCTACATTTACATGAATGACAAATTTGTCATTTTTTTCTTGTCATTATGTTAATTCCCGGTTAAATGGCATAATTTTTGTAATTTTTTCTGTCAGAAAATGTCAATCTCTCATAAAAGAATGAACTTGTCCATTCTTTTATGCCAGATTGTCATTCGTACAAACGCAATATTAGTTATGACAAAAGTTGAATACTAAAGTTGTCATAACTAATATTGCGTTTGCACGAATGACAATCTGGCATAAAAGAATGGACAAGTTCATTCTTTTATGAGAGATTGACATTTTCTGACAGAAAAAATTACAAAAATTATGCCATTTACACGGGAATTAACATAATGACAAGAAAAAAATGACAAATTTGTCATTCGTGTAAATGTAGCATAAGGGTATAAAATTATCCATTGCATAATTTAAATCGCTGTTCGGCATTCTACTTTCAGTAGCCACAAAATTAGAAGTTAAACATCCCGAAAATTAGTTGAAAATTCAAAATAATTAGAATATAGGAATAAATTATACAAAATTGCAGCTGAATAGCACAATATCTCGAATTCTTCGTGATTGGCGTTATGTAATTTCATAAAATTATTTGACACTAAAAACGCCAAATATAAGTACATAAAAAATTTTAACGGTTGAGCTACCTCAAGTTGATTTTTACTTCTCGTGCGTACTTCTGTCCAGTAACACAATAATTCCCAAAAGAATTGACATAGAGACCTGAAATTTTGCATAGAAACCTGAAATCCGAATCAAAATTAATAGAAAATCCTCTTAGTCCGGTATTACACTTGGCTTTTTTAAGCCGGCAACTTTTGGGCTTATTAAGCCAATGTGCTTACATTTGTGGCTTAAATAAGCCAATCCTGTTTGCATATGCTACACAAGTTTACATGGGTGTGTGTGTGAACTCAAACCATTGAAATTGCTGCTGCTCATATACTTCCCAAGATCTTTACCTGCTGACGGTCAGAACGAAAATGATTTCTGGCTACTACTTTTCACAAACCGGTTCACACGGTTTGCATGTATGCAGATTGTCGATAAGCCATGATTTCGAGTGGCAACTTTTCCCTCCTCAGTCGTTTCTCCCAAAAATCGGCTTAAGTAAGCCCGAAAGTTGCCGTGTGTAATATCGCGCTTAGTTCACACAAAAACCGCTATAAAAAAAGCTTTCAACAAAAAACAAAATTGAATAATAAACAAAAAGAGGTTATTGGGGAATAAAAGTAAAAATCCAACAGTTGAATTATTAATAAGTTTGCTTCTTCATTTCTTTTCTCATTAAACATTCGTCGCTTTTTTATATTATTTTCATTTGAATTAAATCTCCCATATTTCTGTTGATTTAAATAAATAGCTGCTTTCCTTTCTTGTTTTTATTATTTTCATTTTCGTACAACAAAAACTAATTAAACTAAATAAAACGAGACAAAAAATGCAATATAGGTGATTTTTTCAATTAAGTAGAATTCCTTAAAAATATTGATTGCGTTTTTGAAAAAACAACCCAGTTTTTGCTTTTATTTAATTACGTATTATTAAAAAAGAAAACATTTACACAATTTCTATCCCATGAGATTAAAAATAATATCAATAAAATATTCAATATTCAACTATATTCTATAAAACTGATTGAATAAATTAACTTAAAATTTAATACAAATGTTGTTTCATTTTAAAACCTTTTCTGATATTTCAAGAAATGAGGGAAAATTTCTTTAATTTATTTCATTCATCATCTCATTTTATGTACTTATTTTTTAGTTTCTATGTTTTCATTATTATTACTTTTTGTTTCATTTCATTTTTCTATTCCCTAAATATTTATTAATTGTATAAAATAAATATAAATTACAATTTAATTGCGTATAAATTTTTGTTAAATAAGTTAATTAGTCACTTGAAAATTTTATGAATAAATTAACTAAACTTGAAGACGTTTCTTTTGGGAAATCTTTTTTGTTTTATAAAATAGGAAATGATCGGTTATACGATATTTTCATCTTATCTCCCTCCCTACTATTTACTCCTTAAAATTGGAATGAGGGCTTTTCAGTTAAATGAAGAATCTTCAAAACAAACTTCTGTTATTCAAACATTTTCCAGATTCTATGCCAGTCAACCCCCTCGCTTGGTATTTTGCTATTTCCTAAACGTTTAGACAAAATTTCGATCGGATTTTGATCTCGGGAGAGGTCATTTTACCGCAAAGGTGTAAGCCAACTAAAGTAGACAGAAGGGATTTGCGCAGTCGCGAGCGATTAAATTTCTTTCCATAAAAATAACCGTTAAGATGATATAAACTTTATCAAAAACTGTTGAAAGACCTTTAGAGAAAAATTCTTCACATCTCCGAATCTAGGAGGCAAACCTTTTTTTGGGGGCGACTTCTCTGAAAGTGGGAACCGCATCAAAATTTAATTAAGCGGTTTGGGCGATGGTGAAGGGAAAACTTAAGTTTCAGCATAGCCTAAAATCTGTCTCTCAACGCTAAGAAATTCACTTTAGATTTTGTTTTAAATAGGATCTGTGGTTCTTGAATTATAAGCGAACAATCCGACAGACAAACAAACATACAACGTGTTTATTATAACAAATTTGAAAATATTTGCGCGCGTCATATAAAAGCCCCATTTCCTATTTCATAGAGCGAAAAAACCCCCTTTCTTCGGTTACATTTAGTTAAATTTAAATTTTAGTAGGTTTTCGTTTCTTTTCTGTAATTATTTTAGTTGATGCAATTATTTAATGGTGTGTCACGGTGAATATAATAAAAGTTACGTTAATTTTGACTTTTTCTCATTTCTAACGTTTAGATTTTATATCAATCTTTAGTTTTTTTTTTGAATATCTGTTTCTGTTTTATGTATAATAAATGTGAGCTTACCATGATAAATACAATTAATAATAATTATTAGATTAAATTTTTTTTTCGTTTTAAAAATAAAAAAAATCCAATTTCCTCAAAATATTTCTTTCTTTTTTCATATATATATATTTATAGATATTTATACTTAAATATCATGAGTTTTTATAATTATTAATCATTTTCTTTATTATTTATATACAATAATTGATTTTATATATTTTTAAATTTATTATTTATTTATATATATTAAATATTTTTTTTTTACAAAAAATCTATTAACTTAGATTTATGGTTTCTTC
This sequence comes from Chrysopilus asiliformis, assembly GCA_964034945.1. Taxonomy (NCBI): domain Eukaryota; kingdom Metazoa; phylum Arthropoda; class Insecta; order Diptera; family Rhagionidae; genus Chrysopilus; species Chrysopilus asiliformis. The sequence continues at coordinate 59,530,488 of OZ035963.1, read as the reverse complement.
ACTTGTGTTTTTAAATTATTTTTAATATCATAATCTCTTTGTTACATATGAAAAAAACATAATCTAAATAACATTTAATTAAGTTTATTTTTGTGTTATTTTATTAATATTAAATTAACAACTTATCGGTAAACTTTTTATTTATTTATTATTTTTGAAAGAAGAAATAAAACCAATTAAAAATGCACTGATTTTGTTAAAAAATTGATGAGGTTTTAATTTTAATTTTACTTTTGTTGTTAACGATTTACATCAGAGCCATAGTATCTAGGCAGGGACAGTGGCGTAGCAAGGGTTAATGGTACCGAGAACAGCAATATAAACTTTGCCGCACCAGAGACTCAATCGGCAATTTTGTTAAGATGTTTTCGATCGTTTCTAAGAACTTTTGTAAAATTTGGTGCCAAGAACATAAAAAACAAAAACCTTGTAGAGTTGCTCAAAAGTTGTGGTTTTGATATAGAAATACCCCACATAAAAGATTGACTTTGCGTTTTGCCCTTTTTGACATCTTAATTTGAGAAAACGAACTTCCGATTAGCTCGAAATACTGTCACAAGCGTCGCCATAGAGAAATGGCTCTCTAGATGAACATCTTTGTCCTCTTCTTGGTACGGTCCTGCTACAGGGATCGCAAAAAGTTATGTTAGTATCCGAGTGTCTCGAAATATGCCTTTCTAACCTGCGTTAAAATGTGGATTATAAAAAATGAAAAAAAAAATTAAAATAGTACTAAATATTTAGTACTCACTCTGATATAACGAAAAACGGCATTTCTCGATGTTGACTTTACTGTTTTATTTTTTACTTTCAAAAATTAAGTAATCGTTTTTGTTTCGGTTCGGTATTTCCTGATAACTTACCAAGGAGAGATTTTAAAATTAAAAATTAAAATCAAAAACAGTAAGTCAAAAGGAAAATTGAAAAATTATTAATAATTGTAGACGAAATAAATTAAAAATGCACTTAATTGTCGCTACAATTATAAAAAATCGGAATTCATTGCTTAATTATATCTAAAAAATGTCTAAAAACTTCATATATATATATCCCATTGCCTATCATAGAACTATATATGAGTTATTAATTATTTTTTTATAGTTTTTTTTTTAATTTTCTGTTTTTTATGCTTTGAAATCTGAAATCTTAAAAGGTATGCAATTTTTTTGCTGGCTATTTTCTTTGTGTAAATTTATAGATTGTTTATAAACGGATCCGGTTTGAGTATTTTTTTTTGTGTTTGACACGAGTTTTTTGTAGTACAACTTCATTCGATGCGGCATTTTCCTATCATTCAATTTCATTCTGAGGAGTCTCGCATGAGACACACACGTTCTATTGCCGAAGTTCCACTGGTTTTGGGTCGGGTTTTAGAAATCTAATCAATGCTGGTTTCGTTCCAAGGCTTCGCCTGTCGTTAAAGGATGTCGGTCTCGTAAACTTTGTTTGTAGTTGTGCCCGTGGTAGACGATGAGGACGACGAGGTAGTCGAGGTAGATCCAGCAAGCGATCCGCCTGGTCCGCTATTGTTCTGCGCATTCAATTGTTTTTGATCATCGGCTGCCGCGGCTGCAGCGGAACTCTGCAGATTCTTCTCGTTCTTCTCTTGGACAGTGGCGTCGGCGTTGAGGTTCTTCATCGATCCTGTAACGGTCATATTGAGGCCCATCTTCTGAGGTAAATTCGACTCGCTGCCAGTCTTCTTCAGTTGCAAAATGTCGGCTGGTGGCATGGCTATCGAATTCTTGCTCATCTGCTGCAGACGGGCGTACTGTTCTTGGAGCATCTTCTGTTTCTTCAGCAGCTCCTGATGTCGCATCTCCAAAGCTAGTTGCCGCTGGGTGTGGTCGTTTCCAGATTCATTGCCACTGGAATTTCCGCTGCCATCCTGGCCACTTCCCGATCCGTTGCCCATTTGATCCGATTCACAGACAGAGGGCAAACGTTGCGGGATATTGGGGCTTGTGGGACTGGCCAGGGGGCTGCGGGAACTTGTGCGTGGCGGCGGTGGCGGTGGAATTCGCTTGTTACCCACCTTGGAGAGTAGTTCGGCGTTTCGTTCAGGAACTGGTGGCTTTCCAACCGGTCTAGGCGGCTGTGGTGGACTGGTGTCTGTATCGGATCCGCTCGGATACGAATGGAGACGTCGAAGACTGCCCATATTACTATTCGGATTACCGCCAACGGTCGTCACGAGTCCGTTATTCGGAAGCTGATTCATATTCGGTCCTCCCGGGTTGTTGGGCTGCTGCGGGGCGTTTGGATCGTTGTTTGGGAAAAGGCTCGACTGCGACAATTGAGTGGTGATTGTGTTGTGGAGGGTCTGGGAACTGTCGTCGGATGTTGAATCATCGGGACGTGCCTGGAAATTATCGAGTCCGATTAGTGTATTCCTTGGGTCCTCGATGGTGGGTGAGGTTTTTAGCTCGTACTTACATCACCGGGCTGGGTCTGCGGCTTGGCAAATGTCTGGAGTTCGTCTAGCAGAGCATCGAGTGCGTTTTCGGGTGGGATTCCCCCGCCGACAGCGATCGTCCCCATCCTGGGGCTTGGGATTGGCTACATTTGGAAAATACAAAAAAGAGAAGTAGAAAAAAATTTCCACAAATTAATATTTGGTAAATTTGCTGCGATTTTAAAACATTTTTTTTTCCGATTTTATATCAATTGGCACTAAAAAAGATTTGATTCTTTTGAAACAAATTAAATTAGTTATACATTCAACATTAGAAAAGCGGAAATCAAATAAATTTAATGGATCTTGTTTCAATAATTCGTTTTTCTGGCACGTTTTCCTATCAGTCAATTTATTTAATAAATTTTTGGTTAAACTGTATCAATAAAAGGGGACTATCCATAAAATAGATCATGGTTTTTTGCGATTTTTTTGTATAAAATTTAATATTGTCGTCACAGTACTGCTGACCCCCCTCCGTTCTAAATGTATGACGTTATTTTATGGACAGTTCCTAAGTAGTGCTGTTAGCTCGCCGAGTAAATTACTTATCTATTGGCTAAAATTCAAATCAAAACCCCTGTAAAAGTTCAGAGAATAGCAGAGGAGATGATTGTAAGAATCAAGTGGCGTAAATTTTAGACCCGGTCCATTTTAAACTAGGGTTTTAACCATTGAGCAGGAGAGGGGCTTAGAAAGGGGAGAATAGTTGAGTCGAAATTATCTCAAAAACTACTGAACCGATTTTAACGAAATTTTACTACTATTTTTACAGTATCGTGAGAAGTAACAATGATTTTTGCCATTTTTGAAAATCCCCCCTTTCTTCTTACCCCTTCTCCTGATATCTCTGGAACCGCCCAAGGGATTTAATCCAGTTTTCACTATTTGAGAGATATTATTTCTCGTTTTTACTAAAATCTACCTCTCCTCCTTAATGATAACTCCTTTCGTACAATTCTGTCGGAATTTCAATGCAGTTTTCAGCGTTAAATTGCCATTCTTCAAATAGAGCACCGCGAAGTTATCATTCGCTCACCGCCCTTGAGTACAACAATATTTTTTTTAGTCCAAAATTACCAGAAAAACGATCTAATATTTTCAATTATTGACACATTTTTATAACAAAAAAGTTTAAAACAACGAAAAGCGTATATCAAACTACTCATACATTTTTCATGCTAGCAAAGATATATAAAGATTTAAAAAAAAGAAACATTTCAATGAAAAAAAAAATCACTATCCAACTACACACACGTTGTTGATAAATATCAAAATAATAAGAAGCGAAAACGTCTATGATTGTAAACGGGAATAAATTCTTAAAAACTTCATGCAAATTTCGTGCTAAAAAGCAAAACCCAAAATTTTAGTTTTTTATGAGCAAAATGATTAAGAAATTTAAAATTTTTCGATGATTTCATTTCACATATTTTTAATATTTCATAAAATTTTAAAGAGAAAAATTTTAATTTCAATTATTCAACTATTTCCCCATATAGTAAGGTTTCAAAAGTACTTTTTAAATATTATTTAAAAAAAAAAACGGGGCCGCAATTTCAAATTTCTTTTAGTTGTTTTTTTTTAAATAAAAGTTTTTAATAATAAAATATACATTTGATATTATAATAAAAAGATTCAAAAAGGATTTTTGTTAAACTTTTAATGCGATACGTTTTCAATGTGTTAAAATTTCTATGACCCAGAAAGCACAAGAGATCGTAAAGTGAACATTGCAACCTTAACCCATTAAAGTTCGAATTTTTGACAGAAAATTCGCCCAGAGATTCATACAGGGCATAGATAAAAAATCTGCAAAAAAAAAATCAGTTTTGTGAGGAGTTCACTGGTATCTAACATTGGTCACGAATGGGTTAAAGTCGAGATTATTACGAGTTCGAGGCGCGGTGAGGCGACCACTTTAAGACTTCTTGTGGAATATTCGGTAAATATGCTATTATTATAATTTTTCTTATCATTGTGATTTACTAATATTAAGAATTTTAGCTTTTGTCTGGAGATTTTTAAGTGTTTTTTGAGTGTTTAATAAAGCGCAAAGTTTGTATTTTGGTGCACTTCTAACGGACATTTCTAAAATTAAGTATTAAAATATAGGTACTAAATTAAATCAAAATAGCAAGGAAACTAATTTCTACGCATTTTTAGAGAGCCTTCTTTAATTTTTATGGAAGATTTAGAATAGAAATTAAAATTTTTTAAAGCTAAAACTGAAGAGAAAAAATTCTCATTTGGGTTTCCGTAAAGTCGGGGTTTTAAACGTTTTTCCATTTCCAATGTTCCTTACTATAAAGGGTCAGTTAAATAATGAAACAAAATAATAAGAAAAATATATCAAACTATGAATAAAAACAAATTTCAAAAATAAAAGTAAAAAATAAAAACAATAAACAAAATTTATAAAATATCGAAAAAAAATTTTTTGAGCTACCAATCAATCCTGTGAGTATTTTTTTCTTTAAATTTCATATTCAATTAAATATTTTTTATCAATTCTGACTTAAATGAGTATTTGATTAAAATTAGGTTTGTTAATTAAACTAAAACTGATTGAATAAAGAGAAATTGAAAAGAATTGTCTCTACGAAATGAAAGTGAAACCAAGTAAAAAACTGTTAATATGATTTTTCTTTTAAAATATTATTTTTTTATAGCGTAAAAATACTAAAATATTTTCTCTCGTTATATTAATTTTTAATAAAATTAGTTATTTTAATTATAATTATTATGAAATCATTCCAGACATTTAACAAACAGTCTAATTATGAAAATACAATAAAAATTATTCTTTTTTTTTTTTGGTTAAAGTAAAGAAATAGTTCTTTAGTTTTTGTTTAATTTTATTTATTGTGTATGTTGCAAAAAGTCTTTCAATTAATTTAATAACAAAATTTACAATTCGATTGATTGATGCTTTTCTGTTATTGATATTGTCGTCGAAGATTTGGATACTAAATCACTTTAAATTTTGGTTGTAAAATAATATTTTGTTAGGAATTCTTTTTGCTATTGATAAGAAAAACCAGGTTCTTTCAATTCATACAAACATTCGTAGTTGAACCAGTGCTGATGGATCAGAATAACCCGAAAGGGGTAAAGAGAAATTGATGACCGAAACGGAAGAGCAAAGAAATAACAAAATTGGGTAGAAAAAATCTTTGTTTGGACGAAAATTACAGGAAAAAATTCGCTTGGTATTTTAAACACCCGCTCCACATGAGAGTAAATGCCGGCGAGAACCTCTCGATAGCAGCTACTCGCAAATGGACACGTCTCTGAGAGTCGCTCGCAGAAACTCGCGAGCTAGTTTCAGTGAGCTGTCAAAAGTGATTCTACTCTCTAGTCGACACGCACCCACTGAACTCTCGGGGAGTTGCTCGCCAGATACGAACGGCGTTTGTATTTCGCTAGTAGCTCTCGAGAACTCGCCAAAACAAGATGTCAAAAAAATCAAGATATTGGTCTTGGAAAGAGAAAAATCGCCGAAATTAACTCTCAAATGGACAACTTCCTGCGAGTAACTCTCGAGAGTTTTTGAGAGTTACTAGCGTATTTACTCTCATGTGGAGCGGAATCTTAAGATTTAAATCAAGAGCTGCAAAGTACGAAGCGAAAATTAGCTTAATTTATTCGCGTTCTTTACATTTCTCTAATAACAGCAACGGAAATTGTGAAAATGCCAATGAAGGCAAAAGAGTAACGGACATAATCTTTTTAAATACAAGCGCCGCAGGCGAAAAATCTTTTTTTTCAACAGTCCCCAGCCGACATAGATTATTTTTCAATATTTAGTTATCGTTTTTTTTAGGGTTTGATCAATTATAACACTAAATTGAAAGATTCGGGATAAATATTAAGTTTCCGGGACGCCGGGACAACAAGCCTGAATCCAAGACTGTCATTCCAGGACGTATGGTCACCCTACTTATACTCGAAATCAAAACGCGAAAGTTTTTCTTTTTTTATTTCATTTTTTTTAAATTTTTAAAAAAATGCATACTTTTTAAAATGAAAAGTATATACTAAATTTAAAAAAATTGGTAAGTCCTAAAATAAAAACGCTTTCTTTTTGGAGAACGTACATAATTTACAAAAACATTCGGTTTTACCAAGGGAATATACGAATAAGAAGCTGTCCATAAAATACGTCACAGGGGAGGAGAGTGGGGAGCTTTTTGACTCATTCTCGTCAACTTTTATCATGATTTGGTGTATGGAGTTTAGTATCAGCTACCTCAGACCCACCTTCCCCCTAAAACTGTGATTGGATGGACAGCCCTTGAGAAGATTTATTACGAGGATTATCTGTTAATAATATTTTCAAATAAAATTATAAATAAAGAATTTTTGAGAAATCAAACTTAAAAAAAGTCAATAAATAATTTTAAATAATAAAAAAAAATAGGTAAAAACTTGATTAAATTTTTTGTGCTGACGAAAAAGACAATATTTATAGGTGCCCTTAAAAAAGGATTACTCTCAAATACAATTTTATAAAAATACAATATATGAATTTAAGAAAAGTTTTTGTTGTTTTTGAAAAACGGGTTTTAAATCGAGCAGGACTTAAGAGATATTCAAGCAACTCCTTGAAAATTAAAATGTAAAAATTATTAATTTTGTTCTGTGTTTGATCATTTATGGTATAAAAGGTAAAAATTTTCACGCATTCATGGTGTGATTTGACAAAATTATTACAGGAAATTTTTTTTGAATAAACAATTTTGAAGGGTGGAATTAGAGAATATAAAAACAAATTTGAATTAGAAAAAAAAACTTGAAAAATTTGAAAAAATTTTGGGATTATTGTTTTGAAAAATCAATAAATAAAATGAAAAATGTAATAAAAAGAAACGTACACGAAGAATCGTCAATTTTGTGAGACGCCAACATCAATAACTGGAAATAAATTTTACTTTTCTTAAATGGTTTTCTACATATTCTTCTAATTTATTGTTTAGTTTGAGAAGAAAGTTTTAAAGAAGTTTTAAAGAAGTTTCGTGACTTGAGAGTTTTGTGGTTGATGATGTTAGCTTATGAATTTGTGTTCAAAATTTGGAAAATATGAAAGAAAAACATTTCTTTGATGAATGAAGAAATTATTTATGAAATAATGTCAAGATAGGTAAAAAAGATTAACGAAACATCGATCGGAAATATCAAATATGTATAGAGACATTTAAACGATAATTAAAATAGCGATAATAAAACTGATTTATGTACGAATAGTTTGTTTATAAATAGTAGCGAAGTTTGAGTGGTTTTTTATAGTAGTTAATATATATGGAATGAAAATAATTGATTTGTTTGTTTTTGAAACGAAAGGACAAACGAATAAAATATTGATTTAAATAAAAAATAGAGTGAAATATTTACGAAAAATTTGTTTTTGAATTTTGTTTTTTTTTTCTTTTTGTTTTTTATAGACTTTATTTTTATAGAAAAAAAAGAAAAGAAAATTATTATTTTATTTGATTTTTATTTTGGTTTTTACTCATTGATTGCCTCTTTGAAGTTAGAACTCCATCGCCAGTTGAACTACAAAAAAAGAAAATGACACGAGAAAAATAGTTTTTCTTGTCTAGTTTTCTTACTATTTTTTTTGTTTACTATTCAATTATTTGTTTTTAATACAAAAATATTAATTTAAAGTGTTATTCATTTGAATTAGTTTGTTTTTCAAAAAGGGTGAGGGAATATTTTGACCAGAAGAGTGGAATTTTTTTTTTGCAGAACTTCAATTTGATCGAAACAGGGGGGGGGGGGGGGGGGATTTGTGCGTCACATAAATATAATGTGGAAGATTTTTGGAATATGGTAGGGTGGTTACACAGTTTAAATTTCTCGCCAAATAGAATCTCAGAAAAAAACAAACACTGTGAAGAAAGCATTGTGGAAACAGGAATTTATGTTCCTGGATTATGTTAACTGGGAAATTTAACCTGTATAATACCACACCCACTCAACCCGTTTTTAAAAACGAACACCATTATAATCGGTCAACAGACTCAACAGACGATAAAATAAGGAATGAAAATAGCAAAAAAAAGCTTTTTCAAGAACGCCTGAAAATTTTTGAAAAATAAATGGTAAAATACTTAACTTCCGGACTTTAAAAATCCGGAAGTAAGGTGTTTATAAAAAACACAAACTAATCATAAGCAGACTAACATTTTCATTCAATCCATTCTAGAACAAAATCGAATTTCCAATTCCAAAAAATAAATACCCATAGCAGCCACTCCAGCAGTAGCAGCCATGCGCTTTTCTGCCAGCAGCACAATTAAGTGAAAATAGCAAAAGAAAGACAGAATGCGACCAACAAAACGAACAGATTTATCGGACTTTTACTGCTGGAAAGCTTGCATCACGAAATCTTGTGCGGCTGGCGGAAAAGCTCATGGCTGCTACGGCTGGATTGGCTTCTATGGATATTTATTTTTTGGAAGTTGAAATTTAATTTTGTTCTAGAAATGATTGAATGAAAATGTTAGTCTGCTTATGATTAGTTCGTGGTTTTACTGAAAAGCCGAATTTCCTTCTTTAGAGAGTGATTTCAATCCCTCCTCACTCAGCAAAATGGAGGCTAACTCGACGACCTACATACGGCGTAATTGGCCTCGGGCAGGCGCGCGTTCGCCTGCATGTGGGCAAGTAAAACTGAGTTGACCTGTGGTCGGAGAAATTCTGAAATTAAGCCACCAGCAGGTGAAGTAGGGCATTGGGAGCTGCACGAGTTGACCTTAGATAGGTTAACTCTGACCGCTAGCTGGCTTACAGACACCTCTGTAAGGTCAGAGTTAACCTGACAAAAAGTTGACCTGGACATTTTTCTGAGTGCTTAGGAGCAGAACGAAAGACTACAAATGGGAGCTTTTTGAACAGTGCTTATTATTCAATAACTGCGGGGACACACAAATATTACCTCAATTGAACGGAATCAGTACGATTTTTTTATATTTAGTTCACTAGAGAAAAAAGTATTAGCGGTTAAAAGATTTTAAAAAATCTGCTGCAGACAAAAAATTTCGTTTATGCTTATGAGAAATACATAAACACAAACAGGTATACATTTTGTCATTAGAAACTTATTGAGATCTAAAAGAAGCATAAAGGAGTGTCAATAAGTCAAAAGGAATATTTTCGCAGCATACAGCTTCCAAAGAAGTACAAGAAATAAAAAAAAATAGTTCAAAACTCTTACCAGAATAATACAGAAAAGTGACAGCGAAAAGGTATGCGCCACAGGTGGAATTTTTTAAGGCGCAGTGAGCAACAACAGTTAAAAAATGCGCCGCAGGCGAAAATTCCTCCAAGAAAATGCACAACAGTCAAATATTTTGACATATTTAGGGATCAATATAATTTGTACTGACCCGCAATCAACTTTTCAGTCAGAATCAACTTTTAGCAATTTCAAATCGATCTCTGAGTGTCGCCAGTAGTGATCAGTTTGGTGCAATTTTCTTTAAATGAAAATATTTGTCACAGGCTTTGTTGTTGATAGGTTAAAAAACCTTATAAATGAAGCGGATTCGGTCTTTGCGGTATTGAAAAATCAAAAAAAAAAAAAACCCCCCGAAATGTTTACGACATTACTATAGGATTCAGACAAATTTTGTTTTTTTTTTTATTGGCGAAAAATGTTCCACTGAATATATTTAAATGAGCACAGGGTGGAATACTGTAAACTCTAATCCGATTTGTTTTATTTTTCTACTTTTTTAAGTTTAAAATTTATTTTTAAATATTTATAGTTATTTGCTTAAAATTTTATGTTTAAGACTTTATACACCGAACATCAAAAAACACTCAGTTAATAATATTTATAAGATAAAAGAATAGAAAAATCAAAACATTTTAAAATCATTTTTTCGTCAAAATCATAAGTAATAGGAAAATTAAAATTTTCTTAAATGAAAAACGATGAAACAGTTTAAAATGCAATTAAGGGGAAAAACGAAACAGATTTTTTGACAATATGTTTTTTTTTGCTATAAAATGGGGGACCCCTGAAGATCATTGGAAATGTGTAACATAATATATAAATTTTTACTTGGATTTTTCGGTTCCATTTTTTATAAATTCGATTATAAAATAACGCATTTGCTTCCCAAATTCAAATCTCAAACTAAAAATAAGAGACTGCATTTTTTTTTTGCTTGAATAAAAAATAAAAACGTTTTTTTAGTTATTTTTCGTATAATAAAATATTTTTGGAAATGAAGTTGGACTTGATTTTTGATTTTGTAAATTAATAAAATTAAAAAAAAAAATGAAAGAAAGTTGATTTTTTATCAATTTAATGATTTAATGGGGGGGTTTTATTTTGCACGATTTTAGGTGGCCAATTTTTATTGATTGAGGGATGAATTTTCATGAAATTTCCTGGCAGATTTGGTAAATTTAATATTTTCTAATTCTTTTTTGATTCGGGACGGTGATATGAATGAATGGTTGTAAATATTAATCATGCATGGAATAAATTGCAATTCATTATTTGGTAAAATGTTGATTAAATCGAATGTTATGACCTGAAATACGAGCTTCCAACGAGATTTCTTTTAAAAACTTTGAATTGTGATGAAAAATTCCATCATTGGAAACTTTTATTGCTCTTAAATATAAATTACTTGAATAATTGATTAATGATGAGAGTATGATATACAATCAAAAATTATAAAAAAAATGTAACTCATGATTCTGTAGTTGATATGATTTTATGGTTAAAAACTTCGCCAATTATCTAAAAAAAACTTAAAGATACTTTTCAATAAATTACTATAGAAATTACAAACAAAAATTCATTGTAAATTTTCATTTTTTCGATCAAATTACTAAAACAAAACAAAATTTTTAACTTCAAATAGAGTATACGATGGTATAATAATATTTGGTTAATTGAAAAGAAATCAAAATAATATCAGAATTAATTTAGACATTTTTTTTTAAAAATACAATTTCTTTTCATTTATGGAATTTTATAACAAAAACTCATAATAATAATAATGATAATAATTACAAAATGCTGCCAATTGCAAACTAAAGAGAGAGTAGGCATCATTTGCTTTCAAATAATTATCCAAATCTTAAAGAATTATCAATTTTTATATATACTTATATGAGTATTAATCTTATTTGAAAATGAAAGAAAAACTTAAAAAGTTACTCAAATAATAATAAAAATATTTTTATCGTTTTTCGAATTGGCTAAAAATTTGAAATCATATTGATAAACTCTTGGAACTAAAAAAAATCTTCAATATAAAGAAATAAAAATTAAAAATTTGAATTCAAGTTATTTTTATTAACACACGGAGAAAATTCTATGAAAATAATTTTTAAAAAATGTAGAGGAAAAGCGTAAATCTTACCTTATTCGCCGATGATATTTCAGCTGATCGAGGGGGATCTTCGTTTGTTGGCTCTGGAACTGGTAGCCTTTGCTCTTGCACACTTGCCAATCTAAATAATAGAATTTTAATTATTTCAAATCATGAAGAGGTTTTTTTTTTTAAAGAAAGTTATTAACCCTTAACTGCATAGAGGTAAAGGTATGATTTAAATCCAAACTCAGGAAAGCATTGCAAAACTGGTTAAACATTTTTAACCCTGGTGTAAGCTTCCACCCTAATATCTCCAAAACACAAAAAAAAGTCGCAAAAAATAAAATAATACGCTGCAGACAAAATAAAAAAAATACGCCGCAGACCAAAAAAACTGCGGCGCGAGCAAAAAGTTTTGGATCTCAAGCATTTGGTTTAAATTTTGAGTCTCACAGTTGTGAGAGAAGAGTAATGTTTTATCCTTTCTGAGGTCTTGAGTTGACGCAGCGAACTTTCAAATGACTCAAAATGTCGCCTAAAACGTTGCAGAGAAATACTGGCCCTAGGTGATCGCTGGCTAGAATCGGCTTAAAAAATGATTTGAAAAGAGCAATTAATTCAACACCTGAAATTTTTTTTCACATTGCAGAACCTTAGGATTGAGTCTTTTCGATTCATCTTAAATTCGTGTCTGGCAAGGCTGTGATTTTGAAATTATTCAAGGCAGCCCTGCCCCCCATATTTGTTTTTGTTGTCATATTTGTTTCGGGAGTAAAAAAAATTCTGCTAGACTTTGTAAATTTAATGATTCGTCGCTCACAAAAAAGTTAAAATTGGAATCATTTTGAAATATGTCACAGAATAATCTAAAGGATAAAATGGAAACGATTTTTCGGTATAATCATACTAATATATAAAAATGAGTTGGTGTCTGTCTGTCTATCTGTCTGTCTGTTCCTCTTTCACGCAAAAACGGCTGAACCAATTGACTTGAAATTTGGCATGAGTGTCTGTGGTAGTTCTGGTTCCAACATAGGCATACGGAAAAGTAGCGTGAGGGGTGGGGGGAATAAGGGGAGGGGGTAAAGTGATTTCGAAACTTAGTTTTTGCGCTATGTTACTCTTTCGCGGGGAAACTACTGAATCAATTGGCCTGAAATTTGGCATAGATGTTCATCGGGGGTCCAGCCCCAACCTAGACCCATTAAAAAATAGCCCGAGAGGTGGGGGAGCAAGGGGAGAGGGTAAAGTGATCTCGAAACTTAGCTCTACTCTATGTTACCCTTTCGCGGGGAAACTACCGAGCCGATTGGCCTGAAGTTTAGCTCCAACATAGACCATCAAAAAAAAAAAATTAAAATTTGAAAAAAACTTGAACCGGCAACGCCGGGTATGCAAGCTAGTGGTTAAATATTCAAAGCCTTCAACATTAAAAAATCTTCGACAGAATATTATAGTCTCTTCCCAAAATATGATTTATCTTACCGTTTTAATGTGACTAATGTTCCAGTTAATTTTTTACACCGTCTTAATGCCGATTCAAGTCGATCCGGCTCATCTTTAAGGAACTTTTCTTCACGAACAATTTTTTCCATTTCATTTGCTAGAATATTACGTAATCCTTGCTGTAGTCCAGGGAAACGCATTTTTAGCTCGGCAACCGTTTTACTAAATAAAAAAAACATTTATTAAAAGATTTAAAAAAAAATATTTTGAAACTTAGGACTTATTTGTGGCCCATCCCAAATTGTAGAAAACAGTAAATCTCACCTGGCTCTGCTCAAAACCAAAGCCATATCCTCCACAGCAGCCATATTGACACGAGTTCTCCGATTGATCACCTCGCCACGAAGTCCTTCCACTGACGATTCTAAATCGCTCAAGTCCTTCTCCAGGCGGATAATCTCCTGCTTGTAAAGTTCTTCTTCACGGGAAATTCTAGTCTTCTCCTGATCACCTTGACCCCAATTACTGCCACTACTTGCGAGCAAAGTGGCTCGTATACTCATAAAAGTGTCCTTGATTTTCTCTCTCACGGCAACCGCTTGCGCCTGTGATAGCCGCCTCAAAGTGCGCACCTCCATTCTCAAGTCCTGTGCCTCCTTCTGGAGCACTCGCAAATGGTTGTAGACTTCGGGGGCGAGGGCGATGTTAGGTCGATAGTTGGGGTGCGTCGACGCTAAGGCGAGTGGCTTAGGCGGTGGTGGCGGCTTCAATCGATCACGTTCTAAAAATTTCAAGCAAAATAATTAAAACTTTCTCAATGGAGAAGAATATTTAATAAAATAAATGTTTTTTTTCAGTAGTCGGTAGATTTCAAATTAAAATAAGCGATGTATACTCAAGTGTCGAACAAAAAGTGATGAGAAAACTCTGTGTATGTTTGAAAAAAAAAAATTTTGGCTGGGGACAACAACAAACTTTAATTTTTTTTTCCATTACCTTGCGATGAAGTTCGCGGTAGAGTTGATGACTTAATAGCTGGCTTAGGTGGCTTTGTATCAGCTGAACACGAGATTGGTTTTTTTTCATTTATTGATCAAACGTGACACAAACGTGAATAATTTATTATTTTTTATTTCAAAAGATTTACGTGATTTGCAGCAGTGAAAGGAAGAAATGAAAAATACATGATTTCTTTTAAAATTACAATTTTTTACGATCTTTGGAGAAACTAATGGTGATATTCTAAGCTATTTACAAGAAAATATGTAACCGAAAAGAAATTCTAGGTAGGTATCCCAAGTAACACAATAGGTCGGAAAGTGGCCGTCGCGACTTTAATTCGATTTTACGGTCGCGGTGTACACTTTTTATCCTCTTGTATTACTAAGAATGTGTTGATATAAAAATATCTCATTTTTTGGAAAATAAGTTTATAGGGTGCAGCCATATTATTCTAGAAAATTGTTATTTTGATACGAAAAAAGGAAATAAAACAAAGTTTTCAGGCTCAATGAAAAAGCGTTTTTATTTTTTAAGATAGTAAACAAAAATAATTATAAATACAAATAAAAGTCGAAAACTAAACCTACGTATAATCATAGTAGTAAAATAGTAAATAAGAAAACAAAAAAAAATCTTACTTGTATACGATTAACTACAAACTTAAAGTTAAAAAAACATGCATTTGATGCATTAAAATTTAAAATCAAAAATCGTTGATTATTTCCGACACAATTAATGTAAACGACAAAACGGTTTTCAAGTGTTTTTTTTTTGCAAAATATTTTCTTAAACATTAGGAATTCGTTCTCTGAGAATAGTTTTGTCACATGTGCATGGTAAAATCTATGCCTATGGGTCAAAATAATTCTCAAGGGAGGAAGTTTGGAAGGTCAAATGAGTGTAGTGAGAAGGCAGGCTGGTATAAGAAAAAGTCGTGCCAGTTGAAAATCTTGAAGCTAATAAATTAGACGATTGCCTTTTGTTTGAGATCCGAATTAAAAAATTCCGTATTTCATTTTCACATAATTTCAAAAGTTGCAAATTCTGCGTTAGAAATCATCTCGAGTTAACTCGGGTTCTGAATGACGGCAGCAAAGCCGAGTTCCGAAATAACTTTACAGTCCTTGGCACGATGTTGTTTTTTATTTCTTTTTGCGAAAGAATATAATTTTGTGGGTAAAAGAAAACCAATGGCAGTTCACAGGTAAAAAGGAGAAATATTCTCTCCTTTTTCTTTGTGGAATATGCAATCCCAAGTAGACCAAAACGTCGTAAAGTAGGCGACGCACCTTAAACTCCCACAAATTCAATAACTTCTGTGGTCGCGGCGTCCGCTTTGCATTTTTTTTCTTTTACTAAGGGGTGGGGCCATTCTTTTATTAACTCTGTTGAAACCCTACCGTTCCACATTTACATTTAATCGTACTATTTTTTGTTTATTTGTTGCCATGCAAAAACTATTATAGATTTTTTTTATAAAAATTATGAAATTATAGCTAAAACTAAAAACGTAATAACCAAGAAAATAATAGAAACAAACAAAACTTAACCACAAAAAAATTTAGAAAAATAAGTAAACTAAAATAGACAAAAAATAAGAGCCATGCGCATACAATTAAAATCCGGATGGCTTTTTTTTTAAATAAATTCGTCTTTTTGTTGACTTTTGTAATTACTTTTGTAATATTTACAAAATTCGTTAAAAAATAAATCGAAGAAACTAAAAAAAAAATAGCTAAGTTTTTACGCTAATTAATAAGAAATACAAACAGAAACAAACACTAATTGTAATTTTTTTCAAACGGCTGTAATTTTAAGCGAAAATGATTTACCAGCATGTTGGGGACTATGCGATTTCGGAACTCCTTGGATATCATCACTAAATGAAACTGATTTCTCAAATGATACCGATTTATCTGAAAATTAATTATTAATTAAAATAGCAAAAATTAGGTAGAGTAGTTTTTTATTTCTCAAGAAAAAAAAAACAAAATGTAAAAAATATCCTGACAATACAAAAAAAAAGGATATTTTATTGTTTTTTTTTTAAGATTGCGCACCATCTGTTAGTGTTTAAAAACCTCCAAAATTTATGTGCAAAATTACATTATGAAAAGCGATTAACTAGCCTCAAAAAAATATACAAAATGTTTTATTAGATGACATTTTTCTGTACATTGGCTTCATTCTATTAATTTACTAAACCAAATATTTCTGTTATGCACAAAAAAAATAAATAAATAAAATAAAAATAAATCAAATTCAAAGCAACGTTCACTATTTGAAAATATTGTTTAGTGAGGTTAATTGATTGGGGGATGTTTTACTAAAAAATATTTTTAGACTTACGACATGATGTTTTTCCAAGCTTTGGTGGCTTTTCTCTTATGTACAAATCTTCTCCAGTACCGTTAGCTTTTTCATTTATTATACATAATTCATTTAGTACTAATTTCTATAATGCGTTTTTGATTTTGTTTATTTAAAAAAAATTTAGTGCCCTAGTAAGTATTATTTCTTTTCGCGGATTAGGAACTCAGTGGCGTAGCCAGGGCAGATAGAGTTCGAGACAGATTTTAAAATTTGTCATCGTCACAATTTTTTTAACGAAAATTTGAGGACATTTTTTCTAATTTATCACAATTTTTTAGTGTAATTTATAGTTCCCAAAATTATCGTGTTGACCCCTTTTACGTTTTGCTACGCTACTGTCTACGGATGCATTCAGATAGACAAGAAAATCGAGTGGATTTTTAGCATGTATGGAACCTAAAAAAATGGGTTCTCTTAATTTTGTGATGGAACCTAATTTTTTTAGGGTTATCCATCAAATACATCACAATTGTAGGAGGGGTATAAACTTCTGGGCATCAATCGTGTAACGAGACGCGTCTCCGTCTTTGAGCTGAGATGGCGACATCGACGCGACATGTTTTTCTAATCTTGTATCGCGACACTAAAAAAAATTCTTACATGTCTGAAATAATATAAATTTATTATAATTTAAATACAAAAACCTATACTATTTACTTTGGTTCGTCCATTGTGAAATGACAGACGAAATGACACTGAGCGACGCCTCGAACTGTGTCGCTGAACGAAAAGACGCGTCGCTAGTATGCAACGACGCGTCGCTAGTATGCAACGACGCGTCGCTAGTATGCAACGACGCGTCGCCATACATGATTGCTTTTCTTAATGAAAGACGCAATTTCGTGTCTGCGTCGCGTTACACGATTGGTGCCCTGAATTTAGGAGAGTATAAACTTCATATAAAAAATCGCTTCAAGTTATGGTGACGTATTTTTAGTGATTCTCCATAAAATTTGCATCGTTTAGTTTAGCTTTTAGGACCCCCAATTTCCTACTTCCCTTGGTAATATTGCGAGATTTACTATTTATTATAAGAGATTTAATCCTCTCTAAATGTGTGACAGATTTTTTTGGATTGTCTATAAATCGGTATAAAAAAGAAAAGGGTATGTTGTTTCGCGGATTTCTTATTCGTATTTAATTCTTAGAAACTAAGTACAGAATTTTTTGAATAACCATTCAAAATAATTTTGAAACCCGGTTGTAATGAACTTTAGGGCATAATAACTTAATTGATCGGTATTCAGGGCTATCGCTAAAATACGTTGCCTTTTCAGACCGCTCTCCATTCATTGTCAGCCATTTTCGAGATTTTTTTTTAAATTGGTGAAGTAATGAGTGGCGTATTGTATGAACAACCGGCTACAAACAAATCGCCCCCTTATTCTGTGCTCGCTTACAGCATTTTTGAAATTCAAAAAATTCTGTTCGTAACAAATAATATTTTTCCTAAAACAATTATATAAGTATTTTCCCTATGAACTCACCTTGAATTGATGTTGAGCTACTACTTGAGTGGCCATCCAGATCATCAAGGCCTGCGTGTGAATGTTGATAATACGGTGTGAAATTTTAAGATTTTTTGTTTCTTTCTAATTTAAAAATGTTAACATTTTTTTCTTATTTCAACACATTTACACTTTGAATTATACGCACCGTCTCACGAAGAAATTAAGGAAACACAGACTTTGTGTGTTAACCGATTTCTTTTCATTTTTAAGAATTTTCATTAGTGGTTATACACATTTTTTCAAAAATTACTTTTTTAGTATACTCGGGACATGCATGAAATTTAGCAAACAATTTTTACTGGCAAACAAGGGTAAAGTACGTTTTCATGTCTTATAATTTATTTATATTTAGGGCTTTGCATTCGAAATTTGGTGATTTAATTGGAAATTTTCATTTGGAAAATTGTTAAATTTTCCCACTACTAAAATTTTCTTGATAATCTTTACAGGGATATAGTTTGAGTGCTAGAAATTATGGAGGAGTACTTTCCAAATAATACAACAGGTCGAAAAGTGGTCGTCGCGTCCTAAATTTTAGTCCATTCTTCAATTTTGTGGTCGCGGCGTCCTCTTAGCAACCTATTGAGTTGTAAACGTAAACTCTTTAAGCTTTGTAATTTTTTTCATCTAAATTTGACTTTAAATTTGTAAATCTTACCTTAAACTGTTTTTTCGTCCAAAAATTATAGAATTTCATTCATTTAAGGCGTGCGAAATTTCAAACCGATTAAAAACAAATCACAATCAACGTATGTAATGCTCGTCTATAATCAGATTGGATCAAGGTTAAGTTAAATTCGTCACATATGATGGTTGCAACAAACTTTTTTTACATTAACAAAAGCAAGAACTCAGAACAACGAAAACTACTATTAAATCCATGAAATTCCACGTGGCTTTACACTTAGCAAATGAACGATATTGAAAGCTGGGTCAATGAATGTTCAAATGTTTTATTTTTTATTGCCGTCAATTATGGTTAATTTGCGGAAAATATTACCGAAAGCGGGACCGAAATTTTTAGGGTGTTGGGAGATGCTATTTTGTTGTTGTTGGAAATTTTCTTCAAGACGAAAAAAATCAGCAATAGTTTAATTTGGGATTGTGTGTATACAGTAATTTTCAACGTTACTCTGAACATTTAAGGCAGCGAGCGACACCACGATTAAGTTGAACTTCTAATCTAGGAAAACTGTGTGCACAAAACTACAATGTTCTAGAATTCTTTTTAACGGGTCGTTAAGCACACAATACAAAAAATCTTCTATTAATTTTTCTGATACTACTTTGTATTTTGTATTACTTTATTTTTAAGGCCATTTTCTATAAATGGTTTTTTTTCGTATGTGATTTCTTTTGGATTTTGTCTCTAGTTTTGGTGTTCCATTTTCATGGTTTTGTTTTCGATTTAAAGAGTCTGGCTCAGTAGAGGGGTGTTTAAATGAGCGATTTTTATTTTAAAATGCTGTTAATAAATTTGTTTCGATCTCAGATTTTTTTAAAACAGAAATTTCAAGGTTCCTGATTTTTGAGTGAAATATTCCGGTAACTTTCAGGTTTTCAATTTTTCCAATTCATAAACTTAGGCATTCCGGGTTAAATTCTGTGAAAAGCAAACAAGTTGATCAGTTGAAGAACCTTCAAAATGTTGTAAACTCGTTCATGGTTCGCAAACAATGTAAAATTGTAGGTGCAACAGAGAAAGTGAAAATGGTTCTGAAACCACAGTTTGAGAAATTTCAATCCTGCCTCGAAATATAGTTCTATAAAGAGGACGTTTTTTGTAAACTAGTAGACCCAAATTTTTAAAAGGGGCTTGCAAAAAAATCGCAAAAAATTGCATGTAAAATTGTAATAGATTCTTCAATTGGCGCAACATCCCAATTTGAGCGATACGAAATATAGGTTTCATAACAATGACATTTGAAATTTGAGCTCCTTCCCCTTTTCGGTTTCACTATGGCGACATTTTCAGACTCCAAATGGATTCCATGCCGTATTTTTCTATCGGTTATAAAGACCAACCGCAAATTACGATCAAATTTGGTGGTCGTTACAACCGGCTTTCACTGCACTAGTAATTTTTCCATAGTTTTGCAATTATTTCGCAATTTTCAGAATATTGGATGATTTTGGAACATCAAAATTTTTTAAATCCCATTTTTTAGATTTAATTTACCGAATTTTTTAATGAATTTTTTGATTATACTTTTATTAATGATGTAGCAAGGGTTGGTGACGCGTGACCGAATATTTTCCCGGTGAAAATTTGAAGCTAGTTTTTGTGATGTTGCATAGAAATTTTGTGAAATTTTGCAATTTTCCAACATGGACTTTAATATGTTGCCTGTAAAAATATGCTGGCAGGCGCGAACCTTCCTTTGCGCTCTCCCCTCTAACCATTTAGAGCCCTTTACTTAAAAAAAATTTTTCTAGACTCCTCAATAAGTAATAGTAAGTGGGCAGCATAGTTAAAATAAATTTAAAATAATGTCTGTGATTTAGTGTGTTAAGTGCTACATGTGATTCAATATCGGGTAAATACCACACAAAACTTTCAATTTTCTCCAAATTTCTACTCAAACTGTGATTCTATATTATTTTTTTTTTTGCTTTTCTTTTTACAATTTGGTTAATTTTTGGCAGCGTAAATTGAGTGAGATGTGTTAATTAATGTGTTAGATTTTGGATGAATTTTCATCTAGCGTTAAAAATAGATCCAAATTAATAAAATTCTATACAAATATTACCTCCACGACATTGCCCCGGCACCCCTAAATAATTTGAGTTTATAGCACTGTGCGGCAATGGCGGATTCTGATTGAGTGCCTTCTGCACTAATCCGGTTAAGTTGGCTAATTGTCGCTCCATATGCTCCACACGAATCCGATGAAGGTCTTCAGGCCTAAAAGCGAATAAAAAGAATTTTTTCAAAAATATTTTTCTGATTGCAAGAATTTTATTATTAATCTACACCATAATTTTCTGTAATTTGTGTTCACTTTCTCTTAGAAAATCCATCAGCGCTAAAATCAACTACGTGCAGTTGAAAGAAATTCAAAAAATGACGATGGAAGAAGTGATGGCAAATGGATTAGATTAGAAGTTTTTGCACCTTGATGGGTAGATAGGTACACTCAGAGAAAAATATACTAAAATCAAAAAGAAATGCTCTAGATTTTAGTAATTTGTTGTTTGCGTACGAGCTAAACAAGTTCATACTAAAAATAAAAACCACATTCTTTTTAATTCTAGTGATAGCCCTTTTAAAATCTAGTTTTTATTTCTTTAAATTTAAAATGCGAGATTTTTAATTCTAAAAGATTTACACTAATTTTAAAAGAAAACCTTTTTGAATTTAAAAAGCTAATACTAAAATTAAAAGCAAAATCTTTTTAAAATTAAAACCAATGTATAGGGATTTATGGTGCATGTATAGGGTGCACCATAAATAAAGATTTTTTTTTTGAATTAATATTTTTTTTATAATTTGAATAAAAAAATTAATTAAACTATTTCAAATTAATTTTAATTGGGCTCTAATCACGGATAGTGAATGAATGGAAAATATCTTGATTTAACTCGAATTAAAATTGTCGAAAGTAATTCTTCTGAGTAACACTTTTTAATTAAATAATTAAGTTACTACATTACTTCCTTTCCAATAATGTAATTACTTAATAAATATTTCAGTTAAAAAATATTGTAGTATACTTTCTAAAATTTTAATTAGAGTTATGTCAAAGTATTTTTCATTTAATATTTAACGTTGGAGTTAACTAATAAAGTTATTTTTAAATATTTTAAATAAAATTATTTCAGAAAATAGTTATTTTTGAAACGTTTGAAAAATAAAAAAACTTTGTAGTTGCAAACCTAAAAAAATGAGACCAACAAAACCCGATCCTCACTTGATACTTATTATAATTGATAACAACGTTTGTCCATATAAAAAATACTTTATTTAAAAAAATTTCTTTAACCTAAGACATTTTTTGTTATTAGAATAATATATGTATGTCGGTGGGTATTTTAAATCTTTTGCCATTAAAATTTTATAGCTATTAAGATTTTCTTGTAATAAATAGCATGCAAGATGTTTATCATATTTTATAATTTCAACTTGCTGGCACAAAAAATATATTTCATTGCAGAAAATAATTACAAATAATAGTTCAAAAGCAAAAGTGTTTTCTTCACTTTGACAAAGTAAATTTCCTTTTTTAAATTTTGTTCCTCGAAAAATGATTTCTTCAACGCAAAAACTGTTATCTAAATCAAAATAAAAATCAATAAGATTTGTAATTAATAATTCTTTTACATATGGTAAATTTTTAAGTTCTTTTTTTCAACATTAATATTCCATTCTGGATGATTATAATTCAAAATATCGTTTGCAAAGCTCATGGAAGATTTAATGGCTAAGGAATATAGAATATTTTACTCTCGACAATGTGGTAATTATGTAAAAAGCTCTTTTATCTTTTAAATCACATATTTAAATAACATTTCCTTACCAATCGATATCCATAAGATTGTTTATATAATGGCCATTCAGAAAGAATTTCATGAATATTGTGCGGAGATTGTAGAAAATTTCGCCTTGATAAGCAAGTTTGCTTCCATTTTGTGACTACATCTTCCTCAGGACTTGTATTATATTTTAACCAGTTTTTAATTGATTGATCTTAAAGAGATACAATAGATTTTGTTTTGTTACATTTTAATAAACCAATATCAGATTACCTGAGGCATTTGTTTGAGGCATTTGTTTTTCTTATAATTATCTAAAATGCTTTGTCCCTTAAATGACGATTCAAGTATTTTTTTTATATTTATAGCCTAAAAAACTAAAAGCAATTTAGTATCGATTATTGGTTTTAAAATGAAAACTTATACATTGTCGCAGAAGGATTCTTCGCTAGAGAAGTTTGCTATTAAAAATGTTGGATCAGAACTTGCAGATTTAACCGAATCCCCCAGAAATAGGCCCTATTAAATAATAAAAAAGATTATTAATATATTTGTCATGTTTTGTTTCATCATGGCAAGAGCTTAGGTAAAATCATTTTAATAAATACCCCACGAGGGGTGCAACTCAAGATATCAAAATACAGAATATTCCCTGAAAGTTCGTAACTTCATTGGAACCACTAGTACCTTGTACTTGACCAGACTCTAATATCAACAATTCAGTGATCGAAGTTTTACGGAATATCCATCCCGGACCGTTATCGGTTTTTTCCATTGTTATATTCTAACGGAAAGGATGCTGATACATCTTCGCACAAGTAATACATAAAAATTCTGTGGCCGCGTAAGGAATAACCGCGTAACACAATTGAACTGTACATATTTTAAACTATGGTAAAGGAATATTTTCGCTCCACATAAAAATAACTTACTCAGAAATTAATAACTACCTGTTCTTTCTGCCAAGTTTTTAGGTTGTATTCAAAAATGCAACGTTGACCATAATTTGTTTTCGGACACAGCTCATCCAAATGATATCTGTTTGTAAATTTTAAGCTTTTCACTGTAACACCGTGCTCTAAAGAATACTTAATATAATAATATTGTGTTAAATAAAATAAAATTTACCTAAGAAGGTCGTAAAAAAATCCACTCCGTCAAGCTCCTCCAATAACTTTAACAGTTCTCTAGACTGCTCTGCGTTATTCGTTGTGTAAACAATATTAATGTTATGATCGTCTTCTTCCTCGTACTGATGTAATCCTTCAGTTTCACTAATTTCTTCTAAACTAGCCATTATTTTGATAATTTCACGTCTTCGACTTGCACAAGTCGCATCTAGAAGAGATTTCTGGTGTCACAACTTCTGGAAGTCCACTTACAGTTAGTGTTTCCACGGGAAAAACTTCCAAAAATCTCTGCTAGAAGCGACTTCTGCAAAGAAACAGGCTTTATCAATAGAAACTGACAGCTAGACGAAACGGGATTTGCAAAAACTACGATCTAAAACCTGTCTTTTTAATTCAAAAGAATGATTTTAAATTTTAAAATTCACTTGTTTAAATTTAAAAAGGTCATTTTTGAATCAAAAAGAAAGATTTTAAATTTAAACATTTTGGTTTTTTAATTCTAGTAGGGGCAATTTTAAATTTAAACATTTTGGGGTTTTTAAATCTAAAAACAAATTTTAATTTTTAGCAAGGGAAATTTTTAATTTAAAATCATGAGTTACTAAATAATAAAATTTTCTGCTGATTCTAGGATATTCCTTTTTAAATCAAACAAGTAACTGGATTTTTAGATCTAGGGTGGAAATTGTTTAATTTTAAAATGTTCATTTCTCTCAGTGTAAGTGGAAAATTAAAGATCGAGACGTTTCGAAGGCGTAAGTAGATCTGAACCAAATTGTCAATTTGTAAAATTAGTACTATATGAACCAGCCATGACGGCGAATCACATTTTGTCGCATTTGTCACGGTTCTATTGGTTTGGAAATTTTTCGCGCAATACATCGTTTCGAGGTGGAAAATTCTGAAGAAAATCATCATCTTAGATTGCATGTTTTAAGATTTCATTCAAACATAAATCGATCGTCGTCATGTTCAGAAGGATTTTCGCGTTCGCGCTGGTAATTGGTGGTTTCAGTGAAATTGTTAGTGAAATTGTGATGGGAAATCCGGGTGGTTTTAGCTTTTTCCCAAAGGATATCGAGTGTTTGAATGAGTTGCCGATGACACAACTTTTAAAAATCAAACGATCTTTGGATATGTTAACGTGTGACACTGAAGGTGAGATCCCGGGCAGGAATAATTCGCATTTTAGTGAGGATGTGGAATCTAGAACTTTAGGTGATGATTTCGAAGTCCGTGATCATCGTCTGACCGCGTTGCCTTTGACGGAGAAAAATTTGGGGTGAGTCATTGGAAAAGCGTTTGTTTGTTATTAGTTTTAAATAAGAGGGGGTTTGAGATAGGGTGTCTTTAGGCATGCTGTCCCGGCGGGGCATCCCGGAAACTCAATTTTGTAGCGGATTTTTCAATTCAGTTTTATATTTTATTAAACGATTACCAAATATGAAAAACGTACTAGATTTTTTTTTGCCTGCGGCGTATTTTTGTTAACCCCCTTCCTTGCTAATTCCTGAACCTTTACAAGCATTTTCATCGGGTTTTCATCATTATATACGGTGTGGCTAAAACAAATTTCTGCGCCATTACCACCTTGCCCTCGGTAACCCCTTTCCTGCTATCTTCTGAACCGCGGAAGGGATTTTAATACGATTTTGATCAAAGTAAATAAAATGCTTTAGCGCGAGACTTATAAAAATAATCAAAATTTTATATTTTCGCCGTTCACTGAAGTTTTTTTTAAAATCAATTTTAGACGATCCTACGACCACGACCCATGGAATCAAAAACCAACAAAAGTTCAGACGATATTTCAATTCAGCATCACAGCTTTGGCATTTTTGGCGTTTGGAGGATATTTACTTTGTATGATTGTTCAGGCAATTAAAAGCAAAGGTAAAAAGTTTTTTAAATAAAAATTTAAAGGTAACCATCCGGATATAACACTAATTTTCGCTCCGTTTAATGTTGTTATAACCGATTTCTATTGTATTTTAAATAAAATTCAAAATTTGCAATTTCCAGGCACAACATATTATCATCCGACTGTGATTCCGACATCAACTGGTGGTAGTGGAACTTTAAAGAAAATAAAAGTCTATCGAAACCGTAGACAGGCCACGAATTTGCCACGAAAAAATGCCACAGATTTTGGAATTCGACGGGCGGAACCATCTCCTGACGAATTATACAAAATTCTAGTTCTGGCTGCTGAGGGCTACGTTCATCTATCGTCGATATAGTCTACAAAAATGTTGAAGAACTGATTTTATAAAATTTAGATACCTAAAATATTTTTAAGGGTTTTGACATCAAAAAAATGTGTGTGTTTCCCCAGTTTTTTTTATCAGTTTCTGGAATAGTTTTTCAGATTATAAATCGAAGAAAATTAAGTTGTAAGAAAATTGATTCAGTTTCGCCCTAAATCATTTCTAGTTTCTTTTCTACAGAATGTAAAATTTACGATATTTTCTAAAGCTATTACTCACCTTGTTAGGTCATAGGGTTGGTTTGGATTTCGTGGAATTCGACCTGACACTTTCATTCCGTATAACGCGTATTGATCATCCGATAATGATCCATCACTGAAATTAAAAAGTTTAGATTAAGAAGTTTTTTGGAATATTATTAAAATTTTTAAAGACTTGTAATTAACAGAAAATTTTTTTAAGTCTTTCAATTTTTTAAAGGGGGGCACTTCTCAAAGTCTGTGGTATTAATTATTCCACCTATTTTTTTAAATATGTGGGGGATGAAAAAATGTAGGTAAATCTCGTATAACACGGTATCTACTTTTAAAACGTGGTTGGAATATTGCATAAATATTTATAAAATTAGGTCTAGAGTTTCACGCAAAAAATTTAAACTACTATCATAGATTAGAGAATTAAGCCTAAACCACAATTACTCGTGCGTGCGTGCGCCAAAAACAATATGAGTAAATGTATAATTGCGCGTTGCTCAGACGCGTTGCCGCGTCCGTGCCGCGTAGAGTAGGCTCAGTCTCTACTTTTAGACGCGGTGACAACTGAGGCGTTAAAAGCTAGAGTGGACCAACCCAAATAATCGAGTTTTTGAAGCTTTTCCACTCTGTACTATTATTGACTGAAAATTTTGGAGAAAAAAAATCGGTGGACTTTATTACTCAATGTTGAAACGTTTTTTGGTGCATCCAAACATTTTTGTCTAAAAACTCACTCGCAATAGTGATTCAAACAAAAAAAAAATCACGATTTCGACATGTGGGTTGGTCCACTCTAGCTTTTAACGCCTCAACTACTAGATGCCAGAACAAAATAATGCCGCACGCACGCACGCATAATTGTGGTTTAGGCTTTAGTAACTCTCTAATCTATCCTAACTATTTCCGCTTTTTTGAACTTTGTATAACACGATTCTTATGACGATATATTATTTTGAAACCCCAGTTCCATGTTGTACGAGGATTACCCGCATTTTGAAAAACTGATTTACAGGGGAACCTCGGTTCGGGGACTTAATCCGTGTCTGAAGATCGTTTATAAATCGAAATGTTCACGAACCGAGGTATTTTTTGAGCACAAAAGTATTTCACGAATCGAAACGTTCACAAACCGAGGTAACACAATATCTATTACACAATATTTCTTCGAGTACTTACCATCTTTGTTCTTCATCGATAATAGGTGTTACCGTACTACCACGAGTTCCATATTGGCTATAGTATGGTTCCTCGTAACCCCCTCTCGTTACGCGTTCTGGTGAACTTGTATAACCATCTAATTAAAGTAAAATTATATTTCAATTATTATTTTATTTTTATTTTTCATGAATTCCTTGAAAAATTCACAAATTTTTTTTGTTACAAATTAATTTTTTATGCACAAATATTAGCTACAAATTTTGTTTACATTATTTGTGTTATTTCCAGTAAATAACAAATCAACAAGAATCAAAGGGAAAACCAGGGGACAAACAAACGTAACAAATCCCAAGTGTTAAACAGATCAAGTTAACTAAAGCTATGTTTTTTTGCAAGTTTAATCATTAATTTTACTTAAAACTCCAATCATATAGCATTAACACAAAATAAAAAAAAAAAATAAAGAAAAAAAATTTGTGAAAAAATATTAGTATTAATTTTCTAATAATAAAACTGCAGAATTGCCCTCGATATCCGAAACCAGAAATGTATGGCGACAAAAAAATTGTGACGCCATATTGTTTGAACATCTCTGATTATGAGTTTTTATTTCCAAGGCAATTGTTGTTTAAAAAATCAAAAATTTTGAACAAAATCAAATTTTTTCCAAATAAAATTCAAATTTGCATAATTTTTCTAAGATTTTTGTCTTCGAAATCAAAATAAACCAAAAAAATTGTTCACATTAACAGTTAAGGGAATGTGGTAACACAAGGGAACTTGTATTAATTTATGATTAGGTATAATCGACGTAGAAACGTTTTGGGGGGTGAAAAAATAAAACAAAAAGTCTTATACGGTGGAAAATTAAAACAAAATAAAAGCGCTATATTTTCATTAAAAAAATCAAACTAACAGCTCAAATAAATGGAAATGAAAATTTTTATCGTAAATAAAAAATGACTGAGAAACGAAAAAGCGAAAAACTTTGTTAATTTCTCCTTGATACAGAATTTTTGAGTGATTTTTTTATGTTGCAGTTTTTTTAAATTTTTCAATGATAGTACCTGGGATGCTGTATAGCTGATCCGGGGGATAGGGAAATGGGGGTCCCATGCTACCCCTTGAGCCATACGATCTCAATGGTTTCGCTGGAGCTCCGACTTTTTATGTAACGAAAAAATAAATTTTTTTTTCTTTTCTTCTTTTTTTTACGAAAAAAAAATGGTAAACAATAAAAGAATAATGAAAAACTCATGAAATGAAAATGGGTGAAATATATTTAAAAAAAATCAGACGAACATCTTTGAGACAAAAAAATGACAAAAGTGTACGATAGACACTTTAACGTTAAATGAATTTCTCCTCATGGAATGCAATATTGAATTTTAATGGCATTTGGGGGAAAAGTGGTTCATCAAGTTTGGGAAATTTTTATTAGGAAAGAAAGGAAAACAATCACACAATCTGTTGGAACAAAAGAAAAGCTAGTAACATTGTTTAAAATACTATAATAAAAATATAGGTAAAAATTAATTTTTGGAATTTTTGTTCAAGTGAGAAAATGTTAGCCCAAAAAATTGTAACCAATAAATCTACATGAAATTTTAGGGGGCTGAAAATCCGTTTTTTTGAATCTATCAGATTTTTTTCATATCCTGAAAAGATGGAGTGCTATTTTTCAAATTTCCCTTCTTTTTTTACCCTCTTATCTGATATACCTAAAATTTCTGAATGGATTTTCATCTGATTTTCATCGTTAGACAGGTGACCCCTCGGAGAGATTTCTGGACCACCCAAATCTACCCTCCTTTTCTGTAATCCTGTATCTGTTTTCTAATGAAATTCAATAGGTATTTTTAATGAATTTCGTAGGTATTTTCACTATTTTTTTCATACATTTTCCTTTCTGCCACCGCCTCTACAGTTTTCCAGGTATTTACAGCATTTGTAAGATTCACAATCCAAAAATATAGATTTCGTAAGAATTTTCTTTACTCAAAAATTTTCATAGATTGCGTGCTGTGGCTACGACAGCAGAAGCCGTGGTAGTTACGGCATTGCTTAACACAGGAAGTGTGAATTTAATAAAACAAACACCTAAACTCGTTAAGTACGAACAGAATGTCCATTTTCCAAAATCAATTTCAAACCTTATAACATAATTTCATAACGATTGGATATTTTACAATTTGATAACCAACAGGAAATTCTCAAATTACAAAAAATATCAAATCTATATGTAAATTTTAAAAGTTGAAACCGTTCGTGTATATCGATTACGATCGCCGAAGTCTTGTTGAACAGCTTTTCGCACGCTTTATATGCATTTAATCGTTTTCTAATTGAAAAATGAATGAAAATGTTTCAATTCGCTTTTGATAACTTTTTATTCATATAGCGGTGCGATGGACTTGAATTTAATTATTCGTCTATGTGGATTTCATAGCTGCACGCATAACTTGATCTCATATGGACTACTCTGTCCACATCGGATTACAGTAATATAGACTATAAAAATTTTACACGATACTCTGATGGTTCGTAAAAAACACACTACCAGAATGGTTTTGCATTTCTCGTAGCCGGTTTTTAATTACATCATTCTTATGGTTCAAATATAAGATAAAGCTATTTTAAGTGATCTGCAAAATTTATCGTTGACCTCAATTTTTTTTAATAAATTGTTCGATCAATTGAGGATCATTGGACGCTTTACAGCTTCTTGACGGGGAATTATATTTAAGTGAAGTTAACAATGTCAGATTCATTTACGCTCGGCTATGCAGATATGGAATTTATTCTTGATTAAAATGTTTTAAATAGATGTTTTTTTTATCGTTTCTCGATTAGGGGAATTAACTTGTTGCGTTCAAGTTTAATGGATTATTAATAAGATTAATTTGTAGTTTTTGTTTATCTGGTGTTCTTAAACGATCAGATTCGAACCTTGTACTGAAAAAAAGTTTTTTTTCGGAGATTTGCACAATTAATTTGTTATTAACACTTTGTAAAGAAAAATTCAGTGGATTATGAGCCAAGAAAAAGTTGTCGTAATAAAACTGGAGGGTTTTCATCGGATTTAAAACTGCTATATGATTTCTAAATGCTGCGGTTTTAAAATGAATCTTACAAAAATTGTAATATGGAAAAACGCATACGTAGAAAAATAATAGGACAGATTCATACAAAAAATATTGCAGTAATATACGAGACAGTGAAACTTTTTGGTAATAGCTTCCAAACAATAGAATTCATGCCAAAAAAACAGGAAATTTTGCCAAAATTATAGGAATATTTCCTTATTTTTAAGGAATCATTGCAGAAGAGTCCACTGTCTCGTAAATTCCTATTTGGATTTCCCCCGTCATACATTCCATCATACATTCCATCATACATTCCATACATTCCATCATACATTCCATACATTCCATCCCATCATATTCTATTATATTGTAGAGGAGAAAACCACTGTCTGTGTAAAAAAAGGCTCAACCATGAACTGCGTTGTTGCTTTAAAGCTTTCTGAATGTACTTTCCAAGCTTCAGAGCTTTCGAAAAAGTGACATACCGGCTTTACCCTTTCGAATAATAAACGCTATTGGGGATACAAAGAAAATACAGAAATCGGTTACAATAACCTCTGAAATATTGCGTAATTTTGTCCATATATCCGGGAATTTATTCAATTTTTCTCAGAACTACAAAAAACCACACATTTTTTTTGCTTTCCTGTAATCGGAAAGAAATTTCCAACCCTTAAATTTTATTACCATTGAACATTAAAAGAAATTTCCCAATTGAGCATTTAAGGGTAGATAGTTTGATTCAAAATTGGCTCTTCAAATTCAATTATTCCCATTTTGAAATCAAGTTCCAGATTGGCAACTCTTCCGGCAACGACCATTGAATCGAATACATTTATTTAAATTGCTAAAAGTGAAATCATGGAACTTTCAAGAAGTCTTCTATCGCCTTTGATTCGATTTTAGAATACGGATGGTTGAAATTGCACTGAATGTCAAAGTAACATTTTACAAAGTTGCAAATGCAATCAATTTGAGCGAAATGGCGGAATTTCTACGAAAATTGTCGTCAGATATGCAACTTTAGGGAACATCTTTTAGTGGTGATTTCGGTATGGTATGCTGGGGGATAGTTAAAAGAATGGAGTATCGTAAAAGCAAACATATTTCTTCATATAGCTTTATTCTATTTTATTATGCTTGTATGATCCAAATAACCAGAACAGGGGATGAGGAAAATCCACCCCATGAAATATTCACAAATTGGTGGCAAGGACTTATCCTGCTGCAAAGTCTATAATCGTTCATCAAATTTATCTCTGATGGGTTTTCCCGGCTTTTCGGGTTACCAGTGCAACATTTGAAATTTATAGCACCGTCGAGTGCCACATTTATATATAAAATAACATGGTGGCATATGGGGCAGAATCCTCTTAAATACACACATACCGATACAAACATATTTGATAGCGGAAAATAACCTCAATTGCTGACCATACAGAAAATAGCGAAAAGTTCAAGTGTCAGCTTGAGGATTAAAAGGTTTTCCACACGGGATTTGACATAGTGGCACCGACAATTCGTTCTCATTCCGCAAGACTTCTATTGATGTGGGAAATAAATGACCAAACCATTAGTTTTAAGTTATGTCACTGTGCAAAAAAAAATCAACTCTGAATGGCACCAAAACAGTTTTAATTTATGCTCAACATATGAATCATTGCATGTAGCAAAAACAACAACAACAACAACAACAACGACGGTCGGAAAAGTTTTTCGGATAAACTTTCGCTTGAAAAGATTTACTTCAAGTTTTCCAGTAGATTTTTTCTACGATGACAACGACAAGATAAAAGAGTGAATAAATGGCGCGTACCGAAATGGCCTTTTGTCGATGATTAATCTTCGGATGGGGGATAAAGTTTAAATTGAATCACATGCAGTGTAGAAAAGAAAAGCTAACGGCCTGACCCCCAAAAAGTGGGTGAAATTTTCTGCCCCATAGCCGGCAACTCCAAATGCAGTGGCTTTGGCGCTTTTCGACTTGAAACCGGGAGATGATTCCATAACTAATGGAATTTATGTTAACTTTTGCAAACGCCAAATAAATTCTAATAAAGGAATGTAATATTCAGCACTTTTTAGCACACTTTGTTAAATATTCATTATATTAAAGTGGCTTTCAACCGCACTTTTGCCCTTTGATCTTAACTTTTCCTGGTGTAAAATTTTTCCTGGTAACACTGTATTCGATGGGGTTCTAGTTGGGCTGGAAATAAATTTTTTGTTTATGAGATTCTTAGCGGGTAATAAAAAATCTCGTTACTAAGGCTTCATTTTTTTAAATGGTTTAATTTTTTTTGGGAACATTTAGTTAAGTTATTAGCAGAATTTTATAATTTCTGAACAAGAATTTTTTCGAAAATTCTGGAAGCGTCGTTACTGGTCCCAGCCACTGTCTTACTATCTTCGTGTAATTGAGATCTATGTGAAAAAAAACCAACATCAGGAGTGGTATTCCGTAACTTGTTTCAAGCGTTTGTTTCGAGTTAGAAGAAGAAGTAATATTCGCTGTCTTTGTTCCGATCAAGATAAATGACAGGGCGAAACAGAGACTGCGAATACTGCTTTTTCTTCTAACTCGAAACAAACACTTGAAACAAGTTACGAAATACCACTCCAGTTTTAAAACAAAACAACGTCAGATGTTCCGTAAAAATTTTCCCTGCGGCGCATTCATTTTTTATTATTTTGAGTGAAAACTGGCACGTTTATCTGAGAATGATGATTTTGCTGGCGCTTGGGGTTATATTTGATATTGCTTTCATAACACTTTGGTGTTAGGGGACGCTTGGCATTCCAGAAAAAATACAGAAAAGCAAAAAGCAAATGTTGCATTAAATTTGTTTTTTTTTGTTCATATAACTCGGCACCGTCTCAAAAGAAAATCCTAGGTGCGCCACTGTCTTTTAACAGTAGGTACAAATATTTAAAAAACTTAATTTCTTAAATTAATTACCAAGAAACCTCTACAATTTTTGGTTTCCGAAATAATTTGTTGTTTTTCGGGATTTGTTTTCAATACATTTCAATATTCAAAATTTCAACTCCTACCATGCAGATTTAGTGTCTTAGAACTGTTTTACAGGAAGAGGGGAATTTTTCAAGTGTACCAAAGAACCAAAAAAAAATTCAATAGAAACAATTCGTAACAAATAACCAAAATAATATTTAAATATATTAAACTAATACTACATTATAACTATAATAACCATGCTCCATATTTAATCATCCTGCAGTATATAATCGTCAACAGAATTTTTATAAAAAAAAGTAAAGAAATAGTAATACAAATCATAGGAAATCATAGAATATTTTACTCCAAAACCGAAATTACAATAACATTGTTCTTAAATTGTTTTAATTGAACTTACCGACTGTAGGTTTATTGCGATCTGAGTACATTCCGCGCGGAAGGGTTTGCGTACCTCCGACATAATAGGGAGCTGGTTTTCCGCTCTGAAAAAGAAACAAAAAAAACGTCAAGATTATGTTAATGTTTTTAAAAGAAAAACCCCTACTTAAGATTTACATGGAAAAAAGAAGAAAATATTTATGGTAAAAGGTAGAATGTGAAGTAGGTGCCATTTTGGGAGCATATCAGAGACTGGGAGCTTATAAGAAACGAAGGGAGCATATAAGAGACTTCATTAAAAATTAATAAAAGCGGAATTCGATTGCATAATCAGCTTCACAAAGGTTTTTTTTCGGTTAATTTAGTCTCAGACATTTCTTCTCATTTTTGTTTAATTCACCTGTCTAAATACCAACGACGTCAATTGCTATTTTTTCATATACCTACTGAAATATGGAGAGCACTTCACTTCAATTCACCTCACCTGACAGGTAAAAGTTAAAAGTATATATTCAGAAATCACTAACTTTCTTTGTTGTTGTCTCTCTTCACATTTACATATATTCAAGTGCGCTGTGATGCTATATTGGCATCTTAATGAAAAAAAGAAAGAAATTAAACCAAAGTAAAATTATGAATTTCATAATTAATAACATCGACAAGAAGTCAGCGAGCATCGCATCGGGTTTACATAACGAAAGTAAAATGGAGCAGAGCTCTAAGTTCACTTTTAGTTCGCATTTGCATATTAAATTGTTGAAGTAGTTTTTTTTTTGTAAACGTCAAGGAATTCTTTGAGCGACATGTAAAAATATTTCAGAGTTCAGGTAATTTAACTACCTTAAGCTTGTATGAAAAGAAATTTTTAAGAAACTTTCAATGGAATTTTGGGTGGTTTCTTGGAATAGTTTGAAAGGCGGTTACACCTAGCGAATGTTGTAAAATCGCTTGAAAAATTGAAATTACAGAGAATACTTTCAAAATTCTAATCGATTTCCCAACAGTCGTTGCAGTGCTTGATGCAACATGTAGTGGTTCCCAACATTTTTTTTTTATTCCTAACTACATTTTTTTCGCAAGTTTGAGGGGACTACGTATAAGAAAGTAAAACATAACAAAAGCTATAATTGCCAATCTGGCAATCATTGGAGACCCGTATGGTGATATTCGTATCAAAATTCGAACAGTTGTACCAAAATTTCACTTGGAAGTCAAACTTTCCAATAAGATTTTTTAAAATTTATTCTAATCGGATTTTGATGTATGGGAGTTTTATGTAGAATCATATCCTAAATAACTTTTGTTCTTGCACTTTTTTGATAAAATGCACCGTTTTTGAGATATTCACAAAAAACGATTTCGTTCGTATGGGGGGTACCCCCCCTGATGGTCCATTTTTGCCCATTAACGAACTTAGTTAACGAAAAATGGATCTGCGCAAAATTTCAAGTCTCTAGCTCAATCCGTGCACCCGCAATCCGCGCCAGAGACAGACAGACGGACAGACGGACAGACAGACGGACAGACAGACAGACGGACAGACAGACAAACGGACGGACGGACGGACGGACATGCAAAATTCAACTTTTTTTATCATTCTAAACACACTGGTTTAATTCATTTTTATGTGTGATGACGGGATCTTGGCGTTACAAACGGTAAGGCAAAGTTAATATACCCTTTGGTTTCACCATACGGGTATAAAAAGGTGGCGACCCAACGGCTGGGAAACCGTAGTATTATGAAATGAAAAAGCCTTCAATTTTCACGGGACCCGCAAAAACATATGAAAATTACACCCTTTAGTAAGACTTCTGACGACGACCAAAAATTTAAAGACTTCGCTTTCGGAAATTGACAGTTTAAAGATCGATTTTTTGAGG
This sequence comes from Chrysopilus asiliformis, assembly GCA_964034945.1. Lineage (NCBI taxonomy): Eukaryota > Metazoa > Arthropoda > Insecta > Diptera > Rhagionidae > Chrysopilus > Chrysopilus asiliformis. The sequence goes on along the minus strand of OZ035963.1, from coordinate 59,494,811 downwards.
AACCCCAAAATATTGAGAATAAGAGTATAGTTCTTTATGTCTGGACAATGAGAAAAAGGGTCCAAAAATTCAAAAATTAGCGAGACATTTTCTTTGGGGAAGTCCCTAAGTTCAAAAAATATATGTTCCCAAGTATCAGATGTTTTCTTTTGCAATAATTTGCTAGAATCCAATGCAACAACAACAAAAAAAAACCTGAGGACAGTAATTAAAAAAAGAGATAATTCCATAAACACTACCGCAATAAAATGCAATCAACTCTAAAGACCTTTAACATTTTGCCAAATAATATTTTTAATTTTCAACTGAATTTTTTTTTTATAAATAAAGATACCGCGAAACAATTTCGTAAGATCACGAATTTGTCATTACTCAGAGTTATACAATTTAATTTGTTGTTTTAAACTTGAATCTATTGTTAAACAATTTCTTCAGTTGTGCAAAAAGAAATTCACATAAACTGCTCTCCTCTTAAGACGAAAAATACAATCATTAATTCGCCATGGTCAATAATCATTTCCATCATCATTTATACATTTTTACGTAGTTACCTTCATTCAAACCGTCTATTATCGTATTATACCGAATGATTTTTGTGATTCACTTTACGATCATTTTGCAGTTTTGTAGAAAAACCAAAACTGCCCAATAAAATTTACCATTGCCGGTGAAGAAATCTGAAAAGTTATCGAAATCCATGGTAGAAATGTGACTCCAATGAGAAGCAAGGTAGACAGAAATTAATAATATTTCGAAGCGTGTTGATATCCGGCAGGTATTTAAGTCGAGAAAAACCACTTCAATAGAGATCAAATGGGGCCTATCAATGGTCAAAATTTAATCCAATTTCAGTAAGTCTATCGGTTTTATTTTCAATTTCGACATCGTTCGAAAAACCCCAAAAAATCGAAAAGTGTGTGGGACCGCCGAAGACCACAATTTGAATTAAAGTTCCTGATTAATCGAAATTACACTTTGAGGCTAGTTTTTTTTCGTAGATTAGGTAATCAATAGATTAGGCATGCAACTTTTCACTCATCATAATTGAGTGGAAAAAATTTGACTCAATTACGATGAGTAAAAGAAAGGATGCTCGGTTGATTCACATATGATAATCTATGCTCAAAACATCGTGGAGAAAAATTATGTTGAATTTGTAAACAAAAATACAAAATGGTCAGTCAACTGTTTGGTTAAATATTTCTCATTCAAATCTCGATTGAAAACACATAGAAAAAAAACATAGCGTATAGCAACGGAATAAACAAATAAACCTGAATTAAAAGCAGACACAAGCCATAATATCTCATCTGGTATGGACTTAAAATCGAGTAAATTTTCAATTTTCCAACAGAATTAGAGAAGATGGCAAAACATAATAGGAAAAAATCAATTAAGTAACATTGCTAGCAGAAATTATCAAAGAATTTAAATACGAAATACGAAATTCTGTTCACGATTTCATAAATTTTTATTTCCTTCAATTGAATTTCACTATTCGGAGCGTTTTCTAACAATTTATCGGGCGTCTTGGGTGCTTTAGGCGGTCTTATAATGTGGCTTGGAAATATTTTCCTATTAAGTTGTTTGTAAACTGAATGCGATTAGTCATCCACATAAAATCAGTTATTCTCAAAGTAGCTTATTTGGTATTTTTTTAAAATTTTAATACTATATTCTTTTTGGCAAACTTTTAATTGATCTAAGAGGTTTTTTTTCAAAAAAAAATGTAAGCTAAATTAAATAGATTTAAATGATAAGAAACTTCTGTATGGAAAAGTTATGTGAAATGGAATTCTAAACACTTTTGGTCCTTATAAACATAGTGCTAAAATACTCATTGCCAGAGAAAATTGTAAAGACCATTTGATTTGTATTTGGGACGATGAAAAGAATTTCTCTATGATTTTGCTGCAATCTTTGGTAGTGTTTGTTATTAAAAAATTAGGACGCAAACCCCTTATTTATTATAGATTTTCCATAAATATGTCAATCTGTTGACATATTTATGGAAAATCTTTACTAAAAAAAGTGGTTTGCGTCCTAATTAGTTGAAGATGGTAACGCAATTTTCTAGCAATATTTTTTGTGTTACAAAAAATCAAAACTTACATTTATTTCTCATAAAAAGCAGAAATTGCCTTCCTGTGCAACCCATAAAAACCGGCCCATTTTACAACACAATTTGCAGCAGAAGCTGAGCACTTCCAACATTAAACTTCTATGAGTTTTATTGATGGCAATAAATGGAAATTGCAATATTTAGTGATAATAAAGCAATTATACCCACATTAGCAAATTATGTGTTAAATTTCACTAAAAAATGGTCTTTAAAAACTGCTCTAGAGGAAAAATTTCCTCAGTTCAAACCCCCACCGAAACTCGAAAGTGGGTGGCCAAGCAATGGTAATTGGCGCTAAAACCACTGAATTTCTAGTAAAAAAAAACCTACCAGCATGAAATCTATAGTAATATTAAGCAAAATTGCATTGCATTGTTGTACAACTCCAGTAATTCGGATGAATTGCAGCATAAAACAATAAAACAAAAGTCGATTATGTTATTAATGCTGCTAGCATAAACGACGCGACGCCCGTAAACATGGCGGGTAGAAATTTGTTTGCTCAACAAGGCGGCAAAATTTGTCATAAGCAATTATTGTCGCAAAAGTCTAATTACACAAGGAAAAATATTCATAATTGCTTTGCCTTCACTGTTTTTTTTTTTTTTGGTTTCCACTGTGTATGAAAACCGAAAGCTGGCTAAACAAATCATAAATCCTGTTGGTTTGATGGTTTTTATTGTTAATTTGGTGGTAACATAATTAACTATTTTGCGGTTCGTTCGATTGGGTGTTTCGGGCTTGACTACGACGAATCGGAGTGTGTTTAAATTACGCACAGATTGTGAACACATTCTTTGGTATATAATTTTGCATCCATTTATTAGTCGGAGAGCATTAAAATTCCAGAAATTTATATGATTTTGACGTGAGTTATAATATTTTTTGTTGTTGTTTTTTTCTGTATGTTTTTGATAGAAGTTCAAATGCGTTATGTTCACTTGAACTCATAAATTGAAAACATACATTGTGAATCGAAGTTCTACGCAATTTTTTTGGATTCCAAATGGGATTCCATGGTAACTATTAGAATTAGAGGGAGCAAGTCCCCGTTATGAAGATCCGATAGTGGGAGGGGGGAGTGATGGATTCTCTTGTTGGGCTTTCAAGGTCGACACCCTAATAAATTTTCGGTCGATAAAAAAAAAATTGAAAATATTTTGCGGGATTTTTCTGGGAAACAGTCGTTTCTTGATGCCCACATTCCAACTCTTATAGACTTGTCACCTAAAATGACACGACTCTCTTTCGAATCATAACTTTCTACTCCCACGTAATCTTCCGTAATTGACACCCACTTTTTTTAATACGAATTTTCTTCATTAAAATTTTGTTTATTTGAATAATCCAAACATTGATAAAAAAAATGTGGATAAAATAAACATAATTCAAGCCGAGTGTGAGATTTGCCCTGCCGCAAAAGTCTATCAGAATCAGGGTCTTATTTTCTACGAAAGTTCCAGTTTCTAGCGAATTTTTGCTCATACAGTTTTTTTTCCCAGAAAAATTACATATTTTGTTTGATTCAAATTGGTCAAAATTAAACTCTGTTTTAAAATCAGGAAGAACATGTTATCTACAATCTCGCTTACTACATACATATTTCATCTCTAACTAAATTTAGTATGTTGATCACCTAATTTTTGCGCGAAAGTGGTTTTCGTTCCTTGTTTTCGGAACATTTTTTTTATAATCCACAAAATCAATGATAGTTAATGCGGTATGTTTGTGATTTTTTTAATCACATTTTTTTAAATTATTTACCAAAGAAATTGCAATGTTAGTTGCAAAAATAAACAAACGGTCATTAAATAAAACCAGTAGAGTTATCGAATCCCAAAACAGGTGATTTATTGACTTTTATCTTTTAGCAAGCATGTAACATTTCGTTGTTTGCTTAATTTAACGATTTTTCTTCATGTGTGCCCAAAAAACCATGCAGAGATCGTAAAAATTTATACCGAAAAAAACGTGCGAATCGTGGAAAAGTTGAAATATAAAGTATGGTGTTTTTTTTTCACTTTTTTCGGTAATGTGGTCACGAAAACTTTTTAATTGTTTACATTCATTTTATTCGTAACGGATGATGGTTACATAACTTAATAATTTGTCGCATATGATGATCCGAAAATATCATTGGTGGCTTGAATTCTTTTTGGTTTAATAAAAAAAAATGTGCAAAAGACCAAAAAGCTTTTTCAGATTTCATTAATTTTGGCGCGATTAGGGGAGGAACGTGAGGGTGGCAGCAGAGGGTCAAAGGAAAACATGTATATTCTGTGACATATTCACAAAATTACAGTGAAAGGTTGAATTACCTGTTGTGTATGACATATACAAGAAAGTAGGAATTTTTAGAGCGTTCCCAATTTTTTTAAAATGCGAACTTTTTTCTCTGCTGTTGTCTGAAAATTTAAACCGTACAAACGCATTAAAATGTTATTTAATTTCTTGTGCGGATTTTTTCCCTCATTTACGAGACCAACTGTAAAAAACCGCGATACCTACCTTCTGATGGATATGCCGCAGAGTTGCATTATGGGCTGCATAAACCATTTTACTGCATCGCGTAATGTTGGGGATATGACATGGATTTGGCTGTAGCCAATTTTTGGTGTAGTGAAGCGAGCCAAAATCCGGTCATTCGCCTCGGTTCGCAATTAGGTGAGAAAGGGATTTAATTTAAAATTAAAGAGTGGAGCACGTGTAATAAACATTGAAGTACGTGGTTTAAGAAAATGTACCAGAAAATGTATAAATTCTGCTTTCCCTGGAAGATCAGCATCATTGCTGTAAGATCAGCATCAAATCGCAGCGAATTTAGTTTCTTATTGACATTTAAGATGACTGCTGAGTTATTGCGGTGTGTTGAATATATTGCGGTTTCCTGATTGTCGTTGGAAATCATTTACCTTAGAATTAATGTTAATCGAGTACCCTTTTGAAACTGTAGTAAGTGTACTGTTGGTACAGACTAGACTTGAGAAAAGGATGGTTTTCAGGCAATTTTCTTGAATTGCTAGTTTTAAGAAAAGAGAGGAAAGACGGATGTCCAAAATTTACAATTGCATCACTGAGTTTAATCGAACCATTCTTCGGTTACAGAAAAATTAATAACTTTTTTTACGTTATTGAAAATTGAGGAACCAAAAATATGGAGAACAAAAAAATTGAAGACTTTTTTTGGGAGTTGCACGCTTAATTTCCGAAAGTTTTAGTCTATCTCTCTTTCTTGGGATTTAGGAACTGTCCATACAATACGTCACACTAATTTTAAATTCTTCCATCCACCCTCCCCCTCTCTCTCCCCATCTTCAACAATTTTTCGTGATTTTTTGTATGGAGTTTAGTACCGCGGTCACACTACTGCAGACCACCCCCTAAAAGTGTGACGTATTTTATTTACGTCACACTTTTAGGTCCCTTATGATCTTTAATGAAAATTGGTTAATTGTTTTTCATTAAATTAAAATTTCAAGGAATTAAATTAAATATTGTTTGATAACATTTTTATCAGTGGCGTAAATACGAAGGGGGGGGGGGGGGGGGGGACAAGATCCCGCAATGTGGTTCCCAAAAAAAAAACTCCTCTAAAAGTGGTTTTGAAATTTTCAGTTTCTTTAAAGAAGCCTTCATTTTTTCGGTTGTTTTGCCTAATGAAGATTCGATAAAAGGGTTCAAAGAGTTTTCGTATCCCGCGGGGTGAAAGGGAAGGCTATAAAATTTGTGCGCCACTGATTTTTATCGATGTTTTTTTCAATTTTTAAAACCTCGTTCGCCGTGGTTTTTTTAATTGAATAAATTATGGAAGCTTTTAGTAGTATTAGTAACTTTAGTACTAATACCAAAATTATTAATTATACGTAAGAAAAATAAATCCGCATTTTCCCATAAAAACCTCAGCTGGTATTTGTTTCTTTTCTCTAAAAACTGAAAAAAAAAATGAAATAAAATTGAAAATAACCTTTTGATAGAATAAGCTCTGAAGATTTAAGAAAGCTGTGAGTGTTAAATGCCTTCACAAAACATTTCTAATAAAAAGTTTTCTTCTTGACATTTAAAATACTTAAAAACCCTCTTCCGCCCGCGACTACTGACTGACTGACTGACTGGCGCTAAAAATGACTGACATCAATATTAAACTCGTGACATGGAAAATCCTGTTTTGCCTTCAGTTTTTCGCTATTTACAAAAGTATAATCTTATTAAAGAAAAATTATTTCTCACAGAAAATATAAATTTTCTCCGCGAACAACATCTTCACAATTTACCAAAAATGGGAGCTTAAATTGTAATTAACAGTGAAAATGTTTGAAAGAGTTTAAATGCGAGACAATTCTCTTTCATATCGCATCGCGCATCTGTAAGTCCCTGGGGGCGAAATTGTGGTATTTCTGGGACCTGTAAATAATGTGTCCTGGAAAATTACAGGAATGGGCAACAACCAAATATGAAATAGAATGAAAGAAAATCTACAATTTCCATTACTGAATGATCCTAATTGGCAATTGTCTTACAGACGAGAATCGTATCTTCTTCTAAGGCTGTTTTGGCGTAAGTTCGTGGCCTTCCAAATATACCAGGATCCCGTCTTGGTTACGAAAATGTAAGAAATCGAGAACAGGAACTTAAAAACTTGACTAACAGTACTAATTTTTGTACATTTTCTATTTTCGCATACATAAAAAGGACGAACGCGAAAAGGATCCTTACGAGTTCACACTATTTATCACCGGTGCTCAACAACGCGAGAGTGGTATATAGTACAGATTTCTGCTATAAATGAAGAAGAGCCCCCCTCCCCCTCCTCCCTATTTCCGCCTTGTGAATACTAAATGGCAGTTAGTTTGCCACCGCACCAAAAATGTTGTAAATGTGTCCTAATTATCTACTAAAAAGGACTATGAAATCAAAGGGTGGGTATGTCTGCTGGGATTCGCTATATATCAGTTACATTGGATACTCGAATCCTTGCTGAGCCCTAGTCAGCCTCTGGGCGCTAAATTACTGCAATTCTTTTTGCTAATTGCCTTAAATTTACGGTATATGTGCATATTTATCTTAGCGTCTTTCTTTGGAAAGTTTCTCACTCCAAAATGGATGTCTGGAAATGATGCCAAGCGTATAGCGTAATCGAAAGTCAACGTCGGTTGCCGATTATGTCTTTACATATAATTTCATTTAATTTTACATAATTTTTTTTTTAAGTTCCGAAACAAACGTGGCTTCTTAAGTGGTAAGAGCAATTAAAAGTTTTCGGTTCAAAGATTCGTTTGATTGCTCGATTATTTGTGATTTGCAATTGACGGGTGGCCGATATTTTAAGAAGTTTTTGCTTTCAAGCATAAAAATGGCAGACGAAAGAATTTTTAAAAAAGCGATTTTCTCAGATTTTAAAATTTAATTTTATTTGTTTGCTATGCAAATCAAAACCTTTTGTGAAGGCGAAAACTTCTAAATGTGCTTGGCTGGCTTTAAAAATCACGCAGTGCTGCAAAGCCTTAGCTTTTACGAAAACGCTTTCAAAAAACTCCTATGATTTGCACTACGATTTGCGTGAAAAAAAATGGGAAAATTTATTTTACATGCAGAAATTGTTTTCCCAATTCTTTGACATTTTAATTAAATATGCAAAACATAGTTTGGGCTGGGAGTTTGGTGTATTTTTTTTTGTCTGCGGCGCATTTATTCAATGAATTTCCATCTAAAGTAGCGTTGCCAGCACTAGTTTTAGAAAAAGTATTACTAATGAGCGAAAAAAAAATGCAATGCGCCGCAAGTAATGTGACGATTGCGAAAAATTAAATTAATTTCTGTTTGGGAATAGCTCCCGATTTAAACCATAGGTACTGTTTAAAAAAATCGCATGCGGCGCATATTTTATTAGCATTTTTTCCAAATTCCTACGAATCCAAGTCATGTTTTGTTTTCTAGAATTGTTGCATGTATGTAAAATTTGTTAACGCGTTTTTGTTCCGTTTTAGCTATCCTTATCCACCACCGATCATCTTGTAACGGGTGGACCCAAAACATATGGTCACCCTACTCAAGAGCGAAAGAGTGGGATACACAGAAAAAAATAATTTTTTATTATTTACAAAATGGGTTTAACAAAAAAAAATTCGTAAATATTACTGAAGTTTTGTATATACTTCGTAATATTAACAAATATTTTTTCGTATAGTTACTAAAATTTGTTAATATTACGAAGTAATACAAAACTTCAGTAATATTTACGAATTTTTTTTTGTTAAACCATTTATTTTTTCCTGTGTAGAAAGGGTAAAATTTTTTGTTAGAATTGCTGGGGAAAGTAGAAAAAAAAGTTTACAGAGTGAGAGGGTAAATTTAAGAGTAATAAAGAAAGTAGCTTCTCTTTATGATATTAATATGACTTTCACAATATATTTTAATTTGGAATTTCATGTTCGCTAAAATTTCATGCTGTAGCAGTAAAATAGCATAAATTTAACAAAACGTCAAAGCACAAATATCAAACGATATGTAGTTTCCAATTTACCAAAAATACATAAATCACATAAATAAATTCGAAATCCTGGTAAATTCTATACAGGCATAGATTTGGAAACATTTCCTGGGGTCGTAATATAATTGCAGTAATTCCCTTAAAAACTGTTACTAACAAGCTTTTAGATATATATTTTTATCCTTAAAAACAGTCGTTATTCAATTTCGCAATAAAACTGTATTCATTAACAAACTAGGAAACATTATTATTGATCCAATTAAAATTACGGAATTGTTTGACTTTCATCCAGAGAGTTCAACTGTGTATCTACGATACACAAATAGAGTTATCCAACAATTTTTGGATGAATTCCGAAATATAGGCTTTTGGTCATCCGTTCTGGATCTTTGTATATCCGTAACGTAAAATTCATTAAAATACATAGCAAGAAATATGCTTGAATTGAAAATCCATTGCATTTGATTGCAGGTCTATATGTTGGGAAAATCCACTCAAATTGCCACGAAATCGCATGGAGTGCATGAAAAATTCCAGAGGAAATCCTTTTCAGGATTGTTTATGGAACGATCAAAGCGAACGATAATTAAGTTCTGGAACATTTTGATTGAACATTTTCTATTTATAAAGTTATAAAAGCAAACAAGGCAGTACTTGCAATAAAAATAGGTGGAAAAATAATAGCAAGTGAAACCGATTTGGATTTTTTATCTGCCTAATGGAAATTCATCCTTTTGATTGCTTTAATTTCGCTGTCAGGTAGGAAGGACGACCTACGACTAGTGTACGGAAATAAACAGACAATTCAGATAACAGGAGGTACATTGCTAAGGGATGGTTTATCAAAATGTGTACTAAGTGGGAGTTGAGGCGAGTACACGACGATAGCAAAGTTAATCAATTTTAATGTGACTTCAAGTTTACCTAAAGATAGTCATCTTTACAGGTGAGGCGACTTTTGTTAAGGATTCATCAGCGGGCCACGACAAACAATGTGGATCCTGCAGCGTCCAACTTGAATTTCACCCAATGGGGGGTTTGAGGTAAAACAAACAGCAAGAGTTAAATTTTGATTTGTTGCCATTTTACTCGACTGTCGACCATTTCACAGCCGAAATTCTGTCATAAATTTCTACTGAGTGTTGAATTCGTTGTAAGAATTACGAAATTCTGCCTTTGCCACACCTGTTCGACCCCCTGAAAACCACCCCTCCTCGAAAAGCATTTAAATTTCCTTAAATATTCCGAATTGAGTGGCATTTCAGCGTCTTGGGGCGATTTACGGAAGCAATTAAATCGAACTTCTTGCTGCCTTTGCTGGCTGGCTGGTAGGTACTTAAATTCTAGTTAAATGGTGAATAATGGCTAAGAGAGTTTCTTTTTTGATATAAAAACGACATTTAGAAACAATTGATTTTTAGCCTCGGCACAGTCCCCTCAAGCGGATATTTTTCGCCTCCATCAATTTAGAGCAATTTCTTGACGATCAAATGGGATTTTGCCTTAAAGACCGTGAAAAATCGAAGGCTATTAGTGAGTAAAACGAATAAATTTCCGAGGAAATTATTCTTAACGCATAGAAAAATGGAATTTAAATCCTGGTTCAATGCTTATGACTTATGCTGAAATGTATTTATTGATAATTGCTTTATTTTGTATGAATGAGAAATAAATTATTATTAACGTTTTATTGCTTTTGTCAGAGGGTTTTCAGAATGGAATTTTATTTGAAAGAAATATATTTACTTAGCGTTTTTTTGTTTTGCTCAGATTTAGTGACGGAAACCAAAAACCGTGAACTTTAAAAATGCGGAATGTGTCAATGAAATTTTTTTTTAATTAAATCAATTTTAAATACTTCGATATAATACGGTATTTGTGTATTTTACAGGTGAAACATTGAAGGAAATTCTAAAAAAATATTTGTTTAAATGCTTGAAATCGAATTTTCGTAAAGCATTTTTTTTAGAGAAAAACAAGTTTAAGGCAAATACTAAGAAAGTACCTGTCCATAAAATACATTACACATTCTGACATGTAGGAGGTAGTATGAAATTCCGGACAAAATGTTGCGACAAAACGCCATGATAAGGAGAGGAAGGATGGAGGGACAGAGATTTGAAAATTTTCTTTACGATTTTCACTAAAACTTTTTTTTTTGTTAAACTTGTAAGAATAAGAAGTTCACAGAATATGACTTTACCTAATTTTTCACACATTAAATTTCAATTAGGTTTTGCTCTTTGGGACCAATGTTTAAATTTTCGGTCGCTGAGCAGTGTTTAAAACGGGTATAAAATTTTCAAACTCTAGCCGCTACTATGAAATTTTGAAACTCTTTTTGAAACTATGAAACTCTTTTCATGGAGTGAGGATAGGTGGTGGAGAGTGGGGTTGGTGGGTTGGCGATCTTAATAGTTACGCCACTGATAGACAAACAAAACCCAATTTTTGGATTTCCACATCACAAACTATTTTTAAGTATTCTTCCTACAACAGAAAATTCTAATACCGAATCCGAACTCTTGGCAAATGCAGGCAAATCACATTCACGGTTGGCAGGGGCGTTTTTTTTTTTGTGAATTAAATTACATTTCTTGCTATTTATCTGGCGTAAAATTTCGGTTTATGATATATTTTGTAAATTTTGTATCGTAAACCGAAATTTTAAGTGGAAAAATGTGATTTAATTTTAAAAAAAAGTACCCAACCCTGTAACTGTGAACCCGCATTCGGCGAGTGTGTGGTTCCGGCATGAGAACATATTTTTGAGAAACTAACCTTCGAAGCCTCTGAATTTTTTTATAATTTTTGTTCATTTTTCTAGGATTTGCAGTGATCTGAAAAAATATTCTTTGCGATTGAAAAATCTTTAAAGTTTATGGTTGTAGAAAATAAAAGTGGCGGTCCACAACAAAGAAAACTTGGGAACCGCTGATATTAAATTAGTATGAACAAATCCGTATACGACATGGATTTATGATTTTTATTCTTAGAAAATTGAGTATATTTTTATAAGATCAACAAAATTGTATCTTAAGTCAGGCCAGGTTTTCCCCGAAATTTCAACTTAACTAAAAATGCAAAAAAAACTAAAATTAAGGTTAAATTGGTCGTCATAAATAGGTAAACGAAAACCACACAAAAATCATAAAAACCTAAAATTGTGAATTCAACTTTTGAAGTTTTGAATTATTCCCAAACCATAAACATCTATAGATAAAATGAGACCCCAACATCTATAGATACAGAATTCATGTTTCGTTGACCATATTTTAGACTTCGCGCATTATTCCTAACAAATGTAAGACACCCGCGCGTAAATATGTAAGCGCACAGGTATGACAACGATATGGTTGTCAACAATAGGTAAAAACTTCCTATTTTTCATTAATGTGTTAACTTGTCAAAGTTTTATCGTTGATTTTTGTTTATTTTGTTGCAGTAGACGTGATGCACATTATGCAAATGATCTTACGTTAATAGAAAATGAATTTTCATATCGTAATTTCTCAAACCCATGGGAAAAGTCGCGATTTTGTTGGCAGAGTACTTCATTACGGAACAATTTCTTCAAAATACAAATGGCTAGATGGACAATTGCAGTTTTAATGACGCGGACTTAGAAAATCGTCTCAAATTTCAACGATTTCAAACAATAACGGAAATATTGGCCAAAAGAAAAGCTCAATCTGTCGATCACGAATCGATTTCGCAATCCATTGAGTCGACAAATCTCATAAGCGACACAGAGGAGAAATATTTGTGTCGGTTTGTTACCAGTTTGTGCGCAAAAGGTACAAAGCGACACGACTTGAAAGAGTTAAATGTGATTGAAGAAAAACTAGTTGCGAAATTACACAATCGAGTAATCCATTTGATTGCAGTTAGATAGATAGATTACTTATAATATTATAGTCGACCACGCATTGGGGCACCAGGAGGGGTTTTTTTTTCTAGTAGAAAAATGGAAAATATTTTCTATGCCAACCTATTTACATGGAAAATCACCAGATGGTAAATTTTGTGCGTCGATTCGAACATTAAATAACTATTGAAGATTGATCATTTAATTGATTACCGGTGGATAATGGATATTGGAGTTATTATTGGATTTTGTTATTATTGGATACTTAAATTAATTTGACTATTTGAGAAACTTTTAATAAAATGTGTAGTCGATTTAAATCCATTATTATAATAATTTTATATAACCGAAAAAAAAATAAAAAGCGCGGAAAATTTCTCAAAAATTTCTTTTGGTATAATATTTGTGAGAATTTATAATTTCGTAGTTAAATATTGAGCTTATAGGTATATCGAATAGATCGGCAGTGTGGCTTAGTGGGTAAGTCATTGAGGTGGTGAAAAAAAGGTTCTGTTGTTTCGAGTCATTATAGCAAATTTCCCCAACTATGGCTTGCACTCTGAAGGTGCGAAGAAAAATATTGTGAAATCTCTAGCGTTATTTTGGCTGTTGGTGAAGCAATTTTTTGACTGTTGGTGAAGCATTGAAGAAGAAGGCATACCTATTATAACGACAAAACTTTATGGAGGTTATTATAAGGAACTGTTTAGCATTTATGGGGTTATAATTTTTTTTTAGACTCTGTATGTCCCAAATTTGCTCGAAAACCACTGAACCGATGCTTTTGTTTTTCTCTACAGACGTAGCCAATCATTTTTGGTGTTTTAGTGTATGACTCGTATCTATTACTATATTAGATACATTTCTTTTGCCAGATACGTGCCAAACACCAAAAATGGGAAACACAAAAAAATCGGTTCAATGATTTCGAGTCAAAAACAGACTTAAAATAATGGCGCTTTTCAATCTACCCTCCTCCCCCTACACCCTTCTTTTACACCTTTTCTTTAAACAACTTCTTAACAACCTTTTCCTATTTTTTGCCACCAGAGTAGAAACAACCGTTCAACGTTCCAAATCGAGCATTAGCTTTTAATTTCATAAAATCTAGATTAGGAATGCTGATTAATACAACTTTTTTTTCCTGTCCAATTGTAGAAGAGTGGACAAATTCGCGGCAAACTTGAGGATTTTTAAAAAGGAATACCCCAACGCCCTTGATCCAATCTGAAGCCCAGATTCGCATATACGTTTATGGAAAATTGGACAGGTTGGCACTAAACGAGAGCAGGCTTTTTTTCTGCAGTCAACAACATAGCCCGTCACTTATCTCGATTATGCACCACAATCGATGTCGACAGTCTCGATCCAGTTCGATTGCATACTTGGGTTGCATTTTTCTTTTACTTTTCGTGAAAAACCAGTATTTATATTTTTATTCACTTTCATTTTCATTTAATCGGCGCAACTCAGCCAGCCTACGGAGTCAGATCTCCTAAATGATCTCGACGGATCGTAATTATCGAAAGAGTCAACCTCTTGATTGCCGACCGACGAAGACAAGGTGGTAGTCGGTCGATTATATGAAACCGAGAGTGGTCAGAATCACGTATGACGCCGACTTTACCACCTGGTCGCCGCCACGTTCAATTTCCCGCGTGCCAATGGAGATCACTGCCAGCGGAGTGCCGCGTTTACCTTTTGGTGCGTCACAGATCGCGGAAAGGTAGCGGTTTAGGTGTGCATGCACATAGCAGTCCGTAAATAACTGAAAATTGTGAAAAATGCCAAGAAAATCCACACCATCGCCATGTGCAGCAGCGGTGGGTTCAAGAAAGAGATAAAGAAAAACTTGTATGGATTGCGCGCGGTTGGGTTTGAATTTTTCGGCTCTACAGCCTGAGCACTTCATTAGCGGCCTGTCAGTTACCTTTGAGTAACAGTCACGAGCAGACGTTCATATAGAAAATCGTCCGAAACACATCCCAGCATGATCAGCAATAGAGCTCTAACGATCATCGCGATCGTGCAGTTCACATCCCTAGCGGGCATAGTTCAAGGATGGAAGCCAATTCCGGGACCTCCGACAGCGTTCAGTATTACTCAGTCACATCCTGCAGTGGGAGCTTCCCTGCACGCTCACAACACGATCGTGGAAGCGGCTGGAGGATCAACTGGAATTGAGCAGCCAGTGATTAGCTATCGAGGACGCGGCAGGGCTTCCAGTTCGGTGACAACGTTTTTGGATGATCAACCGCAGAGCCATGAGAGTGTCCTGATCGAGGATGATCCGTTCACGGGATACGATTATAGCGATCCAAGCGGTGATTCTGGCGATGATTCGAAAGTCGAGGCGAGGCTGTTCGGCCATGCGTTTTCCGAGGTGTGTAGTGAAAGTGGTAAAGGATATGCCGTTGAAATAGTTTTTAAATTGCGGTTCCCGAAAATTTGTGCCAAGGAGTGTTTTGTTTTTCTCAGCAACTGATTTTCTTTCATTTTATTTTTGGTGGTTTTTTGAACGATTCTTGTTCTAAAATTTTATGTTTTTTCCGGATATTGGAAATTTTAAAAACTAAGAAAAATACGAAAATTTTAAATTGTTTTAACAAAAAAGGTTTTTAATCCCTTTTGTATATTTTTTTTTAAAATACTGTAGGGATTTTATTTTTTTTAATTTAATTTTCTTTAAATATTGAGAATATTCTAATTTTTTAAAATCTAGCAAAAAAAAAATTAAAATCGTTTTTCAAAAATAAAAAAAAAAATAAATAAATAAAATCGTTTTTCGAAAAACCAAAAAAATTTAAAATCGTTTTTCAAAAAGCCCAAAAAATTTCAAAATTCAGTTGCTGAAAAAAATCAAAGCATTTTAATTGAAAATTGTTAAAAATCATTTTTAGGATGTGTGTAGTGTGGATAAATATGCATTTGAGCACGAAGGCACAGTTCAATATCAGCACAAAATGCCAAAATTGGACCAATTTACACTTTGTATGTGGATGCGTTTTACAAATCATAGTGCGGATCACACAATGTTTACTTATGCAGGTGAGTTACAAAGAATTAAAAAAGAAATTTTGTTCTAAAATTTAATTAGAAAAAATAGAAATTGCTTGCGTCGGATAGAGTTATAAATGGAATGCGCTGGTCTTGCGATTTTAATGAAAAAATTAGTTTTAAAATATTTAAAAGCCACTTGGAAAACTAAATTTAAGTAAAAGTGCACACCTGAAAACCACAAGCACGAAAGAAACAAAAAAAAATCATCAACAATTTCAATTCAAATTCTAACGACTATAAAGACAGGCAGACAGACTAAACCACAGTTCATCGTTATCTAAAGAACAGAAAACCTCCGTCCAGACATAAAGATTGAGGGGAAATTTCACGTCAGTTTAGAAAATAAATAAAGTAGGGAAAAATCCATTCAGAATATCCTGAATACAGACATTTTGTGGTGTATTTTATTTCACTTAAGCAAACATCTTTCGAAAGTCTACTTTATTAAAAAAAATGTCAACAGAGAAATCATTTTGGTGAGCATAAGGAGACCATTAAAAGCGGATAGCAAACATTACGATAGGATCCAACCCTCTGTATACGATTATAACGCCCAGCCAAGTGAGGTTTCATCCCTCTAGGCTCGTTTAATTTTGGCGACCTTTTTCCCAACGCCATCCACGCACATTTTTGGGAGGACTTGGGAATGTGTGTTGGTAGAAAAGTTGCATTTCGGCGTTAAAATTATTTGTATGGTCACGAATATTTTATGGTTGAGCGTTGAAATGGGAGAATTTGTGGGTTAAAAATTGTTCGGGGGTCGAGTATAAAATCATGTTTTACAAATGACGCAATTGGTTACCGTCGCACCTGAATCGAATGGACTTTTAATGGGATAAAAGAGAAGACTTTCGGACTAAAACAGAAATTTTGGTGACGACAATTAAAAAAAAAACTTTTTTAGCCTGCAAAAAAAATAAAAATGAAAGACGCAACCCAATACATGCCTGTGGCTTGAGAATGGAGTTACGAACGATCAGAAAAAGATATGATCTCAAAACAAAAGGGGAAAAGGAAAACTTCGGCCCCCAGAATTATGGCAGTTGCATAGGTAGAGTGTGGTTATTTCGAAGGGGGAGGGGGTATCAACACTTGCGGGACCCAAAGATTTTTCTCACGAAAATTTGAACAAATTTTTTGTGATTTGCGGATTCCCCATCGCTAAAAACTTCACTCTTTCGCGCTTCCTCACATTCTTTCCCATGCTTTGCTGCACTACTGAGTACCAAGTATTGGTGGGCCAAAGGACAGAAAATGTAATTTTGCTTACAGAATCATAAATTTTTTCCAGAAAACGAATAAATTTAGTCCAAGATAAGAGAAATCAGTGAAAATAATTCTGAAATAAAATAAAGGGAACAAACTTTCTTTGTGACGACTATTTTTTTGTCAAAAAATCTTACGTGGTGGTTATGAGGACGGCACGCCAATTTTTGTAATTTTTAATCCCCTCTCATCCCACTGACATGCTTTTTATTCTGGATGAATTTCAATATCGTTCCCTCCTTCCCCTGAAGAGTGATAAATTTTAGTACCAAACGAGTTTTTTACGTTTTAGAGAATCAAAAAAATTACAATCTCTCCCAATCGGGTTCGTCTGTTCCTACGTCAGAGATGAACTTTTTTCTGTTGGTTACAAAATCAGAATTTGTTGTTTTAGCTTGTCTAAACATATTAGGTCTGAGCTTTCGAATGGTCCTTTTAGGCGTTGCTAGAGTCGCAGGTACCAAAAGAACACAACACCTATCCAGGTAAGTCCCTAAAGTGCGAAGCAAACTTGTTCATGGGGCCGTTTGAAAGTCGTAAAATTTTAGACGAACCAAAAGCCAACCCTTCTTTTGCCCATCATTATGGGATTCAAACAAAAAGCGGTTGAAGAGGGTTCCAAAAAATACCACCACATATATACTAAACCACATATTGGGGATATAAATTTCCAAAGGATTCTCATTGGGCAAGGAATACACTTCGAAATGGAATAAGTTTGCATAAAGTTATCACAAGCAGTTTAAGTAGATGAGAAATTCTCCAATTTCAATGTTATCCGGGAAAGTTTTTGTGAATTCTGATGGAAATTTTGCCCTTTGTTTACTTCGTCCTTGTAAGCTACAGCCACAGGAACCATCGCACTTGAGAGGACTTGAGAAATTGCTATCTGCATTAATTCGTGGGAATCCATTTCGTCACTTCGCTCCAATTCAACGGAGAAAAAGCAGGAAAAATGAAAATTTTACAGACTTTATACTAATGTTGATGGAATGATGATTTTGCACGAAGCAAAAGGAAGAGAACTTTGATCAAAATTGAATGTTATCTTTGGATTAAATCGTTTCGTCATAATCATATCCTTGTGCGCTTGATATATCATCATTTCGGCAACGACAAACTACTTGAATGGTATGAATTCGAGTTTCGGATGAATTGAAAAACTCGGCAAGTTTATTTGGTAAGAATGAAAACAAACACCAAAGTATATGGAAATATTTGAGAAGAAAATGAGACGAGGAAAACTTCACATTTCTAATTTTGTGTATTTGCTTAGAGATCTTTTGTCTGAGAAAATTCTTCTCTTTCGATGTTTTTTTTCAACTTCGACTTGCATTTAACAAAAAGAAAAATTTTTGACTTTAAGTGAAATTTCAGATGAAATCCTTTTAAGATGTTAAACTTCAACTCAGTTTTCGAATAGTTGTTGGAAGGAAATTGAAGATTTTACTTTTCTAAAGAGTCATTTCCTTCATTTGAGTTCGCAACGGTAATGCAATCCGGACGAAAAATGTGAATAAGACACCAAATTAAAAGTTAAACCCAATCGTGATCCCGAATAGAATGCACGGCAACCTTAAGTCAAACACAAAATCTAACAGCGAACAATAAAACCGAAATTCTTAGATCGTTTCTGGGATAATGGAAAAGACAACTTTTAAGCAAAGTTGCACTGAAACTTTTGCCAATGTCCTTTTCATCCACTAACAAACAAAAAAATAAAAGAATTGAAATAAAAGTGTTGAATGGAAGGAAGAGATTTTCCGGATACCACTTGAACTCAAGGAACAAAGATTAATTTCCCTATTGTTAGCAAGATTCAAGCCACATTTTGGGCTTCTATGGGACCTCAAATGATTAATATCTAAAAAAAAGTGATAATCGACCGTCCACCCTATTTTGTAACGTCTTTTTGATGTTCTTCAACGATTAAAAAATTCAAAGTTTTCTTTTAATGGACGATGATTTTAAAAAAATTTTGGATTTGGGAAACTTTTGATTATTTTGACGGAATGGGTGTAAAATCCGATAATAATGCCCACATCATAAACAGGCTGTGATCAACTTTCCAGTGAAAAACGGTCTGGAGAGTGGTTAAGTAAAAATCGCAGATTTAAAGACATCTAAATATTTTCCGGGAAAAGACGAGGGGGTCGGGAAAATGAGGAAGGATGATTGAAATGGAACAACAAATTTTATATAAAAAATAAAACATGACTCGGACGAAATTTTAAAAAAATCGAATTTAGGCAAAAACAATTAAAAAACGTTGCAGACGAAATTTTTGAAATAGAATGCGGAAAATTAAATCACTGGTCCTAACGACATTATCTTTCAAGATTTTTATTATCGTCTCCGTTGTTGATAGGTGGCAAAACCTTACAAATGTCGCAACAAAACTAACGTCACGGTTGGCAAAACTAACGTCACGGTTGACATAAATACTGCTTGAGCTGCAGCTGTAGCAGCAGGATAGAAAATTGATAAAAAATCTCAAATTTAAAACCCAAATTGTGCCTTGTGAGGTGTTGGACAGTCCATAAAATACGTAATGCATTTTGCGCAAGGGCGGGAGGGGGTGGGGAGTGGTTGAGCTTTTTTTTAATAGAGAGAATATATTAAAAAAAGTCATATACCTTCCGCGTTGGTAATGTTTACATCATGCCAGGACAAAAAACAACTTCCGTTAACTAAAAAAAATCTCACCTTTCCCTTTTAGGTTACGTGATTACATTTACCCACAATAGCATAAAATCTAATGTTGTTAAACGAGTATAAAACGCAAATTTACGTCTAACGACCATTAAAAACGCTCACATCACTCTTTATGAACGAAATCCCGTATATCCGTCTGCAAGGATCATCACATCACAGCCGACCATCATAGTGCCTACTGTTATGAGAGAGCCGATAGCAAAAAAAAGGATAATATTTATTACTACCGCACTGTAGGCGATTATCCAGCTTCAACACAAATTCGCATTTAGTCCACCTTTTTTATAACTTCAATCTCATTCAGGCTATACTAGGTAGAATAATCAAACAAAAAGACCAAATAAAATCTCCTGGCGTTAATAATAATGCGAGGGGATAACGTTTGCAGAAAGGCATGGGGCAAAAGTCAAGGAAATGTGAAGAAAATCCGTCAACCGAACTAAGAAGGAGAAAAAGGTGATACATAAGAAAATTCTGCTGCAATCACTTAAAAGTCCATCTGTCACTGTCGGCCTACATCCAAACTAAGCTAACGAGGATCGTTATTTTTCAGTTTTCGTGCTTCCCTCAGGATCTCTCGTCCCGAGACTTTACGACTTTTTGCTTTGTGACTTCAGAACTTCAATTTGCAACTAGCAAACAACAAAAATTACTACTTCGTTTGTCAGACCCCAACATGATTCCAGAAACCATAACTGGAGTTCCCGGATCTCGTCCTCAGCTTTTATTCCGGAGACTCAGCCTGGCAAAATTCCCAGTTTATTTTATTTTATTTTACTAGTCTCTGTGATTATTTATTTTTTTGCTGTTATTCCCAACTTTTCTTCCTATTTTTCTGTCTGTTAGTTGATCCCAACTACTTCTGGTCGGGAACAGGTCCAGGCTTTAGTCCTGGTCGTCGCTTTCCTGTGCAATTCACGTCTTTGTGTTCATTTTCCCAGTGATTTTTTTTTGGCACAGTGCCGCCTATTTGCAGGCAGGAAAATTCTGTGGTCCGCACGTACACGATGTGAAGTACGGAAATTACAAAAAAAGAAGGACTTTTCAGGATCTGCGCCAGACATTCGCCAATGCAAACCTGACTGCGTCGGGCTATAGGCTATCGATTTATCTACCTTTCAAAATGCATTTTTATCGCTAATGGATAATTCGATTTAAATCCCAAAATTCAATAAATATGCCAAGGATTTTGCTTTTTTTTAGAACTTTTGTTGTTCATAATAATAAATTCAATGTGGATTTTTATATGTTCTTTGTTAGCTTTTATGCTTGTCTGATATTTTACTCGATTACGAGCTACATTATATTTTTGTTTGAATAAACTACATGGCAATAATTTATTGCAGATAAAAACTTAGTTAGATTTTTTTAAAAATTGGCTGCGATGCCGTCTGTTAAAATGACAACATGTTCGAGTTCCCTGAAAATACCTCTAGTAGCACAAGAGGTCGCAAAGTGGAACCCGCGATCACAAAGTCAAAGGATTGGTTCGAATTTAAGGCGCGATGGCCTCTTATCGACCGTCACGCAGTAAAAAATACTCGATTTTTTAATGATTTGGTTTAAAATTTAAAAAATTACTTATTCTAAAACGGGCTTCCCGAATTAAGATTTTGTTTTCTTTTCTTCTTTGCTGAAGCACCTGCAATTTTACATTAATTTTACATCAACTGCGTACACTCTAAACCAGACGGCCTTTTCCCAGTAATTTCCCCAGTAAAATTTTACTGGGATTTTACTGGGAAAAACAGTAAAAATTATTTTTTACTGTTTTCCCAGTAAAATTTACTGATACACAGTAAAGATTACTGAAAAAACAGTAAAAATTACTGAAAATCAAGTGAACTATTGCTGGGAAATTACTGATTTCGTCCCAGTAAATTATATTCTTCCAGTCTTCCAAAAATTTCTAGCTGATTATGACTCATTACTGTTTGATCCCAGTAAATTTGTCTTGATGTGTATGAGGTAAGAACCTCAAGATAACATGTAAAGCAACTGTTATGGTATTAGTTACGTAATGCGACTAAGTTAAAAAAAATATATTTTCGTGTAGTTTTCTGAAACGTACAGTTGTTAATATTTTAAAAAGATATATAAATATAAAAAAGAGTGCGAACTTTAATAACTAAAGAAAAATCTGATGCGAATAGGACTTGACTTTCTTATACGAAATCTACATCCCAACCTTTGTTATCATCAGACTACTGAAAAATACATAGTTTCGGAGTAAACTGCTAAAAACGAAATTTTAATTTTTAAAAATGCGCCGTTTTGGTAACTTCCAGTATTGCTCACAGATTTTTACCAAAAGTTGATTTTTGGTGATCGACCCACCTACTATGTACTTCGTATAAGAAAGTAAAAACTTAAGTTACCGCAAATATTCTAAATTTTTACTAGGCATCACAGTAATTTTTACTAGGCATCACAGTAATTTTTACTAGACATCACAGTAATTTTTACTGTGAATCCCAGTACTTTTACTGGGATCCCCAGTAATTTTACTGGGATCCCCAGTAATTTTACTGGGATCCCCAGTAAACACTTTTTTCTATTTGATTTGCTTTTGGGTGACCAGCTTTAAATTTTATACGCATAATTGCAAATAAACCCTTACATAACATTTATCGCTTCCTGTTTTTTTGTCAATTTTTTGTATTATTTTAATTACGTTGCACCATAAAGATCAGCCTGAAATTATTTTCTAAACTTTTAGAATACTTTCAAGCGGTTTTTCACGATTTTTTTTTGCAATTTCTTTGGAGTTTTTACGTTGTTAAATGGTTCCTTACAAAATATGTCAATAATAATAATAGCAGACACTAACTATCTTTTAGAAATGTGTCGATTTTGTACCCACTGATTCTCTTTTATATGTTTTTTCGTTTTCCAACTCGTAACTAGACACCAATTGTAGAAACTTTACAAAACTTTTTTTGTTCCTATTTTTGTCTCAGTATTTTTGTCTCACTATTTTTGTATCTATCAAAATTAAATCTATCTCTCCGACGTTAGCACACGAGAATTTTCTTTATTAATGTAAATAAAATATTTTTTTCCAACCGCATAATGATCAAGTGAAAAGTTTTTCAAAAAACAACCTACAACTTCTGGTAACACTACAATTTTTACGTCACGCAATATTGTTTTACGAGAAAAAAAAATTACTGGGATTCTAAGTAAATTTTACTGGGAATCCGAGTAAATTTCGAAACACATCAGCTTTGGAGAGCCAGATTCTCGTCATTCTTCAAGTGAAAGTCATTGCTGACAGATATTTTTAATCCAGTGCGCAAGTGAAATGTGTGAAAAACAAGTGCGAGAATTAAGAATATTCCTCGAAAAGGAAGGATTTAAACAGGAGACCATTGATAAGTGCTCAGGTAAGTGAATTTCTATACTTTTTACCCCGCGAGAACACGAGAAATTTATTTAGATTTTCATGTTTCATTTGCGAACACGGGTAGCCATGCGAAAACCGTTTTTTTTTTCATTATTCTAGCTCCGTTTTGTGATTGTTTATTTTGTAATAGTATTGAGTGCGGGGTTTTCGACAATACTCGAATTTCCTTTTTCATAATTTTACTAAAATTTCAATGTTTTGCCAATAAGCAATTTTTCAAGGAGCGGGGTATAAAAGTGGCTTGCAAATGCAATATATTAGAATGTATTTTTCACAATTTTTCTTATATAGTTTTTTTAATGCACAATAATTTTGTTTTTCAGATAAAACTTGATTTCAAATTGTTTTTTTTTTTTGAAAAAACCGACGAATCATTTCTACAAATACTGAGCCACAAGAATTTTTCGTCAACAAATTGGGAACTTCTATAACGTCATCCGTCAATAAAAAAAGAGATGCGGGAAAACTTGGGAATAAATCCTGGATTTAAAAATTTTTCAAATGTAAGTATTAGGAAAGCCATACAATATTGAAAGTCTCAGAAAATTAAATAATTTCTGAGTTTCTGAGAGGGATAATAATTATATATCCTGAATTTATTTTTAAAAGAATGTTATTTAATTTAGTTATTTTCTTTTGTTTTTACTTAGAAAGACGTGAATGTTAATTCAACAATTCCAAACACTGGACTCAGTCAGCCTTATTCAGGGAAATCCGGATACGGGAGGGATTTTTTACCTTGTCATAGAGACAAATAGTAAGCGTTTTGTTACAGGCATTATACAACGAATTTATTAAATATATTGTATTGTGAAATGAATGTCGACTTTTATTACATATTTTTTATTCAAGTTTTCTGCGTTACTTGGATCGAAGAAAAGGTAGTTCAGTTTTACTGCGATTTCAGTAAAATTTACTCGGATTTCCCAATAAAATTTACTGGGAGTGCAGTAAAAAGGTTTCAGATTTACTACGGCGTCAGTAAAATTTACTTGGATTTCCCAATAAAATTTACTGGGATTTCCCAATAAAATTTACTGGGAGTACAGTAAAAAGGTTTCAAATTTACTGCGGCGTCAGTAAAATTTACTTGGATTTCCCAATAAAATTTACTGAGAGTGCAGTAAAAAGGTTTCAGATTTACTACGGCGTCAGTAAAATTTACTTGGATTTCCCAATAAAATTTACTGGGAGTGCAGTAAAAAAGGGTCAGATTTACTGCAGTTTCAGTAAAATTTACTCGGATTTCCCAGTAAAAATTCTGCATATATTACTGATAGTCCAGTAAATTTTACTAGGGCTCCTAGTAATATATTACGAATTTCCTAAGATATTCCAGTTTTCCAGTGCGGATATTTTACTGGGACTCACTCAAAATATTTACTGGGAGGATCAGTAATTTTTTTTACTGGGAACGAACAGTAAAATTTACTGTACTTCATCGTGGTTGTCTTTTTACTGGGCTCCCAGTAAAATCTGGTTTAGAGTGTAGGCTTGTAACATTTATAAGGCATTGCAGCGTCCGTCAGTCTGTTCGCTTATTTCTAGAGAACAATTTAACAGATTTAAATCAGATTTTAGCGCTAATTCAAAGTTCCCCTCCCTTTTACCCCCTTTCTTGCTGTCTCCTAAATTGTTAAAGCCATTTTCATTAGGTGTTAACTATTAGACGAACTAAACGATGAAGTCTTCGGTACAAAAACAAAAATTTCATATTGTGCAAAATTTTTCACTACAAATCAATTAAAAACAAGTAATATCCCCGTATAAGGACCGCTTAAAGCCAATTACAAAAGTTGACTTCCGCAATTATTTTTCCGCTTCACTGACGATTGAGTATGAATCTCTCAATTTATCGATAACCGTAATTTAATATTGAACCCTTCAATATGTTACGGAAAAATGTGGTTAAACTATAGGAAAACGCAGAGAAAAATCATTTCAATCACTTTAATTTCATCACTGATGAGGTAAACATATTGAGATTAATTGGAAAACTTTTTTACATTCAATACCAATAATTAAATAACATGAACGATTTTATGGATTATTTTCATGATATTTTCCATTATTTTTAGTGGATTACATTTGCCTCAAACCGCTCTGTTCTCCATAAGCATTATTGTTATTATCATAATCCGCATGTCACTACACAACTTTTCCTTTGTTCGAAACGAAACCAAACCTCTTGCATAACTCTCACAAGATATAGATGGTGTTTTGTCGATGTTTTCTGGTATTATTTTCGCTAAACAAGAAAGAAAGTATGAAAATTAACTTCCAGGAGAAGAGGAGGCCGCCACTTCTTATCCCAAACCACGAAAATGAATGGACCCAAAAATTTATCGGTGAACCTTTCAAAGTCGACTCCACTTCCGACTGAAATATCGATTGGAAATCCGGAGCCTCCTAAATCATTCTCGGATTATTAATCACCGAAAAGCGGGATAAAAAATGTATATATCTACTTAATCCCAGAGAAAAAAAATCGATGCGATTAATGCAATCAGCTATTAATCTATTAAATCTTGGCGCACCTACTATTTAATACCGATATGTGTATCTATAAGATAGCTAGATGGATTAGAGCAGGGTTTTCTAACTGGTAACTGGTCGTGATTTCCTGGGAGGTGGTGAAAAGTTTTTTTATGGGAGTCACCAAAAATAAAAAAGGAATAAGAAATTTAAAAAAAATTCACATAAAAATGGCAGACTTCCCATTTTAAAAAAAAACTTTGCTTGTGGGGCATTTCTTAGAAAGATTTTTTTCTATCGCGCATTTTTACAGAGATGTTTGCTGGTCGCTTTTTTTTTACAGAAATTTTCACCTGCGGCGATTTTTTTAACGGATTTTCACCAATGACGTATTTTTACATATATTTCTATTTGCGGCTTAGTCTCTAGAAATATTTCCGGCCGCAGTGCGTATTTTAGAGAGATTTTCACCATTATTTTAACGAATTTTCACCTGTGATAATTTTTTTTACAGAGAATTTCGTCTGTGGCTCATTTTTATAAAGAAATTTTTACCTGCTGAAAAATTTTCTATGGAGATTTTCGCTTGTAGCACATTTTTCACACAGACTTTCGCCTGCGGCCCATTTTTTTAGAGATATATTAATTTATGGCGCATTTTTCAATGGATTTTTGGCTGCGACGCGTTTTTTAGCCATAGAAGAAGAATGCTTTTTGGAATTTTCAGTAACAGAACAAATTTTTCTTTTGAAAAATCATGATTTGAAATTTCATTTATCTCAAAAAAATTCATATAGAATTCAATATAAGCGACGAAATCAGAGTAGGTAAAACCCGCCATAATTTCAGTGGTATTTCAACAAAATTCAAGCAGTTTTTTTTTCCAAAAATGGAGTCCTTTTACGACTATTTTTTTTTAAAAAGAACCCGCAATATAGAATCGGTTGGGAACCACTGATATAGAGATTAGATACAAAAAAATTCCTTTCAGATACAAATTGGTTTCAATTTGGAATTCGTTGCTCTTTTCGCGTATCTATCATAAAAAATCAATTTCGATTGTTGCGGTTTGCGTTTGAAGCATTGTGAGAAACCACCAAACTCCATTTGGAAGCAAAATTGAACTAGAAAAACGTTGAAATTCAATTTTATGATCGAGTCAATTAAGATACAGGTGAGATGGTAAATGTTTTTCTTTGGTGCGATAATAACTGGTTCAGTCAGCAACTTTCTTTCGTATCTCTGAAATAAATCCCCCAAAAAAAAAAATCAAACTTAACTCGATACAAATTCGACCTGTAATTGACACTGTTATTGCCTTTTACTTGGTGTTTGTATGCTCGAAATAAATTCACAACATTTCACTGGACTCAAGGTTTTTGAGGTATTTTTGCTTTTCAAGCATAAATTAATTAAGACACCTGCCGTAAGAGGTACTCACTTCACCTCACATATTGTTTTATATATATTATCAGGTAATCAGTAGAATATCAGTCGATATTTTAGCCTTTCACTTTCATTTTGAGGACCAGAGACCATCCACTCCAAAAAACAAAACATCGAAAATAATTGAATTTTCGCCTCTTGAAATTTTGACGACCTGCGCACCGTTCCGAAAGGTAACCCTTTTAGATAAAAAAAAAACTACCTCTACTACGTCACCATATCTGATCTGTTTTTCATCACTTTTGGAGGCGTCCATTGATCGTGCAATGAAAAAAACAATTTTCCCATGGCTATAATGCGAAAATTCGCCATTACCGCGCTGGTAATCGAATCAGTCGCAGAAATGATCAGTTTTTTTAGCGAAGCATTAGGTTACCTTTTTGCACTGCCATCAAAGATATTGCATAATTTTAAAAGTCATTATTTTATGCTTAAAAATCTATGATGAATGCCATTTAGATATTGCATCTTTATTTGGCGAAATCTGCTATAATGGTTCTATTATTATCTACAAATTTGGGTTGACTTCTATTGTGGTGATTGATCCAATTTTTTTCTGGTTTCGTAAGACATAAATCAGAAATTATCTTGAATTTTGCCTTTAAATGATGATGACTTTTTCATTTAAAATAATTTATAGACGTTTGTTATTGACAAGATTAGATTTTTGATGGATTGCCATTTGAATAAAGACTGTTTGGAAGTTTTATTCATAAGAAATTAAGTCGTACTTACAATTAGTTCACTTATGCCCAAAAAAATTCTGGGGTTTAATCGGGGTGTCGACTGGACATAAATTTCAACCATGACGAATAAAGACTGCTTTTATCAGAATTTTTAGCTCCAGGATTTCAAAAAGGTTCTGAAAAATTCTATTTTCACTGGACAGTAAAGGGGAAGGGAGGGAGAAGCTCTTTGCAATGTTGATAAGTTTCAAAACCTTACAAAAGTTTTAACTCCATATATGATCTGCAATCGATATAAAACTGTGGGCGCGCGCGGTGGCGGTGAAATTTCCAGGGATTTTGGGATGGACCAAAAATTTCATAACAAGCTGTCCATAATATACACTTTTAAGGGGGAAGAGGGTTCACGATAGGGTAATGGCGGTCCTAAACTACATTGAAAAAATTGCAGAAGTCGGAAAATAATTTGCGTGACGTAAAAAACAATATTTCCATCCCCTCCTAAGAATAAAGTACCACGGAGATTATTTTTTTGTTTTTCAAAGCCATAAACAATGAGATTTTCTTCAATTTTACAAAAAAAAAATAATTTGCCTAGTTTCCGAAAAAACATCATAATCAAAAATTAATGAAATATGCTCAAAAATTCCAAAATAAAAGCGATTGACGTAAACTGGTTTCAGCAGAGAGCCATTCCATCCTCATAATGTTATTCACTTCATTTTAGAAACGTAATTAAATTTTATTATTTACACAGCAACGTCATATTTTTGTCAAAACTGCGCCACCTCCATTTGCCGAAAAATCCATTCCTTATTCCAAACTTTATTTCCATTTCTGACATCCATTTAAAGTTCAAGGGTTGTGCCCGCGCCACTACCCTCGAAGTGATGGAAAATTCTTTTCCTCTTTACGTACCCGGCCCACTTGAAAAACACCTGAAGAAGCGATTTTCTTTCTTGGTTAATGGAGTAAACATCGGGAAAATAAGAGGAAGCTGAACGATATATCCGGATTCGGTAAAATAGGCATAGAATATACCCTTTTTCCTGGCTTAACCCATTACGTTGGCCATTTAACAAAATTTTATCGTCTTCCGTGTCATTAGAGATAGAACGATGCCAGCCTAGGCCCGAGCATTTTACAGTAATTTTCATAGGCATACAGGATCAAGTTGTGTAGAATAAAATCATAGCCAGCATCCTTAGTAGAATGGGAAGGAAAACATGATGGCAAACATATCACATAATCATACAGCATAGTTATAACAATAGAATAGAATAGACGAGAATAGAATAGTAGTAGGATATAGTATATTATGCTTTTAGATATGACATCGCCTTCATAGTCCATTAATTTCCATTAAAATTAATTGCAGTTGACGATGAGCCCCGTGAGATTCAGATGTGGATATCAAACTCAAGAGGTTCCAGCTACATCTCTATGGCTATTCATGGACAGCAGGTTTACAGGTAAGTGGAATTTGCGAAAAATTCACCATTTCACCATACCTGTAACTACATATGTATTGGGTGGGTGTAAAAGTTTGTGTCGATTTGGAAAATTTCCTCTCACAACGGCGTTTTGTCACTAAAGTGACTCATGACGCTACCATCAGCCTAGAAAAACTTCCATTTCGTCATGCAGTAAGTGTATGTACTATGCAGGGCCGTAAATTGTCATTCAGATTTGAATTTTTAGCCGCGTACAGAATAAAAATCCTTTTTTATGCAAATGTTGGGTCCCACGGGACCTCCCTACAAATCAAAAACTTTGCAAGTAAAATTCATATAAAATAATACGCTTCAGGTAAAAAGTGCACTTGATTGAGGAAGAGTTTATGTTCGTGGTACATCGATTAAAAAATTTGCAATCAACAAATGATATTATGACCCACTTATTGCTCCACTTGACCTGCTTACGGACTTGGCATTACCCACAAAAATTATATGAACTTTCGCACCCACCCAATATTTAATTCAAGTAGCAACAAAGACAAAAACAGCGTAAGAAAATTTCATTTCGAATATTTTCCACTTGAAATCATTAAGGACTTCTATTCGTTCCATTTAATTTTTCTTTTTGTAGTTTTTTCCCCTTTATTTTTATTTCTACGTTTATTTGAAAAACAAAAATCTTATTTCCCTGGAAATTTTTCAGGCTCAACTACCCACTGAAAATGCGCGTTTGGCATCATGCTTGCTCGTCGTGGAACGGAAAAACCGGCGAATGGCAGCTGTGGATGAAGGCGGAACGAGTTGGTCGAGGATTTCATAATCGAGTAAGTCGCCTTTTGACTTTTCTTAACTTCATTTCTAAATATGGTGATATAGCGGGGCAGCAGGGGTGGGATTTAGCAGAGAAAAAAAAACTTTTCTTCAACGGAATTTTCATATTCCTCTAGCTCGGTGCACTCGAAACGATACAGTTAAATTAATTTGAAAAGGAATGGAAAATCTGGAGCAAGGAAAACCCAATTGAGAAAATCCCAAGCTAAAGTAGGCACAAAATTTACCCGCGCTTAAAGTCCATCTCGGTAAACGCTTTAAGTTCACGCAAATTCAAAGGAATTGGAGAGAAATTTTATTGGTTAACGTGAAGTAAATTGGTTGTCGAAGGGGTCGAGGGGGAAGTGGTGAGACGACAAAGAGGGTTTCAGAAAACTTTCAACTCTTAACGCTTGACAAATAGTTGTACCGTGAATGGCGAATTGAAATATGTATACACCCAGGAAAACCCTAACAGATTCACAAAATATTCAAATTACGTGCATTTCTCAATCAGCAGTGGGATTCGTAAAATCAGAAGTGGGAACTTAAACAAGGAAAAGGGCGGCCACATGAGAAGTATGAACCTTAAAATGGTTGTAAAAACACCAGAGGACGGCGGATGGGGAGCATTTCTAAAATCAGAAGTGGGATTTTAAAACAACAAAAGGTCCACACGAGACGAATAAACCTTGAAATGGGTGCGAAAACACGAGAGGAAGGTTTTTAGGTTGAAGGCCAAAAGCCTCAGATTGGCATTAAACATTAATTTCCAAATAAGAACTTGAATAATCAAAAAAGCTTCTTCCTGACTGACGCAGGGCTTCGGGATAGCAACTAAAGCAAAAAGTGGCTCATCAAATTTGCATTTGGGTAAATCTTAATGCAAAGTTATTGGCCAGATGAGAGTGATTTCTTTGTTGGGAGGTTATACGAATTTTACGGTGTAAATTCAAGAGTTGGTGGGGGCGGGAGGGGGGTGGGGGTGGGAGCACCAGGACGATGCCAAAACAGATTGAGGGGAATTGGCTTAAGCGAAGTGATGACGGCGCCCCAAAAAAGTCAATTCTTGTATTCACACAAAAGACGCTCTCCTGAAACCAGGTTGAATGTCCCTAGAGTTTTGATAAAGGCCATGCCAGCCACCATGGCAAGGACTAAGTATCAGAGATCCTGTAGAATAAAGAATTTGCTCATGAGATGATTACTTGGGAATATGGATGGACGGTTGAATGATTGGGGTGTTTTCTACCTTCACATTATCTCCGTTTTCAAGGTCCGTTCGTCAGGATAATGCTAAACAGGATCAAGTGTTTGGAAGAAGAACTTTGGAAAACGCAGGAATAAGTTGATTTAGCATTAAGTTCTCGTATATTTTGTTTACCTTCGAGAATCTATTTGCTTTCGTGAATTGCGGTTGATTTTGAGCATCGGGAAAATGATTCGAAAACGCCTTATTCATGCAAGAAAATCAATGTTGATCAAACTCCATACACAGCTAGCTGAATCAATGATTTTAAGTCATATTGAAAGTTCGAGGCTTTTTCAGTTAGGCGAATTAGATTGGATAACGAAAATTTTAAAGGAAAATTGAATCATTGACGGGGAAACGAAGCAGGCGATATTAAAAGTCGAAGAATCGAATTAGAAGGCATTATCGAAATCAATTTTCACAAATTGATGATGGAATCAATCGAAATAGAGAGAGATTATGTAATGAGAACGAATCCTGTAAGAGTGTATGCTTTTATGGAAGTTATTTCTAAAGTGAACATTTCGGAAACTAATTTTTGTTAATGGGGAAATTTGGTTATCGAGCGAATTGGGAAAGTTTCCTTAAAATTTGAAAAGTTTTTTTTTAGTTTGAATGATTTGAATTAAAAGCGCCGAGTTGACAAAGTGGTTTTGTGGTAAAAGATTGAACTGGAGGCCCGAATGTTCTGGGTTCGATTCTAAACTGTGGTACACCACAATTTTAAGTCTACGTAATTTGTTTTCGTCCTTGATGCTAACAACACATTAGATCTAAAAGCTTTTCTCGATCTCCGCTGTTGATGGGTTACAAAACCTTATAAGTGTTATTGGTGCAATCTCACTGATATGGGAATTATGTAGAAACTTAGGTGCGGGACGCAAAGTAGAACGTTCTTATGAAACCCCAAATTTCAATTCAGATCCCTGCTGTTAATGGTTTATAAAACCTTATAAATGTCATTGGTACAATCTCACCGATATGGCTTGAAAATTATGTAGAAATTTAGGAACTGCGGTGAAGTAGAACACTTTTATGAGAAGCAGTTAATTGAAA
This sequence comes from Chrysopilus asiliformis, assembly GCA_964034945.1. Classification (NCBI taxonomy): domain Eukaryota; kingdom Metazoa; phylum Arthropoda; class Insecta; order Diptera; family Rhagionidae; genus Chrysopilus; species Chrysopilus asiliformis. The sequence goes on along the minus strand of OZ035963.1, from coordinate 59,462,705 downwards.
ACGCTTAACTGCTTTTACAACCTTAGCTTTTGATGAGCAGTGAATGTTCTAATCTCGAATGTTTTAATCTCACTTGTTGTTCATTAAAACTGCAGGTGTCGCTGCATAGAAAACCACGATTTTTTGAAAAACTTATTCACAAAAATTTCAAGTCGTAGAACGGACAGACCGACAGACAGATGTACGGACATCCTCATAATTTTGCCTGACACGGATTTCGTACGGACCAGAAATTTTCTATCTGCCCTCGTTCTCGAATCGGTCTTTGTCATGAATACAATACTTTCCTTCTATAGAAGAGGAAAGTAAAAATAGTTATGAAGCGTCAATAAGACAAGGTCGAGGGTCAAATTGGGTTGTGGCGCCATTTTTAACCGGAATAATAAAAGACAGGGTATTCGGCAGATACTGTAATGTTTTTTAAACAATTTTTAAAACAAAAATTTCCAAAAAATGTAAAATTTGAATAAGTTTGCGAAATCATAGATTTTGTTACATTATACCAGATGTTTATTTAATTTTCTCTCTCAGATTTTGTGGGTTTCAAGAAAATAACGGTATACCAATAAAAAAAAACTACCAGCGCAGTTTATTTAATTAAATAAAAAATCAATGATGAACCATTTTTTATACCTTCCAAATAAAATGAGATCAAACTCACCTGAATGATGAAACCAAGATCTCCTTGCAATGATTACGATTAAAAAAAGGTCTAAAATCTTTATTTTTAACATTGCCAAAAATATATTTCAAAACCCTCTTTAACTTTTGAAATATGAGATGGGATGACCTTTTAGTTTTGCAAGTTGCCAAGTCCAAGGCTGGAATTGCATGCAAATGGACAACAGACGTAGATACACAGAACAGAAGCTACAACTTTCATTCATTGCTAACCAACTTTTTTTTTGACGCAAAAATTTTAATACTTCATTATTGGAATTTTTAAGAAAAATATCTTCAAGCCATTGAATGAGAAGCCTTGAAATCCAACTGCAAGAATGCACTTTGCGCGTTATTAACGCACGTCATAATTGCGGTTATAAATTGCTGTAATTTTTAAGATTCTCTTGGATCAGGTATTTATGAAAAATGGGTGTGTTGGGCACACCCAGCGAAAGGGTGATTATTCCGTAATATTTCTGTAATTTAAATAACTAGATTTAATGCAAAAAGAATGCAGGTATTAAGTGGTATAGAATGCTAGTTGCGTTAGTCCACCGGTTAAGGTAAATAAGGAGGAACAAGTGTCGAGGTTTTGGAGTCCTCAAAGGTTTTGGAAAATATTGTCCCTGCTGTTCGCACCTGTAGTTTCACATAGACTGCAAACCAACATTTGTAAGGGTTTTTTCGCAACCTATCCATAGTAAAAGCCCGGATTATTTTCATTATTCTAGCAATCTGCGTTTTTTACTCCACTTGACAATTATTTTATCCCACATGCATGGTAAAAAGCATGTTTGTGAGTCAAAACAATTCTCAAGCAACGATTTATTAATCGTAGATTGCTACAACAATTAAAACAATCGGTTATGTAAACGACTAAGCGTAAGACAAATTGCTATCACTATAAAAAATTGTACAAAACACGTTAAATCACCGGAAACGCGTTTCGGAAGTTTGCCATAAAATTTATATAATCCGATGCGCTTCACTCCCACGTCTTATGCAGAATAATAAATAAATTAGCGTTCCTTGCATAATTCGAAAAACATTGGCGAAAATTAGCCCGAGTAAAAGTGAAGGCGCCCATAAAACTTCTGTGATTTACCATAAATTTCGCATGATCTCCAGAGGTTTTAAAATAGCATCACCGTGTCAATTGCAAATCTGCCAGATTGTGCTAAACAATCGTGACACCAGACGCTCTGATGGTGGAATCATCATCCACCACATTTGGTAACCACAAGCAATCCAACATGATGAGGATTTGCGCATCCATGGCAATGAATGGGTCACAAGATGCATCACTAGAAGTGGTTGTCGTACACTACAAAAACCGGAAGTATCTCAACAATCTATTGGGACTTAATGTTCAGCCAGATGGCTCTTCCCATTCAATGTGTTTTATGGTGCGGATTAAATGATGGACTCCGGTTAATACTTTAAGCTTCATCAAATTGCACCTTTTCCACCTTTACGGTAACTGGGCTCGAAGAAGAGGTCCAAAATAAACGATAGATCGCACTAGGTTAGATGCTGTTGTGTATATAAAAATTTCATGGTAATGACACCGAGACTGAATCGACAGACCGTCAAAAGAGGGCATGGAACTTTCGCTTTCATTCAGCACAAGAAATAATTACCTGTGCGAACATATTTTTACCTGGTTCACCATTTTTTCTAACAAAACATACGAGAAAAAACCAAAACAAAAAAAGACCAAAACATTTTTTTAACCATCTTAAAAATGCGAAATTGACTGCACACGATTTAGCGGGCGATTATTTTGATTATTTTTTTTAATAGCGCTTAAAAAATTATGTGTCATTTCAAGATTGGGGCAACGATTAAAATGTACAAAAAATACCGAAGCTCTGAACCGTCAAGACATAAACATGCAAAATTTCTCAATGGAAGGCAAATTTTTAATGTGTTTCTATGGTTTTTTTTTTTGTAATTTTTGTGATTTTGGAGACAATTTTTCTGGAATCTAGGTTACAAAAAGCGTAAGTAGATCGAAAGTTTTTATTTGCGCAATTCAACGTGACCGAATGTGAACTTGACGTAATCCTACTGTCATTAAAAATGATTGTTTTTCACTTTTTATTTGAAATGTGCTCAAAATCTATGAAAATTTTCAATGGAAATTATAGGTTAGAAGGTAATGAGCGTGGGTTTTCATTATAGTGGGCGAAAATGTATTGTTTTTATTTTCAGAACCATTGAGAACTTTCCCTGATCTTCTTTTTTTTAGGTTTGAGTTTTTTGTGTGAATTGAAGATAGAGAGCTTAAATAGGGACAGGCAGAGAAAAAAATAGTGAATCTAATTATTTTATGATCGGGAATCGGGACTATAATTAAAATACTTAATTTGAATTACAAAATCGTTAATTTCAATTTAAAAAAATAGTCAATTTAACCACAAACTAGTAAATTTTATTACCAAGTAGTTAAATTTATCATAAAAATAGTCGATTTTGGTCATTTAAATTAACTATTTTAGTGATTGTACTGAGTTTCCATTATAAAATAGTTAGATTTCTTTTTTTTCTCTCTGTACGGACATGCTGGCAGTTCCGTGGCGAAAATTAATGACATATTTTATGGACAACTCATAAATGAGTAACTTTTCGCCCCCTAATTATGTAATTGGTGGAAAACTTCTCAATTTTCTTCTAATGTTCGAAAAAAAATTTTTTATGGTTTTTGATCCCAAATTCTCAATTTTCACCGACGGCCTGATTTTTCAAGAATTGTTTCCATAACTTCACAAAGAATTTACCTTTTATCTGTACATGATTTCTTATGGATTTCCAATTCTTATGCATATATAAATATTTTTGTAAAAATTGAATAAAGTCTTCAAAAATAAATACAAAATATGGACAAAAATTATTTTTTTAAAATTTCTGGCCAACGCAATTTTTAGGATTCTATCCCCATGTCAAATTCAACTAACCTACCTTTGTCGTACCTTCATTTATTTTTTGACATTTTATGCTAACGTTTTCCAAATTATTTAATTCATTGCCAGACTTTTCCCATTGGGCTTTTTTTCATGAATTTTAGCTTTTTTCTGAATAAATTCAGCTTCGAACTTTTCATTTTTTCGTGAAACATCAGCAAAATACTTGTTTGTATATCCCCTTGTCTATTTCAGGTGCTCAAATTCTCATTTTTATTATTAAAATTTCATTCTGAAAATTTTTAATATGTAAAATTTCGGATCCTCAGGTAATAAAAACCAATAAAAAAATCGGATCTCAATATAAATTTTGATATTGTGTATTATTTTAACCTGCTGTGACGCTAACCAATAGTTATGACGCACAAATTTCATGACAAAACTTAAGTCTAAAATAGAACAAACGTCTTTATACGTAATTCCTGATAAGGTTTACTAATTTCCAACAACAACAATCCAAAATAATGGGACGAAGGATACATAAAACTCTCTCTGGTCGATTAATTTTCCGCTCAGTTTGTGAACTAATCAAAACTCAATCATGATAGATCCCAAAACCGTCTTCGTTTGATCCTTTTTCGAACTTGAGTTTTACTGTTTCGTGGGAAAATTCCCTTCCATCAAACCTTTTTCAAGGAACAATAATAATAAAAAAATCTCCAAATACAGAAACAGCAAACAACATTCATGAAGGACGAAATCCTGTGGAAATTCATAGAATCGTTGTAAACTTAAGGAGTTTTCCTGAATCAGTATATGATTAGGGATGATTTTTCTTCTCAACCTTTTCTCTAATTTTATATTTTTAGATACGAGTAAGTTAGTTTTGAAAACAAGAAATAAGGATGAGCTACAGGACCTCTGACTTGCCAGTTTACTTATGGGAAAAGTTTATTTTCCTTGTCAGAAAAAAGTTTTTCTCTTATTTGAGTTTTTTTTTACTCACAATGAGTTTGTATTTCAGTAGCAAGTCACCTATCAGTAAAAAAAGATCGCAATTAAACAAGAAACAACATTAAAATACTTACGCAAGAAAAAAAGATTTAAGAAAAAGTTTTAAAACATTTTCCTCGCAAAATTAAAAATCATTGACCTATATTTGAAGTTTTTTAAAGTTTCCGGGAAATTTTTCAATGAATCAAATAAAATTACTTGCATAATATTTGACTTTAGTCGTGAATTTCAGTGGTAATAATTTTCTAGATCAGGGCTGGTCAACCCACAACCTGCGGGCTGCATGCAGCCTACTGTGTTTAATTTTGCAGCCCGCGAGATTAAACGTGATTTCATAAAATATGTTTATTTTTGGCATTATTTTGGTTTTTGTGTAATGTATTGTAACACAAATAAATCCCAATAAATGATGCAGCAAGCGGCAGTGGAATGCTAATTTAATTATAATTTTATTAGAATGAGATGGATCAGAGTCAGTTTTTTATTGTTTCTTTATTTATATTCAAAATGTGAAATCTTATATTGCTGGTATATTAACATAAATTGTAAATGCATGCGTGTGTACAGCTACACACATAAAAGGACGGGGAATTTGGGATTGGTCCAAAACCAAGAGTGTCACCCTTAATATTCATTCTATGCGGTTCGGCTGGTCTTATTTTTAAATATATAAAGTTATATTTTTCAAATGTGGTAAGAATTTTTCCACACATTTCTTCCAATTTTCAATTAATTCTTTACCTGCCATTCAAGATTTTGTTTTTTTGACCTTCCCGCAAAAAACTTGATTTTCCCTTGATCTCCTATCGTAACGACTAAAGAGTACTGACCTCAATATAAGAAAAAGTAAAAACAAAACCTCTCACCATAAACCAACAACATAAAGAAAAGCACAAGACAGCCAAACAAAAATATTGGATGAAAAACAATTTTCCACTGTGTTTGGATGAAAATAAAAATAAAATTCCAATTTCAATTTCATTTGCAGTTAGTCGATTTCGTGATAAGGCCGCACGGCATCACATACTCAGGGGGGCCATCAAAAACTGGTCCGACGACCCAAGGACTTCATTCTGAATTGACTCTGGTACAACTATATAAGGTCGCTTTGAGCGCTGGAAAGGCACATCGAGATCATAAACATCATCATGTCCATCATTTTAATCATGATGGCATCGAAACGACAACAACACCTCAACCACCGCCACAGGTAAGGAGTAAAGAGAAGTATTTTATGGTGTTTTTGATAAGAAAAAGATTTAGAGGATTCTATATATTAAAATGTCGTCTAAATAAACCAATTTTCCTTTCAGCCACAACTAATACAGCCCGGCAACCCACTGCTAGCCAATGGACAAATCGCAAGCAGATTAAGGATAAACTTGGCAGGCCCAGAAAACAACGTTCAAAATTCCCTCCCGATTCCTCAACAGCCTCAAGGAGCAGCACAAGGACTTCCTTCGCAATTGGTTGGTGGAATTCTGCCAGGAGCTCAACCCAACCCAGCATCTTTGACCACAAATTTCGTTAATGGTCAATACAACAGCGCGGGGCGATTTATTTCCCAACAGCTTCTCTCATCTCTACTGCCACAGCGATCTCCTTCAACAATTCAGTTCCCAGGATCCCTGAGTTCGCAGAGTCAACAGGTGAGACCATCGTTTTCGCAATTTGATAATCCCGCCAACGTACAATTCATCGATTCTGACCTAAATGGTTCGCGATTCATCTTCAAGCGAGAGAGCGATCCCAAGGAAAAGACAGTAGTTAAGCGTGCAGCTAAGAAAAAGGATAAGAAAATAGTGAACAAACGCGGTCTCATCATGCTGGAAAACGGATCGGTAATTGATGATGAACTCCTGGCTCATGGCTATCAATTCGAAGGATTAGCGCAATTTGGTTTGCCAGCATTTAAAGAAAACCTACAGAAACACATGGACATTGAAGACGAGATCAGAGAACACGACATGGAACCTGCGGAGGATGAGGTTCGCGCTGTAATGCAGCTCTGCACATCATGTGACGTTGAACCGTTCAAGGGTGCGCTGGTGATGGCGTGGAAAAACTTGAGAGTGACGCAGGATCATGTCCTGAAGGGACGAAGTGTCGGTGGCTGTGGATATTTTTAGAGAGCGAGAGTGATGTGTCTAAAAACTCTAGTCCTTCACCCACACTCTCCTAGCTCCACTTAGTAATTTTATAAGTTATTTTTTTTTCTATTAGGTAAATCCAAGTACACAAATTTTGATAAGCACTGTTTGTGTCCTTATTTATTGTTATTTGGATGTTAATATTTTTGTATTGTTTGGATACGTTTATTGGAAAAATATTGTCATTCAGGGATGAATATTTATAGAAAGTTTTAAAAAGCTTGAGAACGTTCTAGAAAAGCTTCTAGGAAAGCCTTGATTGGGCTTTAATATGCCTCTAAAAGTTTCAGGAAAGCTATAAAAGAGTTTTTAAAAGCTTTCAGGATTTTAAAGACTTTTTTATTTAAAAAAAATTGAAACACAAATTTTCATTGTCCGGCTTGGAATATTTTTCCGATATATTTTTCTAAAATAATACGATTTGAAATTGTACAGTTTTCATTTTGAAATCACCAATATTTACCCACTAAGAGTATGTTTTTTATACTTTAAGAGCCATTCGAATTAATTTTTAATAAACATGTAAATTAGTTTTTATAAAAAAAATTGTTGATTGTATGTAACTTACCTTGGATTTATGGATATGTTGATGTTGATATTCTGAATCGAATTCTGGTTCACTAAAATAGCTCTGAAAGCGGGAAAAAGTTATTATTTAGTGAAATTCTAGTGAAAAAATGTGAAAAAATCACCAAAAATATTATTAAAAAAAAAAAAGAATTCCCACCTGATCTTGATCCCAATGACCACCAGGCTGCTGGGGCAGAGGTTGGGGGACACCGGGTCCACCAGGTAATACTTGTGGGGCGGCTACTTCATTTGATTCGAAAAGTCGCAGCACCGAACGATCACGGATTTCACGTAGATGCGATCGTACATCTTCCAATTCGTAGAACATATCTTTACTGGCATCGTGAATATAGATTTTAACATTAGGTCCCTCTAAATAGGCCATCGTTAGTTGACGGGGAAACGATCGAACGAATAGAGCACGTACTGTATCTATAGATGTTATCTCATTCGGTAGCAGCGCCCTCTTCGTTTCAGATCGGTATTGTAGAAATACTAAACCTAGAACATTAAATCCTCTTAGTTTAATAAACTGACAGTAAAAATTTAATAAAGGTTGGGCCAAGAAAATCTTAAATTTCGATTTTAATAAAACTTTTATATTTTTGGGCGTCATACTAAAGTAAAACAAAACGATTTTACTCACCAAGAGGACGCTCTAACGTTTTCGATGGTGTTCTAACAACAGGTAATGATGATCTTTGTTTACCGCCACGCCGGAATCCAGTACTAGCGGTTTCTACTTCAGACATAATTCCCGGATCCTCATCGAATAGGGGTCCTTGATTTATCGGCGTATAGCCCCGAATTGGCGGTGTCTAAATTGGAAAATAAATAAAATTAATAAATACGATTTCCATAAACATTTTAAAATATTGTGCAAAAGCTATATTTTGATTACTTTAATTGTTTTTCTAAAGTTCAAGCGTCAAGCGTTTTTTAAAAATTGATAGAAAGCTGCAGTTCAAGTTTAAATGAAAAGAAAAGCTGCAATTCAAATTTAGATAGCATTAAATTTACCTGTTTATTTTTAGATCGCACCTATGCCTGTGATGTAGAAGATGCCCCGAGCATGCAAGATTTCACGTTTTTGTTAGTTCCTAATACCAATGCGAAGTGGGTTTTTTTGGGATGTTTAAGGATATGGAAATCCGAGTGGAAATTGGTTACAACGAACTTTGCGGAAATTTTAATTTTGTCGGTAGTGCCGCTATGGGGCTGTTTATAAAATACGTCACAATTTTAGGGGTTGGTGGGCTTGCAGAAGTGTGACGGGGGTACTAAACTACATACAAAAACTTGTGAAAAAGCGTGAGAAGAGGTTCGAAAGGCCGAAAATAACATGACGTATTTCTTGGACAGTCCAAATGTTTCGTCGGTATAACCGATTTCCACTGTAACTCGAATTAAAGCACAATTTAGAAATTTTACTACACAAGCAGCATTTGACGTAACGTCAGTTGTTGACATACGGATCATTAAAAAACGTAAACAAAGTCAATGTGGGCTAAATTTGCGTTTATGCTATGTTGTAACCCGTATGTTGTGACAATAACTTTTAAAATCGCTAAACCCATGTAATTACCAGGTAGAATAGAAATAGCTACTTTTTCTCGGCGCAAGTTTTTTTCCGTTTTAGGTAATAACCTTAATGCGGTGGAAATAGTATTCAATATCCATACACTTATGAAATTAAAAACGGTAGCTGAGCCATGCACCGAGGGAAAGGTGTATGGATATTAAACTCTATTGCCATAGCATTAGGGTTATTATCTTAAACGAAGAAACCTAGCGGCGAGTAGACGAAGCTGTTTCTCTTCTAGCTGGTAATTACATATGTTTTGTGTTTTACAAGTTATTGCCACATATACGACAACATAGCCTACAACAAATTTTACTCCACTGTAGATCTCTTAACAGCGTCCTTAAAAAAATACAGCTATAATGGCTGCTGTGTAGACAAAATTTTCGTGAAACTGTTTCAGTGTTCCATAAATAAAGTTCTAAGTTTTGTCATTCATTTCCAGTTGCAAACAAGAGGCTCAAATTAAAGGTGTGGATTTCTATGAAAAATCAGGTTTTAAATCAAGTATTTATTAAAATTTTCCCAGAATTCACAAGGGATCCGGAAACAACCAAAACCAATACCTATGCATTAACAGCGGACATTTTATCATCAGGAAAACCCAAATTGTTTTAGGATAACAAATATTAGTAGAAGGTAAGTGAAATCTATTTAGTTAAAAGTAATTTGCACAACCACAAAAGAAAATTACCAAAAAATTGTATTTAAAAAATTAAAAATTCAGAAGATTTCCTGTGTGATGTCAGATTTTCTGTGTGATCTCAGATTTTCTGTGTGATATAAAGCGAGGAAGATTTAATGACTCCTTTTAGGACGAAATGTACAAAAATCAGGTTAAATATTAAGTTTGAGAACGGTAGAGGGGAGCATAAGAAGACCCTCGAAATTTCTTGAGATAGTGACTTGTCTAATTTTATAAACCCGATAAAAATTGCTTCAACTATTTGCAAGATAACGGGAAAGGGAGAAAGAGGGAAGGGAAATTACATATTACCGCAAAACGTAAAATCCGTTGCTTTTTAAAAGCTTTTATTTAGCTTGCCTTCGTGTCTGTTTGTCTGGCTGTTTGTCTGTCAGATCAAATCTTGCACCCCAATTTTGACCCACTTCCACTTGTCCGATTGACTTGAAATTTTGCACACTTATATAAGTCCGATGACAATACAATATTTTCACTACGGAAGGATAACGGAAGGTCCTGTAAGGATAACGTGATTATCCTTTTCTCCAAATTTTCCGGAAAAAAATCTATTCTGGGTGTTTTTGGGGTCGCTGAATACGATTCTCAAGTTAAAAAGCATGTAAGGAAATCTCAAATGTAAGGATATATATTCGAAGACTAAAAAGAACAAAATAAAAAAAATTAAAAGTTTTTTTTTAAAAAAAGCTTTTATTAAAAAAGAATGCACTAAAAAGAAAAAAATAATTTTCTGGACGCTGTGTATCACAAATATAAAAGCTTTTAAAAAGCGAGATAAAGCATAAAACAATAAAATAAAAATTTATCTCGCTTTTAAAAAGCTTTTATATTTGTGATACACAGCGTCCAGAAAATTATTTTTTTCTTTTTAGTGCATTAAAAAAGTTAATAAAAGCTTTTTTTCAAATTTTTTTTTATTTTTTTTTGCTAATAAGCTCGCCTTTGAGTATAGTCTAAATTTATTCAATGACTCACTATAACTCGACAAAAGACACAAAACACCGGCGACTTATAAAGGATTCACTGTAGCTAGACCAGAAAATCTGTTTGTCTTTTCGGCTTATTCAAGGTTCGATTATTCAAGATTTCAGAGTATAATAAATTGTTAAAAAATTATTAAAGTTAGAAAATAGTTCTATGATTTCTCTAACCGCGATGCCACACTGGCATCAGCTGCTGATAAAGATTTGATTCCAGTACCGCTGCTGTGTATAATTTTATGGGAGATCAATAATTGAGGTTGACGAGATACTGATACGACAGCAATATAGAAGCGATAATTTATAACTGGTAAATTTGCCCTGACAATCGCGTTCGCATCAGTTGATCGTATTATCATCGAAGTGCAAAAAAAAGGTTAAATACGATATAAGTTCTCAATTTTTTTTTATTTCAGCTTTACTTGTGACGGAAATGAAAATTTCCGCATATTTATTGTCACAAAATTTATTCTAGAATAATTAGCGTCTAAAAGTAGGGTTAAAATAGTTAATTTTGTACTAACTTTTGAATTACCCGCCTATAACGGAAATAATTTGAGATGATAACATTAAACTACAATCACAAAGCCCCCCCCCCCCCCCCCCCCCCCCCCCCCTCTCAGCGCTACAACCGGTTTCCAGTATTGGCCTGCCCCCTAACCCTAATTTTTAATCCACCTTAATCTTAATTTTTGATATCAGCCATATTAAAATTTATCGGCTCACTGTGGCATACCAACTGATTTCAAAAGACGCAGTCAGGCAATAGCGATATCGGAATCAGATCGTTTTCAATAGCTAATGTCAGTGTGGCATTTTCCAAAGAATTTTTCACTTATAATGACGAAATATATTTTGAGACAACAGTGTTAGGTAGTAATGAAATATAGATACCTCTTCCAGCTAAAAATTTTATATAGATGTTAATCGATCAGTACAATAATAGGAAATGATAATTATTTTTGTGTGCAGCATAACAAAAAAAAAATGTAAAGAAAAATTCACTTCAAAAGAAAAACAGATGCATTCGCCGAAAGCCTGAAGGTGCATTCACTTCACATTCTAATCGAATTAACCTCATTAATTATTCTACAAAAGTTACTAGTTCTGTGTCATGCCTGGAATTAAGGAAAAAATTATTTGGAACGGAAATCCAAGAAAAAAACGAATGAATAATCAAAAAAAAAAAAGATCAACATAAAAAAGAAATCCGATACAATGTGTACGAAAAAAGAAACAAAATATCAATTACTACAGAGTAGGTGCATTCCAAAAGACTATTTTGGATCGAATAACAACAAAAATCTAATTCAAATATTGATAAACATTGTGTGACATTTGAGATTAAAATGTATTTAGATTACCTTTTTACTTTTTTGCGCACGAGTCCCCATCTAGAAAGACATGTGGTTTAGTCAAGCTGATCGACACTGATTTCTAATTGCCGGCCATACACACTCCGGTCGGTGTAGAAAAGTATGCAAACCTGTCCTGATAAACTGGAGCGTGTATGGTGGGCTTAAGGTTGAATTTATATCAGATCTCTAATTCGATCACAATTTCTTAGCGTTTTTATTTTTTTTAAACCCTACTATCGTGAAACGAATTCTCTTTTATTTCAAAGAACCTCAAAACATTTAAGGGGTGAAGGAAAAAATTAGAACATTAAACTAATGCCTCGTTTTCACTGATAAAAACTCGCGGAAGTTTTTCTTTTGGCATATTATTTTGCAAAAAAAGCGTCTCGTCTCAAATATCAATTTTATGAATTTTTGGGGTTGTCACTTGCGAAATGTACAAAATATCTGCCAGTTTTCGTCAGTGGACACGAGGCTTAAGAGGTAAAACACATTATGTGGGAAAAATTGGATGGTAGAAAATAAATACGAGACTTTTTTTTTAAAGATTTAATCACTTTAATTATTAGTGAAAAACTATAAAAAAAATTAATACAAAAAATATTGTTTTTAAACACTAAACAAAAATAACAAAAGAAAGAACTAAATTAGGTACACTAAAATATATAAAAAAATTCACTCACTTTTTTGTTTATAAAAAAATGATGATTTGTTAGTAGCCTAAAATAAATGTTAGTAACTAAAGAAAACAAAAATGATTTAAAGCAAAGTAAAAATAATATTCTTTTTTGAAATATTATCGTAGAAATAATAAAAAAAGATGACCCAAAAAACCTCTAATAACAGAAAAGAAAAATAATATTTTCTTTTATGGGGATGTTTTTTCTTTGTAACGAAATTTAGGTTTTTCTCTGAACTGACCGTTGATTGTGGGTTCAGACAAGTGAAATATATGAAACGCGATTTACCTCCAAGTCCATAGCTCTTTGCTGGGGACCAGGTTGGCCGCCATGTGGCCCATATTGTAACATATCGCCACCCAATGTGTGTCGTCGTGGATCTTCACGTCTCGCTTGACGTCGTCGATCGTCCGGTACTGAAAAAATACAAGAAAAAAAAATTCTTAGTAAAAATAAACAAATTGCGATTAGTTTTTTCAATCGAAAGAAATTTTAAATAGAGCGAAAATGATCATAAATTTTTTTCTTGTGAAAAAATAAACAAAAAATATGAATTGTAGTTGGCGCCAACGAGTGATAAACACATTCAATGACAGACATATGGTAGGAATGTTTCCTATGCGTTTGAGAGGAATTTGAAATTTTTAAGAGTTGCCAACACTCTATGCGTGTTCTAGAAAAAAATGAAAGTTGCCTTTACTTTTTTTAACTGGTAAAAAATTAACAAGTACTCAAAAGTCTTGAAAATCGACAGAAATTTTGAATTATAAAAACTTTTTTTAAATGCTGACCAAACTTTGTAGCGTAAGTACCCTTGCCAAAAAAAATGGAAAGAACTTTGCCGAGATAATAATTTTATCTTAAAGGTGTGAGAAAAAACATTCTTATGTCGGTTTAAAAAAAAGGTATTTCTTGTGATATAAAAATAGGGTTTAACTTAAATCCCGGATACGCTAGGACAGCCCCAGAATCAGATATGTTGCGTTCCGGAAGCCAAGCTTTTCTTCCGGATCATTTAAATTAGTTTTTTTTTGTGAACACAAAAAAAAGATCACTAAATGTGCAAAACACATATATTCACCGCCTGCGGCGCATTTTTTCACATGCTTTTACCTAATACACATATGCCTTAAAAGTTTTCGACTGCGGCGCATTTTTCTTGATTAGTTTTTTTTTATAGTTCCAGCCAGAGCTTAGGGGAAGACCCTTTAATGCCGAAGCACAGCTAAGGATGATTTCATAATGTGTTTCATAAGTGTTTTCATAATGCTCGAAAAATGGAAAAAGAATCGCGTCAGGCTGTTTAGGTTTTGATTTAAATCATTTCGCTGAATTCTGTTTGAAAAAAATTTCACCAGCAGCGCATATTTAGTATTTTTTTTTGTTCGCTTCCACATTTCAATCATTTATAAATTTTTTGACTTGAAATTATTAAGTTTATGTACATAAAAATGGTTTTTCCCTATCACATCTAGCTTATCTTGTCCCAGATTGACACAAAATATATATGGTCACCCTATGTTTAAATCGAGTATGTCCTAAAACGGATATTCGATAGATAGACATTTTCGTAACTTCGATAAACGGGCACTTCCGATAACTGGATAAAAGCCTTGGTATGGTAAGGGCATGTTTCTGGACGCCTTCACAATAGTTCCTAAAAATTTGTGTTTGCAACCGCGCTGATGGAAGTGAGTTACGAAGGGAGGGCGGGGGAGTAAAAAAGATTTAAGTATGAAGTGACACAAGAGATAAGAGAGATTCGACGGGCTGTTTTTTTTAAATATTCTTTTACACTAGTTCTCGAAACACGTGGCGTAGTTTATGGACAGCATAATGTTTTGATATTCACTCAACTCTGGTAACTCCCAATTCAGCGATTACGTATTTTCTTTATGGATGTAAAGATCATCTTAAGCCACAGATGCGCAGTCGACATGGCCTCGAATCGAAGAAGCCTAACAATTAAAATTAGAAAAACGCGTCATGATCCCGCTTCGATTTTCTTGTAGCTCTCCTCCTTTGTAAAAAACATTTGAAAATAATCACATTGCTTTAAATGCGAAGGTATTTCCTGATGGACGCATTTTACTCTACGACAGATTTCCCAATTTCTCTCCACCAAAGGATTAAAAGAAAAATTATTAAGCAAGGAAGGCATCTGGCTGATATATTTACGAAATCTGCGCATTCGCATTAATTTATTTTCGGCGTAATTTGAATGTCAGTAAAAGGAAAACAAAATTTTCGGGTGCGAAAATGCGGAGGGAAAACTCATGGTTGAGAATGAATTTAGTTTTTGCGTTTAATTGCAGGCATTTTTCTCATGGCATTTTAAAAATAGAAAATTTTACGCTGACGTGAACTAAAATAGAAAATTATTGGATGCCGGCGGATCATCATAAATGTCGACATATCGGCCATATGGAATTTCTTTACGGATGGGGAAAATTCGGATGACAGAAAAAAAAATCTGTCTCTTTAATCTAGTTTTTGAAATATTTCTGAAAGCGTGCGTGTGTTGCTGAAACGACCTTTACTACAATCCCATGCTGACGGCTGTATTGACAATTTAAATATTTGGCATAAAGAAACTCTCTTCCGATTGTTACGGAACGGAAATTAAAAGAAATATTTGACCGGAAAATGTTTCGCTTTTTAGACAGAAGGTATAGAAAATTCTTCCCTTGAAGAGTTTTTTTTTTCAAACAGAACATTTTCTGTTCAAACGCAAATACCTGTATTGGAAAAATACACAAGTATTCCCTTTTGGAGGGATGAGGGGGAAAAGTGAATCACAGAGAAATTGATTTAGGTAAATAGGAAATGGAAAATATTTTCTATTTGTAAAACAGGACCAACTCGCATGCAAATTGATCGACAGAGAAATGATTTATGCTGATTTGTGTTGTTTTTCCCATTGAAAATTCTATCGAGTGAGTTTTCCCTTGCCGCCGGTATTTCCATTTCGGCGGAACAACACGCACCTTCAGCGGTTTGACGTCTTAGAATTTTGCGTATCCTGTGTCCTCCTGTGATTAAATTTTAATTTAATGACTTAATAATGAAAATAATACGCATTTGTCAAATAGGAAACATAAATCAAAATCAAATTTGGTCTCTAGAGTATTTGATAAAGAAGGGTGAGTGACTTTAATATAGATTTTAATGAAAAGAAAATCATGTGCGTTTTTTTTTTTGCAGGGAAGGAGAAATGCAGTTAAAAGTTTTTTTTACAAGATTTCTGGTCAAACGATGTAAAAGTAACTTTTTGTTGTTTATCAGTAAAGATCAGTGACTTTCTGTGAATCAAAAAAAAACTCTTCTCTCCTGCCAGGACCTTCAAAATTATATTTTTGCGAACTTTTAGGCGTTCCAAAAATGTTATTTGCCTACTTTGAAGCGCCTCACACCTCACACACAGAATCTTTTGGATAATTTTGAATAAACATTTAATGATTGGCAATATTGGAAAGCATGAGAAATCCAGCGTAGTCCAAGTGGTAAAGCACTTTGTCGGTGGTTCAATTCCCGACTGTCGCACGTTGTGATTCAACTCCACACAACTTGCTTTACGACATGAGTAGTGATAACTGCCGCTTGGTGTTAACGACATCATCGGTCTAGATGGCTATCACGGCCTCTGCTGTTGATGGGTTGCAACGTAAAAACCTTACAAATGTTGTAATTCATCCATGCTTCGCAATCCATGTAAAACTGTAGGTGCGAAGCAGGGAATAAATTGTTATGAAACCTCAATTGAGGAGGCCCAGGCTCTTCGATAGCTGTAGCGCCGAGGATGATGATGAGACCTGTTTACTCAGTGGCACGACAGCCCAAATGAAACCATGTTTTTAATCAAATTTAGTTACAGGGGAATATGTAGTTATCTGAGAATGTTACAATTGGAATCACTTTTCTTCTGAATTTCTTGGAGATTTTAACTTTTTTTTTAAATCTTGAAAGACTTGGGAGAGAAAATGAAGGAAATTCATCTAAGCTTTTGTTTTTTGTAAGATGGAGACCTTCATCCGGTTCTGCTTATAATCCTTAAGCCATTTTGAGTCTTTTCGTACTTGCGCGATATTCCAAAAGTGAAAATAAAATCCTCGATTGAAAATTATGTAATAAAATGCGCCGCAGGGGAATTTTATACATAAAAATGCGCTAGAAGCAGGCCCGTAGCTTGGGGGGCTTGGTTCTCGAACTCTCAGAACCAGTTTATTTTCGGGGTGAAGGACCAAAATTTCGGGGGGCTTCAGTTCTCAAGCCCCCTTCCTGGCTACGGGCCTGGCTAGAAGCATTAATTTCCGAGGAAATTGCGCTACAGGTTAACATTTTTGGATTTCGAGGTTAATTTTTTTAGTGATCAAGAAATTACAACACTAGATTGCATAATTCCGGGATAGTTTCCCAGAAATTATCAATTTTGCTCATTATTAATGAATTAAATAAAAGATATCGTACACAAAATTATTTTTTAATCGATCGAAAGGGGTTGCTTTAATTCATGTTCCTTTAATCACTTTGAAGCTTCGAACAACACCTAAAATCCCACATTGGTATTTAATAAATTAACTTTTATCCATTGTCAAAATACCACAAAATATTTGAATATCAATTTCAGTACAAAACAACCAATCAATTGTCAATTAATCATGAGACATTAATTACCTTAATTTCAAGTTCTTCGTTCTCCGATGGGTGAATGAACCGAAAATCTAAATAAAATCCACTCTATATGTTGAAGAAATAATCCAAATAATCACAAAATCCTCACACTATACCCAATATAATCAAAGCGAAACAACATAAATTTAACACTTTAAGGCTATTGGTTGGTACTAGATGCCACTTTTGCCATTTAAACGATAAACCGACATTAGACCGACTTATGTTCAATTCTAATTTTATGTTAAATTCTCCGGAAAGCAGCAATTCCAATTGATTCGATATAGGTTTGGGTGTACATACACAATGAAATTATCATGAATTAAATCAAGTAATGCGGAAAGTCACATTCCGAATCCAATCAACTAAACACAATTTTCACTCATTAGATTAAAAAAAAAAAAACAAAACAAAACGATGATAAAATAGTGATAATGACCCAAGACAATTATAATAAAAAAATTCTTCCGGGCACTAAGAGACTTCAACGAAATTCATTTACTTGCAGCATAAACATGAAACACTGGGAAAATCGTAAATTATCCAAATAACAGCTTAAAAAATAATCAAACACACAACAAAATGAGTAAACAAAATAATTGAATTGTAACTGTGGTGGCGGGTATCTTGAGGCGGCACTAAACCGTGACGACCCGAAATGACGACTGCGTCTTTAAGAAAAACGATTAAAAGCGGGGCGTTGAGGGATTGTCCGAGGAAAAAATTTGGGGTCTTTTTGTTTGGCATCAATCACAGCCATCAAACAATGGGCAATCAACACATGGACATCAATAAATTACGAAGAAGTATAAAACACTGCTTGGATTGCCTCAAGATATGTTTTGCTAAGATTCTTTTGTTCTTTTGATTTCTTTTTAAATAATTGCAGTTACCGCTACGAAACTGCGGAATTTTAACACTTAAATGTTAAGGAAAAATTGATTTATGACACAAAATCTGTGGAAAATCCTTCAAAAATTCAGGGTGGTCATCACGAAAACCGCACGTAAACCACCTTAGGGCAATGTTTTTGGGATTTTCTTTCTTTTTTCACATTTTTTTTAACATCTAGAGCTTTGTATGTCAAACTCCGCTTTACGGGATCACCGCTAGATGATCTGAGATTCTCAAGAATACCTTCTAAATTCCTGGATGGTGGTTTAACAACGCGTAGATCACTTTTAGGCGACGTCGAATCTTTGGCGGTGAAGCTCTGCTTTACGCCATTATCGAAATTGATCGCAGATCATCAAGAACATCCTAATATATCCAAATTTATTACTTTTCTCGAATTATTAGCCACGAATTGCCCGAAAATAATCCAAAAATTAGGCCTAAAATTACGTGTTTATCATCCAAAATATAAAATTCCCGAGAATCCCGAGCCAAAAAATTGAGATCAATCAAAAAACGTCAAATAAAAAAAAGATTTCGTTTTCCGCGTCAACACCAAAATACAGCGATTACGCGGCGCGTAGATGATCTCTGATTGGCTTCTCCAATGAAACTAAATGAGTGGAGCTCAAGAACACTCCCCACAGCGACGATATTCTCAGCTTGTTCTTGAAAAGCAGGGAAACCAAACACGACGAATGCGGACGAGGAATAATCAAAGCAAATTCTCGAAGATACGATTCACTTCTCTTCAAGGTCTTCATCAGATTAGGGGAAGCAAGCATAAATAAATACATAAGAAGAACCCAAGATTGTGCTAAGAATTTATGCTGGCCCGTGGACACTAGCTGCAGAGTCCATGGCGCAGAAATATATCGTCATTGTTTTTCGACGCCAGACACTTTTCGTGAATAAAGGTTTTAAAAAAAAAGTTTTTTTTCCCTACAATCCGACAAGAGTCTCTTGCCACTTCCCAGAGACTTGGTTGAGTTCGATGGAAACAAGATACATTCATTATTATGAGCGAGCATTACCAGCATGAGGAGAGCAACTTATTACGTCGGAATACATGAACACTTTTAAACTTCCTGAACATCTTAAACAACTTTTGTGGTTTCGTTGCGAAAAGTTGTTCCAAATGTTGCTTGGAGGAGTTTTGTTAATTTTACAAGTCCGTAACAGTGGTCCAATGTACTTACGGGATTTCGGGCAGAACAACCTTCTTGTCCTAGTTTTTTTTTCCTTTTTTTTAAACAAAAAAGACGCCTTCCCTCTGGACGTGATGTTTGCAGATTTTAAAGGTAATCGAACACCCACTAAAAATGAATTGTTCAGCATCAGCACGAGATTATAATATGCCCGGTCCAGAAATGTATCGAAAGGAGGGAACACTTAGAATCCGCTGAAATCGGGGACCGTGCGTCGCATATCCAGAACAGAACAGCCCTTTTCGTCAGTGGGTTGTCAATTGACGAGGTGTCGATGATATATTTCGATACCATCTCAACAACGCTAAGTAGCTTCACTTTTATTCTGGGATAAAGAACTTGAGCTCAACTAGACATGTTCCAAGGGGAACGAATCCCAGAAATGACGATAAACTTGTGTTACGCACGCGTAACGAGATTTTATGATGTGACAGGGAAGAGATATAGTCGTGAATGGGATGTGGAGCGATCTGTCAACAGATGTTGTTCGAGTGTCAATTGTCATAATGAAAGTTCGTTTACTCATGTCGGTCGCCTTTACTAAAAATATACTCGTAAATTACTCGATAAATAGCAACCCGATGAGTTTAATTCTTAAGTAAATCCAGCATTTAGAGCGTTGCTGACAAATTCTATTCATTCATGGATTTTAAGGTGGGATTCTGAAGAAATTTTAAGTAACGAAAGTTTAGATTTTGGTAACAAAGAGTAAATCCTAGTAACACAAGAGGTCGCCGTGACAACAAAGTCGCATAAGTAGTAGATGTGCTAAGAAATTAAAGCGCGAGGCAAAGCCAAAGTGTTCTACTGTCTGAAAATGCAAATACAGCTTCGCCTGAAAATGGTCTTAAGATTGGCGGTTTGCCATAGATTTACAACCGCATAGAACATATTTGGTGGTTGTCTAACATTTGGAGAGGGGGGGGGCTGTAATATGACGAACTTAATTCACAGAAATACTTCTGAAATCCTCAGGTGGAAGCCTCATTTTACTTCCCTCTCTCTCCTCAAGCCCGTGTTTAACCTGTCCATTTACGGTTGAAAGGTCTGCAAGCTACAGGAATTGACAGCTGGATATGCTGAAAACTTTTTCCGACAGGAAAATTATTTCTTGATTTTATTAAAAACCCTTTTTTTAATCTCTGGTTTTTAATTGGGTCGCTATTAACACACAAAAATTCTCAGAGCCCCCAGTTCTTCCAAAAACCTGATCTTTATTCAAAACAACCACAAATTTCTTGTCAAATTTGAATAATTTAAGTTTGCTCAATTATAAATCAATCCGACTTAAAACAAATTTCCTAAAAGTAAAAGTTTTTCGCAACGAATTTGTTTTCATTTTCACTACAAATAACAATCAAAACCGACAATCATAAGGTAATCTTCTTAATTGACCCAAATTATTTAAATCATTTACATTCAGGAGAAGAAGACTTCTTCAACTTTTCTGACATCCAATTTATTATTGAATAGGAAGTTTTTTTTTGTATAAGATGTCCATCCACGTGGCGAGTTAAAATGTATACAGAAGCAGATCCGCACGAGTTATATATACGAATCCTAATGACAATGGACCTGACTCATTGGAGATGACAGAGTCCAATAAACTAAACATAAACAATAAACCACTGTCATGGTGAATCAGATGCACCTGATGCATCGTCACCAATCTTAAAACTAAGTTTAATAAATAAAATATAGAAATAAGATAAACATGTACAAGAATATAAAAAGAGATTAAGATGACTGGGCGGAGGCCAGTAAATCGTGTCAGTCTTTGCTGTAAAGTTAAGTGAATAAAAAGTGATTAAAGAAAATCCTATTTTGTGTGTTTTAATTCAAATCTCCAGTATAAAAATATAAATGGCGCAGTCGGTAGGATCCTAAACGAAAAAAGGATCCAGTGATACGAAAAAAAAAAATATAAAAGGATTAATAAAAGTGTGAAACGAAGTAATTCAAAGTGCAATTTAGTGAATTACGAAGAAACGACCACTAAAACTCCTAATACAACCTGGAGAGAAGAAATCATCGCAATAGAAGGATAGATAATCACAGAAGGATGGCAGAATTGAACGTAACTGAACGATGTTTGGCCGTACTGACCGAAATACTCAATAGACAGAATCAACAACCATCTTTAAGAAGTCGAATTGAAAAGGAACTTCGATACTTACCAGTTTTTGAAGGAAGATCAGGAACTTTACCATCATTCATAACATCGGTAGAGAGAGCACTTGCAGAATATGGACAACAAGCACCTCAGGTTTATGTCATCATTTACAACGAAAAGATACTGGGATCAGCAAAGAATTACCTGGAAACAGCACCTCCTGCTACTTGGGACGAATGTAAGGAGAAATTAAAGCTACAGTATAAACCAACTAAGGATCAAGGACAGATTATGAGAGAGATCAGCATATTAAAAGTAAGTTCTATTTTAGATTTGATGGATAAAATTAGAATATTTATTACGGATATATCTGAATGTGCGATATTTAGTGAGTTTCAAAATCAAATTGTTAATAATTTAAGTAGTGTCTTGGTTCTAAAAATAAAAGAAATCACAGCTGGGGCTTTAGCAGCCGAATTATATGATAAATTTAGCCTAGAAGAAATAAGAAGAATAATGAGTAAATATATCGGGCAGGATCAATTCAATTTAAAATTTTATAAATCTAATACAGATCTAAAAGATAAATATCATCAAAAAAGTGTGACAAGACCAAACCAACATTTTCAAAACCATAATAATAATTCGGGATATTTTCGTCAGAGATATAATAACTCTGATCAGTTCAGAAATAATCATCAAAATAATACCAGACAGTTTCGAAATAATAATCCTAATAATCATGAGTTTGGACAGTTCAGAAGAAATTTTAATCCTCACAATCAGTGGCGAAATCAAAATCAAAATAATAGTAACCCTAATCAGGTACAACCAATGGAGGTAGATACAATTAATTCAAGAAACGACGTAAATCAGTTAGGAGACTCAGAGTTTTTTATAAACTAGCCTCGGAAACAAAGAAAATCTTTATTAAGATTACATTAAATGAAGAAAAATATATTGCTATGATAGATACAGGTTCGACAATCAGTTTATTAAATTCAAAGAATGTAAAAAGTAACATATATGAAAAGATTAGTGAAAACAAAATTCAAATTAATACTATTGAAGGTGAAGTAAGAAGATGCACGGAACATGTAAAAACAGAGTGTCCGGAAGAGTTTAAACAACCAAGCAATGCTAGAATGAGATGGGTAAAAATAAATTTAGATAAAACATATGATTTTCTAATAGGAATGGATTGGATTGAAAATAACGTAAAATTAATAGACATACAAAATCAGGAAATTATTTTAAAAAATGAAGAAAAAATACCATTTTTACATAAACTAATTCAGGAAGAAGTTAATATGTTAGAAGAAAGCGATTTAATGAATATAGAATTAAACCATTTGAATCAGGAAGAATATACTTTAATTTTGAACTTATTACAACGATACAAAAAACTTTTTTATAAGGAGGGAGATAAATTAACCAATACCAATAGTATAGTACATGAAATTAAAACGACAACCGATGAACAAATAAATTCAAAACTATATAGATATCCACCGCAACATGAAGAAGAGGTTAGAAAACAAATGAAAGAAATGGAATCACAGGGTATAATTAGGAAAAGCAATAGTAAATATAGTTCTCCAATAATCGTTATTCCAAAAAAAAAAAGATAATTCTGGAATTCAGAAATATAGAATTGTTGTAGATTATAGACGTTTAAACCAAATCACAATAGATGATAAATATCCATTACCTAACATTGATAGTATATTGGACAAATTGGGGAAAGCTCAATATTTTAGTTCTTTAGACTTAGCTAAAGGGTATCATCAGATTTTAGTATCGGAAAAGGATATAAAGAAAACAGCATTTATAACCCCAGGAGGATTATTTGAGTATGTCAGGATGCCATTCGGATTAAAGAATGCACCTGCAACTTTTCAACGTTTAATTAACGAAATCCTGAGAGAATATATAAACAAAATTTGTATAGTTTATATAGATGACATTCTAGTTTTCTCAACTACATTAGAGGAACATATGAATTCTTTAGAAAAGATTTTCAAAAAATTGTCAGAACATAATTTAAAAATACAAGCTAATAAATGCAGTTTTATGAAAAGAGAAACTCAATTTTTGGGACATGTTTTAACCAATGATGGGATCAAGCCCAACCCAAATAAAGTAGAAGACATAGTCAAAGTAAAGATTCCTAAAACAGAGAAACAATTGAAAGGTTTTTTAGGACTAACAGGTTACTATAGGAAGTTCGTAAAGGATTATTCAAAAATTGCATATCCTTTAATAAAGTATTTGAAAAAGGACTCGACAATTAATATCAATGACCCGCAATATATTGAAGCATTTGAAAAATTGAAACTATTGATTATCTCGCATCCTATTTTAAAGTATCCAAATTATGACAAAGAATTTACAGTAACTACTGATGCTAGTGATTATGCAATCGGAGCAGTTCTTTCACAAGACGGTCATCCTATTTGCTATGTCTCTAGGACATTAAATAATCATAAAAAAAACTACAGTGTCACTGACAAAGAGTTTTTAGCAATTGTATATTCAGTAAATTACTTTAGGCCTTATTTATATGGTCGCAAATTTAAGATCATTACCGATCATGCACCAATAAAATATTTGAATACAAAATATAAGGGAAAAGAATTTTCACAACGAAATCAAAGATGGATCTTAAAACTACAGGAATATAACTTCGACATTGATTATTTACAGGGCAAAGAAAATAAAGTAGCCGATTTTTTGAGTAGGATAGAAAATAGTCCTCAAATAGCAACTGAAAATTGCAATGAATCCAATATGGAACTATCGGAAACAATGCATTCAGTAGACGAACAACTATTGGATCATATAGGCATTAAAGACGAAATAGTTAACAAGTATAAAACGCAGATAATATTAACTTATAATCCAAATACGGAAATAAACATTTTGCATGGAAGAAGAATTATACAAATCAATCCACAAAATGAAGAAGAAACAATCAAAGATATGTTAAAAAAATATATAAAATCAGGAATTGTAGGAATATACTCAGAGGTAGAAGATAGAGATTATAATAAAGTACAACAATGTATTATACAGTTGTATACCATAAATCAAAGAATAAAATTTTTAAAACTAACAAAAAGGGCGCAAGAAATAGAAGAAGAAGAAGAATGTCATAAACAAATATCAAAATACCATACAAAAGAATCACTGCATAGTGGTATAAATGAAACATACCAAACCCTAAAAGATAAAATTTACTACCCAAAATTACAAGAGCATATACAACTAATTATAAATAACTGCGAAAAATGCCAAGCAATAAAATACGATAGGAATCCAATTAAACCCAAATTAAATATATCAGAAACACCAAATAACAAAAACGAAATTATTCATTTAGATGTTTTCCATTATAAAAAGCAAACATTCGTGACAATTATTGACAAATTAACAAAATTCGCCGTTGCATATTTAATTAATGATAGAAACTGGAGTAAAAAGATAGCCATTTTAGAGGGATATTTAGCGGTGTTTAAAAAACCAAAGAAAATAGTTATGGATAATGAATTTAAATCTGAACAAGTAAAAAAGTATTTACAAACCAAAGAAATAGAGGTCCACTGGACAAAACCTAACAGCCATACAGGCAATGCAGATATTGAAAGATTACATTCTACAATAATAGAAAAAATTCAGGCAATTGAAGATGATATGTTATTAGAGCAAAAAATTCAAAAAGCTATAGGAAACTATAACGATAGATATCATTCAGCAATCGAAATGACCCCAAGGGAAGCAGTTGAACACAGTGATGTTAAAACATTAGTGGAAAAATTAAAAAATAAAAAGATAGAATACATAAAGAAAATAAATAAAGAAAGAGAAAATTATGAGGAAAATAGAAGGGAAGGTTATATCAGGAATTATAAAAGAGTAAGACACAAAGATGAACCATACTTCAGAAAATATTTGCTAAAAGATGTACATGTAACAAATATTAAAAGACCTTATAAATTTACAGCCAATGCTACTAATACTGATGATGATAATCAGTACAGCACAAGGGCTACTGCAGGTTCAACATATTAATGAAGAAAATGGATATGTAAAAATAAATATTAAACAAGTAGAAATTTGTAAGGATACTGACACAATTTTACACATAATTAACCCAAACGAAATGATAGAAATCTTAAAAACAATAGAAGTCAATGTAAAGCATTTAAAATCACAAGATGCTCAAGCATTTATAGCAGAAATTAATCGTATTAAAAGTAAACTACGAACCATTCAAAATCCAAAAAGACAGAAAAGGGGATTAATAAATATTGTAGGTACAGTAAGTAAATGGTTATTTGGAACAATGGACGATACAGACAGACAAGAAATAACGGAATATTTACAAAATATTGAAAATAATGGTTATGAGTCTTCTCAAACTTTGAACAAACAGATAAAAATAAACGATCATTTTAATAAATCTCTATTTGACTTAAAAGCATTGATAGAAGAGGATAGATTAAAGATTTTAAAAGCACTAAATGGATCTAATAATCAATTAAAAGACATAAATTATAAGATTTTATTAATGAATCAAGAAACTAAATTACGATATTTTGAAAATAAATTAAATCAAATTATGGACAATATTATGGCAACCAAAAATAAAATAATACACCCCAGTATGTTAACACCAGAAGAATTAGATACATATAACATAGATTTTCATAAATTAAGACTATTAAAAGCAGGAATTACCAGATATAAAGATGATTCTCTTATTTTTGCAATAAAAATTCCAAAAAGTTATGTTGTAACAGAATTAAAAATGATTAAACCAATACCAAATTCAGAAGGATTAGAAATTGAGGAGCAAGATTTAATTATTGAAATAATGGGAAAAAGCTATCAATATGAAGAAAATACATTATTAAGAGATTTAAAAGAAAGTAAAAATTGTATTATTCAAGGTAAATGCAATCTAATTCACAATAATTTCACTAGTATTGAAGAAATTGATGATGAAACTATTTTAGTAAAAAACATGAAAAACGAATATATGTGGCACAATTGTGACAAAAGAGAAATCAATCTTACTGGAACCTATTTAATAAACTTTAATAATTGTACTATAGGAATAAGAAACAAAAAATTCAATAATAACAAAGTAATGTTTGTGGACAAGTATTTATACTCATCAAATGAAATTAAATATATACAAGTAAAGCCAATAAATTTCAGTAAAATAATATTAGAAAATGTGGAAAATTTAAAGGAAATTAAAAATTTAAAGCTTCATAAGAATATTATGTATGGAACACATATAAGCATAATAATTGTAATAACTATATGTATAATAATATATGTGTATATCAAAAACAGAAAATCTAAAATTGAAATAGTTTTGAAGCCGGAGACTTCTGACTTGAAGAGAGGAGGAGTTATATATACGAATCCTAATGACAATGGACCTGACTCATTGGAGATGACAGAGTCCAATAAACTAAACATAAACAATAAACCACTGTCATGGTGAATCAGATGCACCTGATGCATCGTCACCAATCTTAAAACTAAGTTTAATAAATAAAATATAGAAATAAGATAAACATGTACAAGAATATAAAAAGAGATTAAGATGACTGGGCGGAGGCCAGTAAATCGTGTCAGTCTTTGCTGTAAAGTTAAGTGAATAAAAAGTGATTAAAGAAAATCCTATTTTGTGTGTTTTAATTCAAATCTCCAGTATAAAAATATAAATCACGTGGGCCGTTGAAATCCTTAAATTCTTGGGGCTCTTTGCTAACCGCAAAACCGTCAGGAAAATTCAGTTTTCCTTTGAAAAATTGAATATGTTTATTTGTGCGAAACAAACGGAAACGATAGCAATAACATTGATTGATGTGTCTTCATGTCGAATCCTTTCGCATTGAACTTTGTGTGCTACCAACAGGATTATGTATCCTCCACATTAATGGGCGATATTTATGATTGTTTCACAGGATTACGACCGAAATTATGTACGTGTGGATTTATTCCTGTCGTCGCCGATCCCCAGGACAAGCGTCATCGATTGATCCAGTTGAACTATCAAAATAGTTATTAAATTCTCGTTGTTATTGGGGGAAAATGGATCTATGGTGAAATAGTGCGAAAATAACTTTCACCTATCAAATGAAATTACATCGTAATCTCCTTTTAAGTTCGAATACCGAGAATCCCCTTTCGACCGAGACGTTCTTCGCAAGTGAATGGCGGACGGCCATCCATTCAATCAGGCTATTTTGCGAAAAAGCAACGGATTCGATCCAAATTCATAGGTAGAAGGGGACGGACGGAAGGAGTGGAAAATCTGTCGAAAACAAAGAAAAACAATATGTTTTCCAGGGCCATAATAGTCCTCCATAATCTATCGAATGGTTACCAATCGGTGGGTGATTGCCAAAAAAAAAGGTAGATTATCCTCCTTCATCTCGCATATAGTATACATGGATCTGCACATATTTTCACAAACATATCTCACCCTTATCCGCCGTTATTTAACCCATCCATATTGAACTGACCGTCCGAAATGATGGGCCAGAGAGCTAGGATTTCGACCATTTCTCCATGTTTATGCGATTATCCACTATTTTCGGAAGCAATCAGAACCACCCCAAAAGAATGCTGTGGGTGGATGAATGAATGATCAACCAACGAACAGCCAACGACCGACCGCCGGTCATATTGATTTTCCCTTCAATCCAATATTTCATGTAATTTTTCTCTCTTTCGTGTGCCCCGACCGATGGATGAGGAAACAGGCAACAACATGAGAGAATACCGAAAAAAGGATTCATCGGGAAAAATGTTGTTGCTGTGCAACCTAAGGCGAATCCTGCCAACCACTACTAACTAACGAGTGATGAAGATTACAGTAAATTGTACGAGACAAAATGACGAGTTATTTTGGAGTTCTGTTGTGATTCCTGGCTATCCTTCCCATCCCGAAAAACTTCTCCATATGAAATTTTCCAAGCTATTCCCATGAGATTTACTGTTTCTGTAACCTTTCTGAAGAAAATGACCCACATTGAAAGATGACCGCAAGGATGACCAGGACCATGTTTTCTATTCAGTAATTCTTTAGTTGTTTCACATTTTTTTTTGTTATTTTCTTTGGCCGGCGAGAGATAAAAGAAAGCACAGACTATGGGAAACACCTATTAGAGGACCGAAATCCCATCAGTCTCTTACACCTCATTGGAAGACGGAAAGAGGCTTCGTCGTGTTTCCGAAAAGGGTTATGAAATTCCTTTTGGTTGGTGTTCATGTGAATCCAAGGGGAATCCAATGACAGCCATAATTCTCGAGTGAGCTTTGTATAAGGAATTTTTGAAAGAAAATTATAGAAATTCTGAAAGACGTGATTTTGGGAATAAATTAAAAAAAGAAAATTTTTTCCTTAGAAAAATATTTTTTTGAAAGAATTTTTTTTAAAATTTGTTTTTATACTTTTGATGCTGTACGTAAGGGGCTTTCCCTCCCACCAATATGTAACAAATTTTGAGGGTGGGTGGGGGTCTGTGGTCGTGTAGTGTCACAACGGTACTAAACTCCATATAAAAATATCAGTTGTGATCAACACAAAACTTTCTTCTGCAATATTTAGTTTCAGAAAAATTGTTTTTTTTATATCTTGAGAACCGTTGAATATCATTAAGGGGAAAAATGCGGGAGATTTTATTTTCTTTGTATTTGGTTATACGGATTTTTTTTAAAAAGCGTATAGTTTCAAAAATTTTTCAAAAAATCGAAAATTTTCAAAAAAAAATTTTTTTTTTTTGAATATCTTGAGAACCGTTAGAGATACGTATAAGCCGTTAAAGTAAAAAATGTAGAAAATTTTATTTCCTACTAGCTTGCATACCCGTCGTTGCCGGGTTAAGTTTTTTCAATTTTTTTTTATGGTCTATGTTGGAGCTAAACTTCAGGCCAATGGACTCGGTAGTTTCCCCTCGAAAGGGTAACATAGAGGAAGAGCTAAGTTTCGAGATGACTTTACCCTCTCCCTTTACTCCCCCACCTCTCGGGCTACTTTTTAATGGGTCTATGTTGGGGCTGGACCCCCGATGAACATCTATGCCAAATTTCAGGCCAATCGGTTCAGTAGTTTCCCCGCGAAAGAGTAACATAGCGCAAAAACTAAGTTTCGAAATCACTTTATCCCCTCCCCTTACTCCCCCCACCCCTCGCGCTACTTTTCCGTATGCCTATGTTGGAACCAGAACCACCACAGACACTCATGCCAAATTTCAAGTCAATCGGCTCAGCAGTTTTTGCGTGAAAGAGGAACAGACAGACACCAATTCATTTTTATATATTAGTATGATAAATTTGATAATATGCATTTTTTCATAAAAGTGCGTAGTTTTCGAGAGATTTTCAAAAAAAAATCTCATTTTCTTTTTTTCAAATATCTTGGGAACCGAGATACAAAATACTGTTAAAGCAGAAAAGATTGAAAATATTATATCCTTTTAATTTTGTTATATTTTTTTTCCTAAAAGCGCATAGGTTTCGAGAAATTTTCAAAGAATGGAATTTTTTCAACAAAAAAAATTGTATGGGAATTATAGTTGCTGGTACTTTTCCAAAAGTTGATAGAAAACTACGATTTCTGAAAAACTTATTTACAAAAAATTTCAAGTCGCTAGGTCAATGCGTTCTCGAGTTATTTAAGATACGCACAATGGACAGACCGACAGACAGATGCACGGACATCCTCATAATTTTGCTTGAAACGGATTACGTACTGATTAGAAAGTTTCTATCTGCCCCGTTGTCGAGCCACTCTCCGTCATGAATACAATACTTTCCTTCTATAGAAGAGGAAAGTAAAAACGCAAAAAACTGTAACGAGGGAAAAGGATGGTTAGAAAATCCAAAAATTACCCTGAAGACCAAAACATTTAAAACCCTTTTCCTGGAATGATGTGCCGAGTAACAATAGAATAACAAACAAAAAAATATTTGGGAAAACTTTCAGTAATTTTCATAAAAAAAATTTCAAAAGTTAAATAAGTAGTAAAAGTATTTCATTTCCCCAAAAACTGTTTGAAAAGGATTATTTTTTTTAACCCATCACAATTAAGGAATGGCCAAAAAAATTTTACCGTACAATGTTAGAAGGACATTTACACAAAATTCAGGGATAAACCCTCCCAACCTATTGTTATATTTAAGGATCCGACATTAAAACATATGCAGCACTACTCGTATAAGAGACAGTAAGACAAATGCCAAATGAATGGAGTAAATCTAACCGAGGTGCTATAAATTTATTACGGAAATGGGATATTTCTCATCTCGACTGGTCTTTGAGTTGACAATTTTCGCAGGACAATAGAACATTTACAGAGTTCCATTGAAATCACCAGGAGACGGAGAGGATTTTTGCCCTCACCCGTGTTTATGCAAACATCCCAAAAAGCCTCGAAAACTATGCAAAAAGTGTAAACCGGAGGAAACACAAAAAAGGTTGATAAAAAAAGTGTGGTGCCTTGTTTCCTGCAGACTGGCCAGAACTGTCCAGGATGAACTGAAACTAAAATCAACAGCAAATACAAAATAATTTTCATCCTGACAGGATTTTCGAGTGTGTGTGTGTGTGTGTGTGTCGGGATGAAATTTAAGCTTTTGGCTAACAAATGTTTTGTATGTGATCAAAAGAAAAAAAGGTAGCACGAGACAAAATCTGATTTGTTTCTTTTGTCAGGATATTATGATCTTCGAACCTTCATCCTCGTTATATATGGTTAAGAGGAATTTCTATGATTTAATCCTTGTCATCTTACTATGGGAATAAAACGAACGATGCATTTGTCTATGTTTCAGTGGGAAACAGATTTTAAGGATTTATGGATTATTTTCACAATTAATGTGCGCTCCGGCTAATTGGGATAATATGAAAATGTGTAAAGTTTCATCTGGCCCACATAAGAAACCATGCCACAAATATGTGTGCTGGTGAATTCTTAGAACGAAAGGAGGACATTTAAGGATTTTATGGAAATTCATTGCGATTGAAATTAGATGAGTATGCGACATAACGACAGGATTTTACTTTTGAGAGTATGCCTACTTTTAATGAATGCCATGACACGTCTTTTTCAAGTTTCTCCTGGCAAGCAAACAAGGCCGCACGTACGAATGAATATTGCAAAAGTCGTGTCTACGTTTTATCCAATAAGAGAGGTAGATCGGCCATATCTAGACCAAGGTGCCACCGTTCGTGTACACCTGCGGGAATATCGGAATGGAATGGAAAATTGAATAAGAACAAAACAAAAATCGGTGACACTGCTTTGGCATAGTAACATCAGCCATGATACGCTAAAGGACATCTCACCCAAAAATCACTTGAGAACAAAACAAAAAAAAAACACAAAACAACGACATGTCGACAACAACGTGGATGAGACAATGAAATTTCACAAGACTCGTTTCTAATTAATATTGGGCCAGAAGCATATTAAGCACACGCACACTTGCTGACAAATAATTTTCAGCTTCAATATCCTGTGTCTTTATCCCTAAGTATTTATCCTGGATACATAAGTTTCAATTGGAGAAAATTCAGTCTCATCGTGTTGTATTGTAATTGGAGAAAAACAGAGAAAAAAATGACGACTGTCCAGATCTTGTCTACTTGTAAGCTTAATTTGAGCCCAAATTAAAATGTTGATTTCGATGGTGTTGCACAAAAAAACCCTGTCAGGTACCTCTAATAACACTTCAACGTTAGAATGAACTCAAATCAATTGTTTTTTTGCGTATAGGTACAACAATAATTGAATTATTTCACTGTTTTAATTCGTATGCTTAGTGAGTGGCCAGGTGTTTAAAAAAAAACCTTACAAATGTTTAAGTCCATGGCTCGATATCCGTGTAAAATTGTAGGTGCGGTGGCGGGAAAGACAATTGATATGAAATCTCATATCGTTTGTATTTACTTTTGAAATCTTAATTGTTATGAAAACTTTGTGGTGCTATGCCAAGATTTCATTGAGTTTCTTAGTTTCAGGAAAAACTTCCCACCCAGTCCGTGAAAAAATAAAGGATAATGCTGGATTTCCACACGGAAACAAACAGTCATAGTACTAGCAAAATGAGCGAGATAGCTAAATTCAAGTTTATGTGCAATAAAAAATTGATCACAACTCTACCTACTCCCTATCATTTTTTACAGTTTAAGTTGTTTGTATTTACTTTTCTCTCTTTCGGTATTGGCCTATCGCAATGTCTTTCGAAAGAGGTGCCGGTCACATGCCGATGTCCTCCAGTTTTGCATCCCAATTATCTTCGCGTCCTAGTCAACGTCGTATTTACTTTTGGTGGTTTTTTTTCGTTCCAAATTTCGGGAACCCAGCATAACTCACCATTAATGTAAAAAGCTCTTATTTTTTTCAAATAATGAATTATATCTGTATCGCTTCACATTTTTTTTGAAAAAATTACGACAATATTGGATAATGACTTTTGTCCCATCCTGTACCTTCAAGAATTAGCTAAAATTAAAACTAGAAATGTCAAATTGCACAGCGTGCATTCGACAGGGTAATGGTTACAAAACTATTCCAATTATGTAACATTTTAAACCTAATTATTAGCAATTTTAAAGCAACATTCATTAAGCGATAACACGCGATTTCAAGAGGATGAAAAGTTTATTAGAAAAGCACATACGAATATGTAATTTTGCATCTTAATTAAATTTCAGATTACTTCAAGTGTATAACAGTTTGCTTACTTAATGTGGTGATGTATGAAATCGAAGGCAAAAACTTGGTAACTTGAAAGTAGTGCAAGAAAGATAAACAACTTGATTTGGAAAGAAATTGAGAGAGTTTTCAAACAGAATAAAGATTTTATGACATTAAACCATCATTTTGATACTAAATGTTTGGTAAAGTTGATTTATTCCTACCACATAGTGATTACAGTTATTTGCTTAAGATAGATTTGATTGAATTTTAGACTTTTTGGAGGCCTTTCTAAATATTCTTTTAACAGAAGGACTCTTTTTTTTAAATGCAGAGAAACTTCGGTTTATGGATACCTCGGATTATAAGGTTTTTGAACTTGATTTGGGTCGATAAACACTTTTCGGCCTATGAAGCGTGTTTCGGTTGATGGACCACATGTGAGAGGTTAATAAATAGGATTACAATATTTTTCGTCAATTTAACAATATACCAAAGTTAGAAAAAAATCTTGTTGTATGAAACCAAACTTAGAGACCTTTCAGAAACCAAGAAAAACTTCACTTCAATTCAGTTCTCCTGCCCAGAGAGCATTAGAAGCTTTTACGAAAGGACAAAAAAGAGATGGGTGCAATTTTTTGGGCTTTATTTTTGTGAACCTTTCCTTTTTAATCACGAATACAATTCGCTCAAAAGCTTTATTCCACATCGCTCAACCAACTAATCCAAGAGCTTTTGTCGTCTAATCGTTTGTCGGCTGACCTTTTAAAATTACTATCAGGGTATTCACAGTCGTCTTTTAAATTGCGGGTAAATTTACCGCTCGGTAATTCAGTCAAATTTAACAGATTTTTACCGAGACGGTAACTTGGTTCATGTAAAAATGAATTACCGGATTCGGTAATTGTATACATGCCTTGAGTCGTGTTTTTCGGCCCGGGTATTCGGTATCAAGAATCAACCGCGGGTGGTGCTAGTAATGTTTTAGTTGTCAAATTTTCTCGCTGGTTATCTCATCGGACTGCAATTTTTTTCAATTTTGATAGCCGTTGCCACAATATAAATTCAAAAGAATACATCAAACATGGATTTAAAGGCATGTGACATATTTTACAATCAAATTCGCAGTTCATGATTTGGTCACGTATCAAATAAAAGCGCTGTTCTCAAATCTGTGCTGTGGGATGTTCACAGCAGAATATTTTCAGTCTTTTAATATTACCGAAAATTAAAAGAGGATTGTGAATACCCTCATTATCATGGGCTTCTGAGATTGTCGGTAATCTATACATTATTTGTGTCAGGACCTTCATAATTCCAAAAGGCTCAATATTTCAAGATTTCTTGCATTTTATAAATAACTAAGTGTAACTGAAGCGCGCCTTCTAAAAGTTAAAATTCCATTAAAATTTTTGGAGTAACAAAAATTCGGAGACTTTTCCTCAAAATCTTCAGCTTTCCTCTCCCCTTCTGCCCACCTTCAATATCACGCGGACGTGCTCCACCTGACTACATTCTAAGACGCGATTTAAAAAAATCACGAAAAAAATTGAGCAGGCAAGCTCAACGAAGTCCTGAAAATCCGCTCCTTAATATACTTAAGTAAAAATTAAGAGGATAATCAAATTATCCCATCACTCAATTAATCCTTGACGATGATGTATCAAAGATCCAAAAGCAGAATGATTCCCTGATTAAATTCGACTTGTGAAACTCACTCTACAGACTAAAAAATATGTTTTTGTCGCCTCGAAGCGATACGAGAGACGCCATAAATTGTAAAATGGCAAAAATTTAATTTAAATTAATTAGACTTCGAATTGAGAATTGTCGATTTATTTCGAATTGAGGGAATGGTGACCAGAGGGCGGAGAAGGACATCCTCAGACAACGCAATTAATTGTGTTTGCAGTGCACTTTGCGAGTTTTTTTTTCGCTAGAAATTAATTAATCTTCATTCGCTGCAAGGGGAGCCAGAAGTATCTCCAAAAGTATTTTTTCAAACCGAATTTAATTCAACTTTTCTTAGAATTTTGTTTAAAAAAATATGCAAAGAGAACCCTGTGTAATTCGTGTGAATAACAGCAACTCAATTTCATCGAAATATTTAAAAAAAAAAGTTGTTTCTTAGAAGGCGGACAATGCCGCCCCTAACCAAGACAACACTCTATGGAAAACGGATTCTTTTTTTCTAAAATTTCTTCGAATCCTTCGAACTTTATTTCAATTAATTTAAATTTCGTGATGTTGTCGACCAACACCAGCCAACGACCATCATTGTCCTTGTCCGCTGAATTCATTAATCGTCAATCACGGAAGTTTTTCCTCCCGTTTCGATCTTTTACGGTTTCCACAATTTCCAATGTTTTACTTGGATTATTTTTTTGTGACGCTGTGAAATTTTCCAACAAAGCAACAAGAGATTTAAAAAAAAAAATCCAGAAATGTTAGGGAAAAAACATTTATTTTTTTGGCCCAGCTAGTTTTGGGGTGAGTATTTTTAAAGAATAATGGAGGGCGATTCGATAACCTCCAGCACTGAAATCGTCTTTGATTCCTTATGAAAATAATTTAAATTAAAGAAGAAAATTCCACTGAATTGAAGTAGGAAAAAAATTAAATCGTTTTTTTCTCGCATTGTAAATAACGAAGCGTTAAAGCTTAAGAAAAGAGAACAAAAAACATAAGAAAAGCTACAATTAGGTACCAGGGGCCAATCGTCAAATACTCTATATGATGACAGACAAAATGTTTATTTAAAAAAATCCATTTGTATAGGAGAGGGGGAAAGGAGTGGTGCGATGGGATTTTGATGTATGGAGAGGTTATGTAAAATCATATTCTAAACACATTTTACCTTTATAAATTTTTCAATATGACTGACCGTTTTCAAGAAAATCGCAAAAAAAATGTTTAATTTGTATGGGGGAAGGGGGAAAGGCATGGTTCTGTTTTGTCCGTTCAGGTTTTAGCCTAGCCATTTACAAGAAACGTAACTATACAACATTTCAAGTCTCTAGCTCAATCCTTTCAAAAGTGTTCACGGACAGACGGACAAAAAATGTATCCTTAAACTTCGTCCTTAT
This sequence comes from Chrysopilus asiliformis, assembly GCA_964034945.1. Taxonomy (NCBI): domain Eukaryota; kingdom Metazoa; phylum Arthropoda; class Insecta; order Diptera; family Rhagionidae; genus Chrysopilus; species Chrysopilus asiliformis. The sequence goes on along the minus strand of OZ035963.1, from coordinate 59,426,404 downwards.
TTTAACGAAAGCAATTCTGTTTTAAGCATAAACAAAAATACTTTGGTGGCTATTTTGGGTAAACAAAATTAATTACCACGTGTTGAAAAGATCTTCAAACAATCGGTCTTATTTTTACTCTATTGAAAGAAAAGAAACTTTGGTTACTATTTTTGTGTTGCATATTTTGCGACCCTAAAGCATTTTTCTACCTGGAAAATTCTACGGCTTCTATCAGAGTAAAAATAGCTTCACGGGGGGGGGGGGGGGGGGGGGGGGGGGATAATAAAATTCGCACCTGCAACATTTTATTTTCAGAGATTCCTTAAGCAATAATTCGGGGCTGCCGGTTTCTAATTTTTTTCTTACTTTGCGAGAAGTAACCCAACTTTCAGTTTTTCTGTTATGCAAAGCTTAAAAATACCAAGAGTTTCTTTCTTTGGGGTTCAAAATTTCCATCCCCAAAAAATTTGTGTTTCCAGAGATTTTCCAATAGATATTTTAGATATGCTATAATCAAAAAAAAAAGTGATCCGACTACCCACATTTCTTTTGTTCAGAGCATAAACATACCACGGGTTTGGTTCATTTTTCTAAAAAATATTACCCAAAATCGTTTTTAAAATTGCCACGTGCGATAGAGAATAACCAAAACGCAATAAAGATAAAGCCTCCCGAACGAAAACAAATTATCCCAAGGACTGCCGATCCCAAATAGGAGATTTTTCACACTTCTTGTATAGAATTGACAAAGACCTTTTGGGAATTACTGAACAAAAACACAAAAAAGGACGAAAAAACACCAGTGGATAAAAACTACAATACGGTGAAAGGTAAATAAAGTGGAAAAAGGAAACAAAAAGTAGATTTCTTAACGTGAAAAATTTTCTTTCTCCCATCGATAATAAATTACGACGTAAAAGGAATTTTAAAATAGGTATAAAACTTCCCAAACAACAAAAAAAAGGAGGACAAAAATAACTTTTTTTTTTTGAAAACGAAAAACTCACGAGTCAAAAATGCTAAACATATTTTTATTTTCTGAGAAAAAATAAGAAAAATATTGGAAAATGAATCGATTATTCTAATTACCTTGTTCGGCTGATTGATTCCGCCCTGATTTGTCATTCTGCCAGTCTTCTTCTGAAAAGAACCGAAAAATTGCGTCATTGAATAAATAAACAACAATGAAATAAAAACAATTTAATAAAAATCACAGAAAATACTACAGGAAAAAAAAATTTTTTGTTTTAAGAAACAATCTTATCAACTAAATTAGATTCGAATGATTTTATTTTATTTCATTTTTTTGTTATTAGGTTGGGATAAAATCTTGTAGATTCCCAGAGGTAAATCATAAATCAAGTGGATTAAAAATCGATTTATTTATGAAAGCTTTTCTTTGTTTAAGTCTTATTGTCTACTTTAGGGGCCAAGAGGGTACAGGAAATTTTATTTAAATAAGAAGAAACGACCAATTGTTTCAAGGATTCCTATTATTGTCAAGTATTGGGGAATTCTTATAAAACTTGGGTAACTCTTATAAATAAGAAGCTCTCCATAAAATACGTGACACTTTGAGGGGGAAGGTGGCTGCGTTAATGTAATCGCAGTATTGAATTGAAGTTTGACGAGGGGGAGGGGGGGGGAAGGGACTCAAAATGGGAAAAATTAGGGTAACGTATTTTATGAGCAGCCTCCAAATCAGATTTCAAGAATTTTGGGGGAGAGAAACTTACTCCGGCGCGGCACAGCTCGAGTGTAAAAATAAATTCTTGTTCAGGGTCCAAATTTTTTCCGTGAGACCCCAATTATTTTTATTGAAATTGAGCGAGAGGGGAAATATTAAAAATCTCTTTTATGAAACATTCTAATTTTCAACGAGAGTTTAAAGCTTAAGCCAACTTTAGCGCTCGCAGTAGAACTGAAAGAAGAGGTTTTACTCGAAAACCACTAGACCGATTGAGATGAAATTTTGAGTAATGTTGTTTAAATGAATGGTGGAAAATACGGAGGAAAAATTTGTCGAAAGGGTTGTGATTTTTTACTAAAGGGCAACTTTTTTACATTTCTTCATTGACGTTCCAAACAATGTTCCATCCAGCCAGGGTTGTAAAAAACTACGCCTGAGGCATATATACAGTTATATTTTTGACCCCCTGTCGAGAGATATTTTTTAGAATCACTCGATAAACACAAAAAGCTACATAAAATGCACTGCGGAAAAAGCTACATAAACACAGTAGGAAAGTCCTATAGAAATGCGCCGCAAGTGATTTTTTTTGAGAAAATTGGGGGTTTTTTAAAAAAAAAAATTGTCAATAATACGCCACGGGCGAAACTTTTTATTGTTCTAGCTTTTTGACCGCTACGTAGCGATTGTGTTGTTTTTCTTTTCGGATTTACCCGTCAAAAAGCTACAAAAAATGCACTGCGGAAAAAGCTACTTAAATGTATTGAGAAGTCCTATAGAAAAATGCGCCGCAAGTGATTTTTTTTTTGAGAAAATTGCGCGTTTTTAAAAAAAATTTATTAATAATACGCCATGGGCAAAACTTTTTATTGTTCTAGCTTTTTGACCGCTACACACGCGAACACGCGATCGTGTTGTTTTTCTTTTCGGATTTACCCCTCCCCTGCCAATACCTTCTCCATGCTTTTATCATCCTTATTCGCAATTTTCTACATGAGCTAATTTAGGTTAAAAAAATGTAGAACGGAAGTCATTTTTGATTTTTTAGGAAAATTAATTAAAATTTAGGGAAGAAAATTCTATTAAAAGTGGGTAGTCAGAAATTAAATCATTACAGCTTTTGCAGCACCCAGACAAAAATACGACTTAAGTAAAAAATAAAATGTACAAAAGGGTAGCATAATATTCCGGTAGATAAATCATAATAGTAAGCGATTACTTTATTTTATACCTAAAATAGAGCAGATAAACCAGATTTTATTTATAATCATTTATCCCATTGTTTATGATTCCCAACCAAGGATCAAGAGTTTCCCATAGTTTTCGAAAAAGGATAGTAATTTCCCACAATAACCGAAAACCGCAAAAATAGTTTCTCTAAACTTGTGTAAGTTTTTGGGGAAAGCATTTAATTTGAAATATCGTCCCATAAAATCAACACAAAAACAGCACTTAGCATCACTCGTAGATATCCACTCGCCTCCTCTCCCTCCGCCAATTCTAACTATTTTGAAAGGAATGAATATTTCTTCCCTTTTCACCAAAACAGAATATCTAGCAAGTAAATCTATTTTCTTGCGAATGCAAAAACAAATTCTGAATTGATTTAGTACAACACTTTGTGAATTGTAGAGGTGTAGTATTTAATTTGAAGGTACATGAACTTCGACTTGATTGCATTTAGTCTCAGGTCATAGCATCATGTAGTGGGTTAAAACTTTTTTATGTTTCTGTTATGCAGTACAGAAATCGGTGGAGAGAACTTTAAATGAATTCAGCAACTTTGCTGTAACCTAAACTGAATTTTGTTAAATTTTGTTCACATTCACTGCAATATAAGTTGTCGTTGAGTGACGCAAAAAACGTATATAGTAGAAAAACGTAGTAAATGAGAAGCATTAAAACACACATCACCACAGAAAATGCATCAAGGAAAAACTTTTGCAAACATAAAGCGTAAAACATTTATGAAGTGGTTCTTTTATGCTTTTTATTGGATTATGTTTTTGCTTGATGGTTTTTCTTTCCTATTTTATTTACAAATGTGTCAAACATACAAAATTTACAAAAAAACACTCGCTTAACTTTTTTTCTAGGGATGTTTCCACAAAAAAAAATTGTGTAAAAACAACTAAAAAAACTGTCGTTGCACTAACTTACCGCCAAATGCAACACAACTCTTGATTACAAACATAATGACCCTTCAAAAAATAACTGCTAGGTAAAACTTTTATGTTGCAGGCATCAAAACTTAATCCGTTTTGAGGTGTTAACACTTTAAACCGATGGAGGATAAAGTGTTAAAGTGAGAAACTTTTTTAATTATCGACTGTTAACGTCGTCTAAAATGTCATATTTCAGCGAAAAGAAAAATATGCTGTTAGAAATTTCCCAAACAAAAATCGCTTTCTTTCACATTCAAATCAGATGTTCAGAATAATTCGCTGCCAATCACTTCCAGCACCCACAAGCAATAAGTAAGGACTCAAAAATTGCACTTCAACGAATGCCAACGACCATTTCAATCGAATATTCCGAGATGACTGGCAGTTGAAGCTGTCTGGAAGCTTTCACGAGTGCCAAGGATCCTTTACAGTTAATTGACAGTGCAGATGATGAAGAGGAGACCCCACCCAAAAACATTATGACCTCCATCCACTTTACTATCGACACCCATCCATCGGTGAGTGAATATCAGCCATCAGCCATGAACATTACCTGATAGATATCTCCTTTACCTGTGGCTCCTTCATAATCGCATCATCTCACATCAGTTTCTGAGGTAACTTTGCGGGATGTGTCTGTGGGATGATAAAGGATTCACTTTTCGACTAGTTATGGAACTTACTATAGTCAAATGTGAGGGAGAAACTTTAGAAAATGTGATCATTTTTCTATTGCAGGTCATATAATAAAAAAAAACATGACGAAGAAATTCAATTTGATTAATTTTTTATATCAAATGAACATCAATTTTCCTTGTTTTATTATTCTATACTCAAACCATAGAATACTTAATACTACGGTTTTTTGTCTGTTTTTCTGAATGTTCGCTGATAACTCGGGAACCATAGAACCGATTTGAATCAGATTTGAGGATGACCTTTTTGTTGTTAAGGTGAGTGTTTTAGGCTATTCGGGAGCCCTTAGTCTCCCTTGTCTGGCATATTCAGAATTGTTAAACCAATTTTGATCCGGTTTTTACTATTAGACGAGTCGCCCCTAAGGGAATTTTGTGATTAGTGAAATCCCCTCCACCCCCCTTTCCATCAATCCAGCTTTCTGCTGAATTTTGCCATTTAGAAACGATGAAATTTGGTATTCGCACAAAACTTCTTAATATTTTTGCCGTGAAAATGTTTTTGAGTGGAAAATTTCAAAATTATCACCCGGGCCCCACAAACCCTTACTACTCTTTTATGTTACAGAGTATTTCAAATTGCAATTTAGGGCTCTCCTCATATAAAAAAAAACATCACGCTAATTTTCGCTTTTTATAAAATCCCGACTCCGTCCCTCTTAAAATGGACAGCGCCTTTTATTATAAGCCCTAAAGGTACGAATTAAAAGAAAATATATAGATTATACGAAGAAACTTGCTTGTCGTTGCGATATAATTCGCATATCCAAAAATTTCGCATGATTTAACATATGCTACAATGAAGATGAAAAAATGAGAAAACTGCAGTTTGTGAATAGTTTCAAACTGCAGTTTTCGCATTTTAATGGCAGTATTTATGAAATAAAAACTAATGGCAGTTTTTATGAAATGCAGTTTTGGTTTTCTGCGATTTACTCCGCAATATTTTTGTAAAAAGCAATAAAAAGGTGATGTGATGAACACTTGGAACTTTTTTTGCATTAAATTACAAGTGATTGAAGATTCTAAATTTTCGGTGGGTATCAATTTTAGTGAATTATTTCACTCAATTGGCCACTGAACTTGCTCAAAAGTTAGAAAAATGGGGCGCCAAGGGTCAGCAGCAAAATAAGTTACGAGAATTTAGTTCAAATTTAGAAAACTACTCACCCGTTGAACAACTATCGAGTAAACTAATTTACGCACCGAATGATGAAAAGGTGTTAAGTTTTATTAATCGGTTAATTCGTTCAAAAAGGATGTTATTGTCCTTAAGGATAACAAAATAATCACATTATATTATAAACTCGGTATATTTTACAAAGTTTCAATATTATTATCATCAATATTGCAAGAAATCAATACTTAATTGTGTTAGATTGAACTATTCGATAACAGCAGAGCCCAATGGGGAATAAACAAGGATATTCCCATTTATATATAGATAGCCATTCACTTGTCTCCTATACACTGTATCAAACTGTAAAGGATGATCGAACGTACGTAAATTTAGAATGGGAATCCTTTGAGTTTATCATGCGAAACGAATAAAGCTCAATCGAGTTGAAATTCCTTTGCCACTCTTTTACCCTCTTGAAGCAGTCAATTTATAGTTTCATTTACATAATGCTCACAGGATTAATGTCCTTTGTCGAGAGAGAGAAACATATCAAATTAAGTTTAAAGAAATGTGGGTTGGAAATTCTTAAAAGGAATTTCGAAGTAAGATAGTTGCGCTGAAAGGGAATTACACTGGGATTAATAAAGTTTTTCGTTGAATATATCTGCGCTGAATCATGAATAGTATTGAAATGTGGGGCAACGAAATGGGAAAAGCTATAAAAATGTAATTTAATTTTTTTTTGCATCACATACAATGAAAATTAGTTAAAACGTCATTGAGGGGGTTAAAAATTAGTCGTTGCATCGGATATGCCATAATATATGGTGGAAAACTTCGTATAGGTTCCAGATGGAACCTGAAAATTTCGTTCTAGTCGGTGTGCCGTTATAAACCATGTTGTTATAAATGACTTGTATTGCATTTCCCTAGTTTTCTCAATTAACTCTATTCGACAAACACTACGTACTTATAGTCTATTCTGCGATGGGTCATTACCGCAAACCACTAAACTTTGGAACAACTTACCAATCAGAATTCATGCGAAACTGTAGGTGTAAAGGCAGGGAGGTAATTTTCGAGAAATTTAAAGTTTAGGAGACCACACTCTGTCCTTTAGAAAAAAGGGTCCCGATATGAAAAATGTGTTTAAAAAAAAGTGTTGTAAATTTAAAAATTTATTAAAAATTAAGAAAAAAAAAATTCGGCAGAAAAAACCTTTGTAAAAATCATAAAAAAATCCGGTGAGAAAAACATCTTCGAAAAGCCAATCGTTTTCGGGCAACAGGTAATTATGTGTACAATTGGTAAAACTTATTCAAAGATTTTATCAAAAAGGAAGTATTAATTCCAACTTTAACCTAACTGTCCTAACCTAACTCAGGTGTTCTATCAATTGCCTCTGTCTCTATTCCACAGGTAAAACTAAAAGGGAGGTTAAAAATATTGTTGCATGTCTAAATCGAAATGCAAATCATGAATTTTGATTCAGGCTTGCTTTTCAATCGATTTTTCTTTGGATTCCAGTCGTTGTTTGAATTTTTGGATTTTTTCCTGGAAAACTCTTAACACTTTCATGATTTTTCAGCGGTTTTTCACTAGGCTTACCGTTGTTGAAAGTTAAAAAAACAGCTACATTTTTGTAGGTTGCCCAAGGACTTGCCCATCGGTAAACCCTAAACCTAAATGCCCCCACGATTTTCCACGTGAAGTGGGTTGCAAAGCGTCAGACAAGTCTCACTTAGCTTGCAAGAGTTGTTATATTTTTAGATCCTTGAGCCCACTTCACGACACAATCACCTTTTGTTGTTAATTTGTTCCGGAAATGTTTTATAGCTGTTTCCGTCGCCTTCTATACTGGAAAGAATTCCTTAATTTCTGATACAAAACCTCTAAAGGGGAAAAGGCCAACTTTTCCCATAGTTGGGGCGAAAAAACACTAAATCGATTAATGCAATAGCGTGCAAGAAAATAGTGGAAAACTGGCATAAACGTAAATGCAATACGACACATTTTAAGCGCAAAACATTTTTTAAAAACAATTTAAAAGCATTTTTAATAACCAAAGCATACTTTCAGGGTGATATAAAAATTATACGACAACCCTTTTATAAAAATGAGCAGCTTTTCAGTAGTTGTTTAGCTTACCGGTAAACCGTCCGAAACCAAAGACACGATTTAGACAAGAAAAACTCAAGTCGATGGCTGCCTGTGGCCTTACGATTAAAATGAAAGTACAGGTGGATAAAATTTATCTGGGGAAAAAATGAAATAGCACTCAGGAGGCAAAGCAAAGAATAACTTCAGGCGTTTGATCTTGGAACAGACAAAGAATGTAAAAAAAATCGTTCACATGTGAAAAATTTCAACGTGAAATTTCTCAAAACCCCACCCAGTGAGTGAGCGATGAAATGTTTCAATTTTGGAAATAGACGTTCATTGAGGCTGATGTGGGAAAAGTTGAAAAAGTGTAGGATGTTCATCCAAACAACGACAAATATGAGCAAAAATGTAATAAGCGAAAGGATTTTTTCCTATTTGCATACATTAAGGCGCAGCAGTTTTATATTTACTCATCCGGGAGCCCTCGGGATGTTTAACGGTACGGGGCACGCTTATAAGATTTGTGTATTTTTGTCCCAGTAGCATGAATCGCCGAGGCAGAGAAAGGGGAGGGGTAGGTCGTCACAAAAAGAAGAAAAATCGCTGGAAAAGTAGGATTTTGTTTGGAAATCCGATAGGAGGTTAAGCTACAAATGTACGTAGGGAGGCAGAAATCTTTTTGACTTGGCCAACAAAGACGTTATCGTATGTTGAAATTCAACCATGGTTAGCTGTTCACGTAAAACTGTAGGTGCGGCTGTGCTCTGAAGATGGATCAATACCATTTCGAGGTGTTGTACGAAAAAGATGAAAAAAACCACTAGGAAGATTTTCACACAATTATCCTTTATTCAAGACCTTTTTTTGCCTAATCTTTCAATCGATTGAGTGGTTTCAGAGCTAAACCTGCCTTAGAAAGGGTGAAATGCAGTTTTTCGGCTAGGGTCTCCTTTTTGGCGTTTTAAAATTAATGATGTCCGCAAACACCTACTTTTAGGCGTTTTAATAAAAATATTATTTTAAAATACCAACCAGAAGCCCATGTCTAAATCGCCCAAAAGCTTTCTGCTGTGAAACACAGCAAAACATTTAAAATTCATTTAGAATGATCAATTTTTTGTTGAGTGACTTTTAAAAACTCTAACTTGCAAATCACTCGGCCGATTAAGCTGAAATTTTAGATATATATGTGGAACTTTTTCACAAATCTCGCGTTTTCCTGGATCAGGATTCCGCCAATTAATTTACATTGAAATTTTCATGGTGGAATTACGCCCATCAGGTGAGTCCGAAAACTTTCCTACGTAACTACGGTTCGTAGGATGGAATTGAGTCATCGTTATAATCAACGTCGGTTGTCTTGGATGATATACTCTTCGTCATCGTTATATGAACACACATGAAGATATCTTGGATTTCACTCGAATTGACAGCAGGCGAAATTAGGGTAATTGGACTTAGCATAGAAACGTGTTCAGAAATATTTATCCCTCCGTTAAATGGCGAAAAATGCTATAGCGAATGATGATTCCTGGCCCCTCCAGTTTCTCAAAACGCTCAGCAAACTTGAGTATTCTCGGAAATCCTTTCACAGTAGTGCAACAGGACCAAAGTTTCATAGAATGTTCTTGTAATTCGGATAGTTTGCTAGGTTAAGTAAATGTTCAAATGATGTAACTAGACAACAATTTCATTTTATGTAAGGGTGTGTGTCTGTGTGGATGTGTTTGTGAATAAAATCCTTTGACAAACAAACGGATTTCTCAAACTCTAAAGAGTCGTGCACAAATTTTTATATTTTCTCTAATTGGACGCAGCGGACTTGTCCTAGGAATGTTTGCTTTTTACAAAAAAAGGGTTGGTTTGGGGTTGAATTGTGCTATTAGTTTACTTTCTGACTCAACGGATGATAAGGGGAGCTACAGCAAGCTTTATTTTCAATGTTAGCTTAGCTCTTATATAATCAATTAGCAATCTGTCAAAAAAGAAGTGAATTTTAAACAACCCGATGACAACATTGAGCGATGAAAGTATTAAAAGCATCATCCATGGTGGCGGCAAGCGCTAAGGCAAAAATCTAATTTGTCAATTTTAGCTAAAAAGTATACGATATTCAATGAATGCGCACGCGACAGGCAAAAAGGACTATTATTGACGGATTATGATGTGAAGATGTGAAACAAATGAGAAATAATGGAATGAGGAGGTGCGAAGGAAGCGCAATATTGTGGATCACATATAAAATTAGGTAAAGAAAATACAACACGAATAAATTGGATGAGTAATGGGATCAAAATCAAAAGCTCTTCTCGTCTATGGAAATTTTCAAGTGCCTGAAATGTATATTTATTTTGTTCAAGAATTCTTCACTTCGAGTGGGATTTAAAAAATTTTACAAATTAGGATTAAATTTGATGAGTATTTAATCTTGTTGCGTTGACATTCTAGAAATATTGCGAAGATGATTTGCGAATTATAAACAGTTTTAAGTAATTTCATGTGTGAAGGGGATTTAAAAAAAAAGCTTTTTATGATAATCATGTGTCTTTGTTGAAATCGTATAACAGTTTTTTTTTTTTCGAAAAACTTATAGCAAATCTTAGCAAAAGCGTGGGATGCGTCCCGGATTAGCCGTAATAGTCACGGATTAACCATATAAACTTGAAATCCAAGATGTTCACCTGCGGCGCATTATTTTTTTTCTGTCTCCAGTGTATTTTCATCAAAATAAATCGGTTTTGATAAAACTGTTTGTTACGAGATATTTCCCTCTGAAAATATTGCCTGATGAGCAAAAAAAAGTGACAGAATAATTCACTTTTTTTTTGAAAAAGTGTGGGGACGTAACATAGTTTATTTTTCGTAGGCTTTGACCTGTTTCGTATTTTTCAATTAATTTTGAAATATTAAAAATCCCTTCCTCTCCACCCATCTCCCACCGGTTATGCATGTATGTCCCGGAATCCATCTTTCTCCGGTTATGCAAGTATGTCCCGGAATTGAACAAAAAAAATTAATCTACACTCTCGAAAAAATCCGGGGACGAATTAACTCCGCCTGAAAACATAGCTAAAAGTTTAACACCGTAGCGCGGAGTTATTTTTACATTTTTATTTTACGGAGCTAAATATTCAATTTAACACCGTTTTGACCTAAATTTTAAATGAAAAATTCACTACAACTCCTTTTAGGAGTTATTTAATTATAAAGGGCGTTCACGTTTAGAAGAGGCTTGCCAATTGGCTTCAACAGCCTATTGGGAAGGCAAATGGTTTACAATTCGAGAGGTCCCGTGTTCGAGTCCCGGCAGAGACATGCAAGAAAAGTTTTTAACAAGTCAATATTAACTTTGGAAACACGAAAAAAAACTCAAAACATCTCAAATGCTTGCAAAAAAAGAGAATTTGCGAGGTTTTTTTGGGTCATTTAATAAGTTGGTTTAACACCGAAAAATTGTTAAAAATTAACACCCATAAGGAATTGTTGTGAACTCCCTAGCCCGGTGCTCGATTTTCTCCAATACGTGATGGACTCCCTCAAACTCCCTTTCGGTGCGTAATCGACTCCATTTTTTCGAGAGTGTAGAGGTCTACAGTTATCTGCCCTCTAATACTTGCTGCAAAACTCTTCCAAAGGGTTCTTCACACCCAAAAAATTTCCAGGCGTTTTAAGAAAAAGTTTTCTAAAGCTCCCAAAAGTAGACAAAACTTTTCGGCTAAAAAAACGGCTAAAAAAATAGACAAGAAAATCTAAAACTTACACGAAAATACCCTAAATCGGACAAGAAGTCGCAAATTTATTTCAATTCAAACTAATTCAACTAATTATGGCTATAATGAGCCCCTCTCTTCGATCTCTCGAATTTTTAATGATTCATTTGAAATTATTAATTTCCATATAAGTTTAAACATACTGAAAAATTTGCTTAAAGCACATTTTTCTTTCTATTTTGTAATATTGTAACTTTTTTTATGTAGTAGTCAGATGTATTGATGATTCTAAATAAATAAAAACTTTAAGTGCCGTTTGCACCAACAAAACTTAGCAACTTATGTACAACTTAAAAAATTTAAGTCGAAGAATTTCTACGGTTTAAGTAGGCTAACCACAACTTAATTTTTTAAGAATAATACGCGCAAACGGGCGTTAAACACCTAAAAGTAGACAAATGTTCCTACAATGCAAATTTTTCCAAATTTCAAAATTTGAAAAAAATGCATTTCTCAAGCAGTTGGCGATTTGTAAAATTAAAAAGTGTTAAGTCGGATCAAAAATCCAATAAAAAACATGAAATTCCCGTGATTTTTCTTTATTTCCGTAAGCGCAAAAGCCACGCATTTGTTACTTCAGTTTCTAAGGACGGCGCGTTAAGTGAAATTAGTCCCCATCAATTATTACAAAATATCACAAAACACTAAAGAAACAGAACCCAAAAAATTATAAGTTAATGACACCCGATAACAATTTATATGTCACACCATATTTATTTCCAGTATGTATCCAACAATATGAAACAAAACTGAATTGGATTGATTTTCATAGTGCGTGTCTATGATCCATCAGCACCTTTGAATAGTGCCAGGTTTCTAATATCCTGGTGCGTTGATGCTAATATAAATTCCACAAGTCACCCAGCAGTAATAGACGTCGCCATCCAACCAACAGCACACACGGTAGCCCAACATACCCGACGAAAATTAATTTGTTTTGGGGCACACAGTACACCCTTTGCCTTCTAGCTGGGGGATTCCTTCCGTAACGCTGATATGGCATAAAATGCGTGAATAGAGCAATATCAATACAACAGGCGCCATTAACGCGCCGTACAACAGGACGGTCTACGGCTGGTTAAACAAAATGGAGCAATCTTAAGGTGAAATTGTCGGAAGTTGGCAAAATGCGTGACTTCCCTCATATCTCTTGTAATGGAACCGAGTCCAAAAGTGCGATCCTGCTGACCGTACTTCATATCCAAGGATAATACACTGTCTGCCTACACGCCCCCAACTTAATGTGACCCAAAATTTTCCCACTTCATGTATTTTGGCAGTTCGGATTCCCTTTGGTATTAGACCAGTTTTGGACAGCTTTCGCCCCAAAATAGGCAATAGGAAAATTGCGACCCATTAGGGATGACATACTGGAACCCACCCAACTCTTATCTATATCGTCGTCCTTTCGGTAGACATCCCTGGGATTTTCGTGTTGAATGGATCCGAGAAGAGGTGAAAAACGTTCGTAATTAATAGAAGGCCATTAATTGAATTGGAGAGAAACCCTTTTCAGTTGAAGCGTTTCGGGGCTGGTACAGACATCACATTGTATCAGGAATATCGTGGCGTGTTCTACATTTCCGGTCCAACAAAAACGCTTACGGGATCAGGAATTTCCCAGCCGATTTCAACCTCTCTATCTCTATATGGCCGGCCTCGTTATTTGCTGATTCGGAAAGCATTTTTCATTTACTGATCACACACAAACATACAGACATGTTCAAATGAGTAAATTCAGCATAGAAATCAAAGCGACGACGACCAGTTTCTCATGTATAGCAGGGGTGGTTTTTTTTAGATGAAATGCTGGCCAATTTTCTGTTATCTTCTGAAGTCTACTACATATCCAAATTTGCTGTTAGCCCAAAAAAATTCCAGTGGGTGTTCTTTGAAAATATAAATGGAATCAATTCAAGGCTGGTTGTCTATTATTGGACAATGAAAAGCACTCAAAAATTTTCACCAACATACATAGATTTTCATTCATTTCGGTTTTACGATCTTTATTGGATGTCGGGCGATTAAATTCATAAAATTAATTAATTTATATTTTGATTGGATGGAACATGGATTCCAGAGAGGAGAAATTATATTTCATTTCCAGAATCGTGTCAATCGATTATTGCAACGGATTGGAAAATAAAAACTACGAATACATGAAAAGCAAAAAGAATTTTGGTTAATCATGGAAAAAACTGATCGAGGAAAAAGCGAAAAAAATATGTGACAAAACAGAAGGGCACAAAAAAATTGTAAAGCGCGCGAGGGGGGGTATGAAAGGTGGTTTTTAATGCACATATGTGCGTGGTGTAATTATTTTGACTTTTTCTATTGGGGTTATGTGTCTATTTGCCTATTTATTCACTTTATTTAACTCTGGGATCCCCTTCCTGCTATTTCTCGGATCCCCTCGCCTGCTATTTCCGGATTCTTTGACGAAATATTGATCCGGTTTCAAATATTGAACTTGTCGCCTTTTAAGAAAAGCTTTCGCCAACTAAAATCAACCCTGTTCCGTATATGTTCCGTACTATCTTACGAACTAGCGAATGGATTTGGAAACGGTTTTCGTTTTCGGGTTTAGTGAACCTTTGGCAAGCTGGTGAAGTACAAAGACCTGCTATTGGCTCCCCTTCCCTTGCTATTTGCTCTTCTCCCTTCCTTCTCCGCTCTCCACATATCCTGGGATCTGGGTTGTGTAATCTTTATACAAGATTTAAAAGTCTCAAAACTATTCTATACCATTTTTTCCTCTAACCCCATGAGTTTCTTTGAATTTTCTCTAATACGGTTGGTAATTTCGGTCGCATTTAAAATCGTCCTTAAATTTCAGTTGTCGAAATATCAGTTGACAAAACAGCCCCTCAAGCCCACAAAAAATATATATAAGCCCAAATTTACAGTCACGCCATACTGAAACTAGTCAAAAAACAAATCCCAATGGCTTTTTCTAGTTTTCTCGAAAACGGTTGATATAAAAAAAGGGGGAAATGGTTATCCTCCTCAGAAATATGGCAGGTTTTTCAACGAGTGGAAATTATTATAATGAACTCTCATTATTTTTCGCAGCAAAATCTCTTAGACGAAAATATTTACACAACCTTCCAAAACTTTTATTAAATGTAATTAAATTTCTCTATAGCAAATACTAAATCCGGAAAGTAAGTACAAGTACTTGAAGAAAATAATCAGGTAATAAAACTGATTTCCCAAGGATCTAAAAACCGATACAGCAACTTCCGGTAAACCCGACTCAACTACAAATTTATTTTAACCCTTAAATTATCATACGGTTGAATGGGGACTGGCAGTCAAGTGTAGTAAAAAGGGAAGAAAAGCATGAAGAAAAAAAAAACACACTTTTTTTATGTCGTAATCATTAAAAAACCTTTTACAGGAAGCATAATAATTTTCCTTTTCATTTATCCTAGCAAACGTACTTATATATACGCCATCATCATTGCCAGACTTTTGAAATTCCATTCGTTCTACTCGCATGCCACCCTCACAGAATGTAACGCACACTCGTGAGGCCAGGTCGGGTTATTTCTTTCTTCCTTTGAACCCTTCAGAATCTGCAAAAACCTCCCGACCCGTTGAATACTCTCTGTACACTTGTCACTCTATTACAATTTCGAGAGACTCGATTATTTCGGTGGTTTTTTTTCACATTTTTTTGTATACTTAGTCACAGAAGAAAACATACTTTTCCCAGGGAAAAAACCGTAATCGGAAAATAGACGCAAGGCGGAAAAAAATTGCGTTTTTTATACGCCATCACATCACGCTCACCACCCAAAACAAACAGTTTATTCGACGTGGTGTTCATTTTAAGAAACTGGCAGAGGGTGAAATGATAGAAAACAGTCACATGCTTCAATTACTGCACCCGTACCGACCCCTCACCAAACCCTGCGGGGTGGCTTATCCCTATAGAATTTATAGGCAGTTTTCCTGTAGTTTCCACCATCGCAAGATACAAACATTGACATGGCCACCTTCTAAAATACTTCCGTTATAGCTCAACTTCCTTGTCGCAAGCATTTCACAGGAGCTGCCAATATTCTGAAGATGGTTAGGATAGGTAGACAAGTCCTGGCACCCACCTATGCCTACCTGTAGTAGCGCTTAAAGTTGTTTGCTTAACCTGACGTAATCAAATATGATAAAATATTTACCAAGTTTGATACATCTATAATACAAGCACATAAGCAGCATCAGCTGTCTTTCGGAGGAAAAAAGAGGACGAACGAAAAAAAAAATTAAAGTTCCCTAAAATCTTCCGCAGAATCAACTTCAAGTCGTTGAGATTCCATATTGAATGTTCCCTCTTGTTAATCCCACTTCTTATTTTGCCAAGGCTTATCCCATTTCTTATTTCCATGATACTCGTTGTAGTTACTTGGAATGGCACTGGCAATAATATGTACTATGGCAGATGATGGGGGTGAAGTGAAACCGCCCAGAGTAAAGGTATGCGAATGCGTATAATGCCATCCTTCAGCCACCGCACCCCTATCAATGTCTACGCTTGATAGCTCTTGGGAGAAGTTGTTCACATTTTCAGTATAGGACCTAAAATGAAGGGAAGTTTATGAAACATTTTTTTTTTTTGGGACTGGGGAGAACTCGAAATGTCCATAACGCAGCATCGTTTTTACGCTTACGAAACATCCACACGCTTTCAGTTTATTATGATAATTGCCAAGTTTATAAATTGTTTATAAATTTGTTTTTTCTTCCACTTATTATTGAAATCGTTAGTTACGGCTATCATCAGCCGGAATTATTGGTGTTTGTTGAAAAGTTGTTAAAACTTTCACTTGAATCCGAAATTTGCATAATTTTGATGATAGTTTAGGTTTTAAAGTCCTGGGCGAAGCAGCGCGGTTTAGTAGGAAAACATTGAGTCTGAATTTACGTTCTTAAGACAAGAAAGGTGGGGTGACAAGATTTTTTGGGCTCCCGTCTTTTAAAAAAATGTAGTAAAAATCAGTGAACTTCATTTTAGTAACAAGCTTGTGTGTCGTTTGCCTGTCTATACACGTGAGGCTGGAGGAAAATTTTTATCTATTACAATCAATACCACTCCATTCTCAAGAACCCCCCTCTCCTGCTATTTCCTAAGTCGTTGAAAAAAGATTGATCCGGTTTCACCATTGGTCAGTTCGTGTTCCAAAGGAAATTTTCCGCCACTAAAACCAATCCTACTGTTTCCTATAGTGCTCTTTGATATCTTTTCAACTAGTGAATGAATTTGGAGACGATTTTCAATTTTAAGCCTGATATATTTTTGGAAAGCCTGTACACTGCAAAGGCAGGGTTTGCTCCCCTCCACTGCAAATTCATTTCCTGGTACTGATTTCCAGGATTATTCTGCTAATTTTCAACCGCCCAAAATAAAGTTTTAGAATTTAAAAAAAATGTATAAAAAAAATTAAGAATTTTAATTTTTTGTGATCCAATCAATTTTTTCTCAGGACGGTAGAAGGAGAAGACCAGGAGCTCCTGATTTGAAGGTCTGTCATTCAGCTCCAATCTGTAACACGCTGGAAACTCAAGTTCAGCCAACTTGCTTCATCTGTTGTTGATGGGTTGTAAAACCTTAAAAATGTCTCAATCTCATACATGATTTGTAGCCCATGAAAAACTGTAGGTATGAGTATTTTGTACGAAAAATTGTTATGAAATCCTCACTCGTCTCGGGAATTTGTGCCAAAAATAAGAACCCTCAGGTCTCCTAACTCTTCAAAACCAGCTAGGAGCCTGTTTGTAGTTTAAAAGTCAGCAACCTTCTTCAGACGCAGCTTAAAATTTGCTATTTTCGCAGTGCGTGTGGTATTGTTGAAACTTAAATTAAAATCTAATCGGTTTAGTTAATTTGTTAAAAAAAGTTACGTTCCTGACAAGCTTTTTGTAATTTTCGACATAAAAAATGTACGAGAACTCAATAAATTCGCAATTTTCCCCGCTTCGCAATTAAACCGACATTTTCAGATCGTGCATTCGTTTTGCAATAAATACCCTGAACACGATTACACTTTACGAGATTACAATTTTCAATTGTGGGATTACAGGAAGATAGAGTCCAAACGTTAAGTCCAGTGTTAACAGAGTCCTTTCACTAACCCCATTTCCTCAATTTTCCCCAACAAAACTCCCCCAAAAAATCCGAGTTGCTATAAAATGGGAAAAAATCGAGTCAATTCAGATATTGGAGAATGATTGTGTTCAGCTGGAAATAGATTTTTCTGGTGCTGTGCAGTGAATACTAATGCAAAACTTAGATATATGGCTTAATATTAGCCTCGAGTAAGAGCAGAGAAAAAAAAACACCAGCCATTCACGAGAAGGAAATTCTTTAATTTTTTTTCCTGCCATTTGTACTAATGTTACCCGTTGCCATCTAAATTATTCCGTTTGTATTAGGTATGTCGCAACATATAAATCCTTTCAACATGGAATGTCCTACATTTATTTCATCTTATCTTCTGGTGTTCTGCAGCCATTGGCTGGTGGAGAATGTCTGGGAGTGTGGAGCGTCTAGGATGTTTTACGAAAAATCCTAAGTGAAAGGATTTGAAAAAAATGTGTTGTACGGCTCCTCGGATTCTGTCCCAGGTTTTCTGCTTCCGTAGAATTCAGACGCAAAACGAAAAAAACCATACAGTATTCCCAGGAACGTTTCTGTTTTCCGCCATTTCTGGTTACTTTTGGAAACCGCATGCGATCTGATGACACGTGACAGATAAGAACGAAATTTCCACGCCGCCGTAACGTCTCATAGGACGACAAAAGGCAAAAGAAATTCAAGATCCGACAAAATGTGAAAAGAGCCTCCAAAGGATGGCAAAGTTTGTGGAGATTTGTTGAGAAAAAAATTATTATCTTTCAAGGATTTTTTTTCTATTTCTAGGCTTCAGGACATAAGTCCTGTTGGTTGTTCGTCCTGTAAGTTTCCTCATACTCGCTTCCACATGTCCTCGCAATTTAGTTTCGCAACGTCATTTCCTTCCATTGTTTCAAGCTTAAAATATGCCAGGATTATACTGACTGGACAGACAAAATTTGCACTGGAAAATCAAAGAAAGGGTGGTCAACCGACTGAACACCAACCGACCGACATCAGTTGTCCCAAACGACAGACAAAGTAACCCAGCTTGCGACGTCTTTCGTGCGGAAGTCCAAGAACAACCCGAAGATTAAAAATCAAAAAGGATGAAAGGACTTTTCAGACGGTTTCAATTTCCCAACGTGTCACCAAACGAAAAATGTGGTTGTCCTGACGAGGGGCGACAATGGGTTTTTTTCCCTGGTGCATTGGATAAGCCAGAACGCCTTTCGATGTCGTTTAAGTCAGGGATTAGTTTTTACTAACACCAACCTAATACGGTGGAAAGGGGAAGCGGAAACAGTTTTCATTCCAGCCAGGAAAAAAGGGATGTTCACTCCTTTCGTTCAAATAAATTGATAATTTTCCGGGATTCTGATATTCACGCCCCATCACCTCCATAAATACTCGGCTAATCCCACCTGCCAGCCACGGAATCGTTTGTTCATTCCTTGCTTCGTTCCTGTCCTATTTCTTATATCGTGGCAGTTCGCTTAGTTCCCAAGTATATACACCTTTGAGGTGAAAGGTTAAAAGGTTACGAACCTGCCTCAAAGCCTGCCATCTCCTATTACCCGCCTTGGGTCCGTGTCGGCTAAGGAGATTATGTGGCTGCTCCTTAATAATTTACGATTTCGCTTCATTGCGAGGCAGGTGCGAGTATAATACTCTTCTGATAGACATGCTAGAGGCATAGACGGGGGGCGGAGGTCAGGGGTTTCGCTTCAAAGACGACAAGCAACAGTAGGGAAATGTTTAATTTCGTGTGTTTCATGTGTCAGTGAAGCGAAACCCAACGTCTATGTCAAGATGTGAATCTTTCCCTATTTCTCAGCGGTGAATGCCATTATCCCTGTGTTGCGATATTTTTCCTCGATCTTATGGAATTTCTCCCTTAATTCGCTTCGAAGAGTATGAAGGAATTTGCAAAAAACCGGAGCAATTCTTTTTACTGTGAGTTTCTTGAAGGTTCAGCTGCGACTGCTTTTAACTGGAAAGTAATTCCGTTGTGTTTTGTTTCAAACTTTCTTTGATTTTGATGCAATTTTTTGTTTTTTATTCATATCAAATATTATACCACCAAAAAATCCTTGATTTTCGACAAAATTGCAAAAAACGGAATTTTTCAAAATAATAGTATATCTTAATAACGATTTGAGATACAGAGTTCTTGTAAAAGACAAAATTGTCATATATAAGGGTACTGGAAAAACGTAGTTTTGGAGTAAATCGCGAAAAACAAATTTGCAATTTTTAAAAAGCTGCGATTTCGGTTACAAATCCTTCGATCCACTACTTTTTTGTACTACGTAGCAAGATCTTCACATAAGAAAGTAAAAATCTAGTAGTAAAAACGTCAATTCTTTCAGGAACAAATTTTTGTGCGCCATATGAATTGTCGGCCATATATTCCTTGCCGAAAAAAAGCCCGATGTAAACCAACCCTTATACCTACTTTATTTTTTCTACCTTTTATTTCAGGACTTAAAAAATTTCATTAAAGCGCTAGACAATCTTTAAAATATCACTTTAAAAATTTCCTTGAAAAAGTTTTTCATTTTTTTCGTGGATATTACGAGTTTAACTCCCTTGCCACGAACGTCCGGAAATATTAAAAAAGGGAAAAGAGACCGACAAGCAATAGGTAATCTATTATTCATTTAGTTGATTGCATACCTCTTGGGTGATATACTTTTTCATCCAGAGTCTCCGCCTTTTTCCCCATTTTTATTCCAGTTTTTTTTCCAGTCTTTTATTTTTATTATTTTTTTCGAATTCTGCCACACACGAAATTACCAACTCGATCGTATATGTAGAATTTTGATGGTTGAGTCCATCATTTATCACCTGGGTGATGGCTTCTTCCTTATTCCAGTGTTTCGTATTTTCCAGCACAGGAGCGACAAACGCAAGAGCCACAACGGGGAATTGTTCCCATGTCATAATATGTTGGGATTAACAAAGACACGGAATCCCGCAATCTTTCAACGATGTCAGATCACGAAAGACTTTACTGAACTAAAATTGATCGACTATTCGTCTTGATATCGCTTTTTGCTAGTAGTTTTTCTTCCGTTGAAGACTCCAGGCATGTCCTGGGGGCTCACGGAAAGTTCCCGGAATGTGGAAGCAGAATGGATCAGCACTTTTCGAGGTCGAATCCAGGCTGTGGCCGGATTTTGGTAACCCAACGGATCCTACTTTTCACATGACAAATTCTATTTTCAAAAGGAAGTCGCATGATTGATGTCCTTACGACATCGTCTCGGACACGTTCCCTTAAAGGCGAATTCATCGAATCCTAAATCCGTCGGAATCCCCCTATCCGTCGCCATTGAACTTCTTCGTCTTATAGAGTTCCCAGTATTATTTATGACATTCCTTGTGTTCACTTTCTGACTTGACTTTCGTTTTCCCGAAATTTTATTGCCTCGCAGGCACTCGACTGTGACACCAGCACTGGCGACCCTAAATTTGGATGGGAAAGAAAAGACCTGTGAACTCCCCGTCCCAATATTCTCCTCGTAAACTTGAATTCGTCCACTCCCCCAATGAAACTCTATTGAACTTCGGCTTTCATAATGTCTGAATGTTCTCATCCACCCCATATAATAGACGCCAGCTAGCTTACAAAGTTGACAATAAATTGTGTCGTCCCATAACTAGGATCACCTCCCCTGTTTTCCCCGTTTAGGCAATTCCAATTCCATTCCCCGGGGAGCGGCGAATTCGATTGAGCAAAGTATCAATGGTCATGCTATATCCTGGTGTCTTTTGGGCTGCGCATTGCAGGGGAGGTGGCAGACGGAGGGAAAAGAATATTTTCCTCGTAATCGGTCTTATATGAGGATGTTCTACCGGGTTTTTTTTTATGTCCACTCATTTAATGATTGATTTTATTAGAGTATCAACCTGAGTCGACCTCCGCCCAATATCCCTACAAAAAAATGAATAAAAATAAGGAACAAAATTAATCTACGGTTCAGGATGAGTGTCAGAAAGAAATACAAGCAGGAGAGCTTTCAAATGAATATAATTTCTATACTCTATATGATATATCATATAGGAGTATATTAGATTTGGAATACCGTTTGTAACGCATCGAGGCAATCATGAGACACAAGAATTAACTTCACGTTAGGGATGACAAAAGATTTTGATTTCCACAGGTCCGTCCGTCTATCCGTCTGTTTGTCCGTCTATCTGTCTGTCCGTCTATCCGTCTGTCTGTCCGTCCGTGAACACCATAACTATCAAAAAGATTGAGCTAGAGACTTGAAATTTTGTACAGTTACTTTCTTGTGAATGGCGACGCTAAGTTCTTGAACGTGCAAAATTGGACAATTCCTTTCCCACTCCCACATACAAACGAAACCGTTTTTCGCAATTTTCTCGAAAATTGTATGTTATATTAAAAAAATTAAAGTATTGTCGTTTTTGGTATCCTGATTTCAAGCAGGTAACTGTAAATTTGCTCAAAATCGCGGATAGGCAAAAAAAAAATCGATCTCCACTAGAAGGCGTCTATTTCGAACGCAGGGCAAGTTTAGTCATGCTGCTTGCAGGTCAATCAAAAACAGTGGGTTTAAACAAAAAAGTAAGAAACTCGTTGCCCTGCTTTTTTAAAATTAATAGTTTTTGAAGTATCGTAAAACAGCATTTAGTCATTTGCTCTGCATTTCATATGCGGCTAGTTATTTTCCAAATGGGATTTTCCTTTGAAAATTGAGGCTCGTCATAGTAAGTCCGCTTTAGACTTTAAAAAAAATCTATCAGTGATTGGCATTACAGGGCAGTGAAAATAGCTACAATAGGGGTAAAATTAAATTATTCTGTGCCATGCTGGAGTATGAAATGCCCGGCAATTTGCCCTGCGTTTGAAATAGACGCCACTAGAAGAGAGTAAAAAACCGGGAAAAGAGGCGGGTGGAATATAACTTTTAGTAAGAGTAAAAGAGAGGTAAGTAAGGATTCTCATTTACACTTACGATGTTAAATTGAGCTCAAATGATTTCAATTGCTTTTATTTTGCCTGCGAGTTTTGTTTAAAAACTCTTTACACTTTAAATTTCAATTTCATCTGCTTTAGTTTCAGTTTTTTTTTTTTTGCAAATGCCCCTCCATAATTAATTGAATTCGAGTACTTTACCTCCATCACGTCCTTTTCGTTTCTTTTTCGAACTGCTTTGGTTCGTTGTGTTCTTATCCTTGCTCTTCCATCGAATCAACATCGTTGATGCTGCAAAATTGAGAATCCTCGATGTCCTCGAATTGTGTTTGAATTAGATTTGCTGAATTTCAGTTTTTCCGTATATTGAAAATTCACTCACAGAATTAAACTCACTACCACACCTTTCAGATTTTAAACTCTAGATGAGCTGCCGAGGTTAAAATTTTGATATATTTTTCTTCTTCAATCAGAAATATTTTCACTTAAATTCACTTTAAATTCACATCCAATGATTTTTCTTTTAACTTTCCATTGAGCATAAAAAAAATTCTCTCCAATACATTTTTTTCTAAATTTTGAATTTAGGGATGGCAGTTATGATCATTGAATTTACATTTTACTAATTTTTTTTTATTTGTTTGTTAATTTAGGTCTAAAAAAGTTCATGTCAAAAGTTTATGTTTAAAAAAATTGGGAAAATATTCGAAACTTCTTGTTTGGATTTTTTAAATATTAAAATCGTAAAAAAATGTCAGAGGTCTATTGAAGTGTTAAGGCTAAAAGTTAAATCATACTATCGGCGACTTCCTCCCCAAATCCTTTTATTTTTTTTTTTGATTTTCCAAATTTGAATCCTCGAGAAAAAAAATGCCAACCCCTTCGATTTCAATTTTTAAGGCCCAAAAACCTACAGCAAAACGAAAAACCAATCGAAAAATTTAAAAATATCCTTCATTTTTAAGCAAAATACAAAATTAATGCCGCCCGAAAAAGGATGACAGAAGATAAAAATTGTGTTTCGTTTGTCATATTCCCATGTGAAACGTTGATGCACACAACATGGCAGAAATGTGATACAAAATTATGTACATATATTGGAGAGGATCCACCACACCCTACGACCCCCTAAAATTGTCGCCTATCTGTCTGCTGAATACAATTTCCAATGTGCTTGGACACACATTCACTGAATCCTTTGCAAACTCATTTACTATTTATGGTTTCCTATGGATCGTTTTTCATAAACCAAAGGATGCTCCCTTTAGCCCCTCACCACCCTATTCGGGATCAACTTTAACCACCATTAAGAGGCTAAAAAGAAGAAAATGGATATTCTAGGACCACCATCAGTATACGCTTTTGCCAGGATTCCGAAAATCGAAGTGTTGGAAATGGAGGAAAATTTTTAGCTTATAAAACGGATGGAAAACCCCGAGAAAAAGCAAAATATTTGAAAATAAAAATAAAATGAAACACTCCACACTTCGTCCCAATGGTGACGCTTTTTATGTAAATATCAAGGGTGCAATAGAACGAGATTTTCTTGTTTGATGAATTGCGAATTTTTTTTTGCCAGCATTTTTTCTTTTATGTTTCACAAATATTCCTTTTCTTTCAACGTACCGTTCCTTTGTTTATGCAACAACACGGAGTGGTGAGGAAGAACGACAAGGATTTCCCTGAATGTTCTCTGACATTTTCATCTTGTCACCCCTTTTTTGCCTACAGAGAATTCAAACCGACTGATGAAAGACATTCAAACACATTAACAGAAAAGAATACAGCAACACAGAAAAAGGACCCAAACGAAAGATCCTGGCGATAGACGGCGAATAGATGGATGAATGAATGATTTGTTGTTAGTAGGAAATACGAGGCGGGCCTGGAAATTGTTTTGCCTGCATGAGACACAGAACCAGGACTTGGTGGGAAAAACTCTAGGAAAAAAAACTGAACCGCTAAAGAATTTTCCCACAAAACGAGAAAATAGCAATAGAAACTCGTGAAGGTTGGGTGAACTTTTTGGGGCGCGAAGATAAGTTTTTAAGTTGACATTTGTGGTGTTGGGACAAGCTATTTATCTAAATAAGAAACGAGGAAAATAAGACATAGAAATTGTAATTTTTGTAATTGATGTAAATAAAGGTTTTTTTTCCTTAGCTTTACGCGCATGAAATGATTAACGGCACTGTAATATCTTGTAACGGAATTGTTTGACAAAAGCTCCAGTAAAGTAATATAGGCTGAACGTTTTCTTAGGGCCATCATCATAATTTTACTAATGGGAATATTATACCAAAATAGTTGGAGTAGTCTTTAGAGAAAGTAAAATGCTTTAAATGACTGATAATTAAAATGAGGCAATGGATTTTATTAGTAAACGTCAAAAACAATGACACAAAATTATGGAAAACTTGGTGATTTTTTAGGATTTTTTTTACATAAATTTTTAAACCAGAATCGTGATACTTATGCTCAGTTGACGTGAGTCTACTCGCCGTAGTTGGCAACTAGAACACAACAGTTGTTTTTTGAACTAGCCAGCATCAAACAATTTGGAAACTTCCATTTTACATCCTCGTTGCTAGAAATTGTCAACTAGGAACTAGTAACTAGCCCAGTGTCAACTGAGCATTAGAGAAACGCTTTGGCTAGCAATAAATTAGTTCTTTGTAAAAAAAATCATGTGTTCTGAAGTGTTTATAATATTTTACTCAACGTGGCGCATCCAATTGTTATCATGCAAATCGTAAAAGTTTTCGGTAGAACAAGTATTTCTCCCGAAATCGAGATTTTATTTCGACAAAACTAAGGTTTTTCATGAAGATCGAGAATTTATTTCGATAAAACTAACGTTTTTCAAGAAAATCGAGAATTTATTTCGATAAAACTAACGTTTTTCATGAAAATCGAGAATTTATTTCGATAAAACTAATATTTTTGATGAAGCTCGAGAATTTATTTCGATAAAACCAACAATAATCGAAAAACTCATAAACACTGATTGAAAGATGAAACCGTTTTCGTGATATTGTAAAAAATAATCTTAAAAGCAGACATTTTCGATGAAATCGTAGACAGTTTTTCAGTCTACCGATTCCTACCGAAACCAAAAAATCGTCATTTTGTAAAACTGACCATTTCCGAGAAAATCACAGAAAATGGATTATAAAACAGTGATTTTTTTTAGTAGAAAACGGTCAAATTCCCACATTCCCTCACATATTCTTCTCAGAACTGCAACGGTGGATTTTTTGGCCTGCCTCTAAGATACGCAGGGGTCTGAACCAGGGTTTTTGTGGACGAACCGATTTTTCCGGAAATGAGAGGAGGCATCGCAATTTTCCTGAAGAAGGTACCTGGAGATTGATTCCCAAAAAAAGTCTCCACCCCCCGTACAATTATTTTATTCTTCACTTACAAAAAAGTTTCAGTAATTTCGATCTAAAAAAATCGAATATTTTTCCAATTATTTATTTGGGTTGTGCCCACAATTTTTTTCATCTAAAATTTTTATATGTCACAGAATTTCTTCAGAAAAGATTCCCTATTCTAACGCAAATAGTATCCATAATCCACTACATAACGGGAAACATGTTAAACCACTCCTTAGTGAAAAACCACTTCATTGCAGTATGACCATAGAAATTTTACATAGCATAAATGACACAAAACTTCGTTTAGTATTCACTTCAGGTGCGAATAAAATAAATTAAAGACTAAACTTGGACCAAACTCCATCTTACACTTCCAGGAAAATGCCACAAGAAAAACATCTAAAAGCAACCAAAAATATATACATATGTATTCACAAAACTCATGTACACATAAATCGACGACACTCCAGACAGTCGAAAATGACTCAAGCTGGGAGTCGGAGGAATCACATCAAAAATTCCAAGAACGCAAAAGATCGACATTTTAGCTGTGACGATGTGGACGGGAAATGCTCCAAAATACTAAAAGAACGAAACGAGTAACACGTAAATAATTTAATGGTACCCCGTACTCCCCCTTTTTTTACTATAAAGGAAAAACTTTTGCACTCCTTTGGCGAATCATACATTTCACTTGGTTTCCGCTTATCGTAATAAATTTTATGCTATTCGCGACATAAGCGCTCATCTAAAACAAGAAAATCCCAAAGAAAAATAGATAAAAGGAAATTTTCACAACAAAATAAACATAGAAAGGTTTTTCCGTTGCTGGAAAAGAGAGTGGGAGGGGAGGGGGGAGATGAGAGAAAAAAGGGAGATATAGAAGTACTCCAGAGGCAAAAATTTCAAAAAAGATGGCTCTAGTAACAGGAATTTGTAAGGTCTGTCTAGTAACCACCCACCCAATCTCAAAAATGTTGCAGAATACAGAAAAATATATTTGCCCCCACCAAATTTTCTACTTCACTGGTTATACTCTGTTGACTTTTCCGATTCCCAGACGTCAATTTTAATTCTATGACCGCCTCGCCAATTGCTCTGTCTTCGAGGAAATTGTTCTTTTGTCAAATTGAATGTGTAAATAATGTTTTTCAATAAAACACTAACTTAGACAATTGTCCAAGGGCGGTACCTCACCGTTATTTACGTTCACCGGAAACAATGCATATCTACAGGCCGAGTCCTCCGAGACATATCATCCTTGAAATTCATCTTATTTTTTACGATAAAAGTTTTTAAACAATCTTCACACATTATATATTTATTTTTATCTATTTCTGCCCAGACACGAAACTTTATAAAATAATATAAATGATGTTAGAGAGAAATTGCTTCCGCAATATTTGTGATTGCATACCCAAGAAATAGGTCTATTTTTATCAAGAACAGAAATTGTATCAGCCATTTGCATATATTTAGACGTTCAACATAAAAATAATCATAAAAACTCGAGTGAAGTGTAAGCGAAAGAGAGCCAATCGCTACTACCATAAGGTTATTGGCCAACAAACGCGCTACTAGCGCCGCTATCTACCATATTGTGCACAACATCGTTGCCCCCGGACGTCACATGAACGGCTTATCCTTTTTTGAAATCACCAATTTCATTTTTTTTCTCGTCTTGTCTTCTTTTGCAACCAGGATAATCTCAGACGGACATCCTTATACCGACAGTCCTGGGACCTCCCGTACGCCGCCACTGTCGGTTGAAACAGATGGGGTCCATTGTGCAGCGGCGTTCACTCACAATCGAGCAATTGCCGCTTGCTTCACACCAATTCACACTGACGGAACCTGATAAACTGACCAACACAATTGAAAATCACTTATACTTCATTGGAATCTACACATTCACAGAGCGAATCCTTGCACACTCCTATCGTTCTCCCCCCCACCCCAGCCAAATTTCTAGCCCACACACATTTGAGCTTCTCTGTGAAACGGTTAGCTTTCCGGAGGATCCAGAAGGGAGGAATAAACAGAGCAAAAATAATGACGAAAAAAGAGGGTTCTCTGCTCAATTCGGGGCGCTGCTACTTTACCGATTTTCGGATGAAATTTCCAGATTATCGTGACTATCTTAAAAGTAGAAACCATCCCTACAATTTCTCTGATTTTCAAGAAACTCCCGAATTTCGCAACCGCATCGAAATTTTTAACCATACAACAGGCAGAACCATCAAGCCAGCCACAAGAATTTCCGAATTTTCATAAAATCCAATTAATTATGCACACGCAAATGATACATTGCTGCTGCTCTGGTGATTTTTTCAATTGCGAATTATAAATTTTTTAAACTAAAATCTTTAAAAAATTCACTGCCACTTTTCAATTTACAGCACAAATCCACAAAAATCCTATCCCGATGAAATTGTGCAAAACAATCTCATCAGGAATATCTCATATCTGTGAGATACGCAAAAAGTCTGCAGTCACGTCCAAAAATTTATCTCCCGACGACTAAATCTATGCAATGTAAAACGTCATGGAATTTAGAATTTTAGCCAAATGGCTATTTTATCGAATGTTTTCAATTACTTTGCAAAATTTACTTGTTTAAAATTTTTATGCAGTTTTAAAAAAAATTATGAAAAACGCCTGAACGTAGGCAACCGCGATTCAAAGCCGCCCGACTCGAATTGATGCAAGTTCCTTCAGTCGAGTTTCCGCCCAAAGAAAATTTTCCTTGCCAGTGTGTGAGTTCGCGCAGATTTTCCAATACGATTTCCCAACAAGTTAGGCTGACTGTGTATTTGTTGCATTTTGTCATGGTAACAGTGGCATAAAGGGGAAAAACATTCAACTCAATGAGGCACACATTTACCGAATTCGATTAGGTTTTTTGCATTTGTGTATGGGCGCCACTGTTCCGGTCGATAGGTGATTGCATATAGGCAGGCGCCATTTTCTGAACATTGTTGGTTTTCTCCGCACAGAATAAAAAGGACATGAAACAGGATGACACTTTTTTTTACTAATCAAAAAGAATTTCATTTATGACATGAGGACACAATTCCCTAACATTACACAATAGTCAAGGGCTTGTGAGTATGTTTCGTCCGAATTTCACAAGAATTCAGTTTTCACACCGGAAGAATATCCTCGGTCGACATCACCAGAAATTTCTACATTGCGAGTGAGTTTCGTGTCCTGTGAAGGATACTCACAGGGAAAAGTGCATTCCATTCTCGCAGTCGTTTGTACTCAAACACACCCATGGACACAAACAGGAGCGGATAATATTTCACCACCACTATACAAACCGGATTCCTTGCGTTCGGTTAGCCAAAGTGCATCAGACTTTGGTGAAACAGTGAGCAAAATCGCACGTAGATGAATAGAGGAAGTGTGAAGCGAGGAATTGTAGGATACCATCAAAAAGGAGCACGAGTATTTGGTCTGGATTGTAGTTGAAGGGCAGGGGGTGGCATAGGTGCGGCAAACGTGTGTCCGGTATATCGTTTAGCAAAAGGGAAATTTTTGGTTTGTCGAATTGGAAATATTCGAATTGCAAAACGGTTCATAATATTCTGATTATAAATACTGTTCATAGACTGACATATTTTTCCATACAAATTTCATTAAAATCAGTGAATCCTGTTCTCGACTCTAAGATAATTACATTTTAAACCTAATTTTATATATGCTGAAAGTCGTATGTGAAAACAATAAAAATATTCTATAAACCGAAATTCTGTTCATAAACCGAGAAACATTTTTCGCAAATGTCGTCTAAAATCGAAGCTTCTCAAAATTTGTTCAAGCCGAAATTTGTTCAATCGAGGCTTCTCAAAAGTTGTTCTCAAAATTTGTTCAAGTTTTCATAAACCGGAACTTTTTTCACATTGATAAACCGATGAATTTTTGGTTTCCAAACAGATGTCCATAAACCATCTTCCTATTCTATCCTGATTATAGGCAATGGAGAAATTTACAGTGTTTTCTAAACAAAAATTTGGCTGATTTGTAAAAGGTTTTTTTTTGGCCGATTTTGAAATTTGGCCGGTTTAGAAATTTGGCCGATTCTGAAAATTAACCGATTTTGAAATTTGGCCGATTTTGAAATTTAACCGATTTTGAAATTTGGCCGATTTTGAAATTTGGCCGGTTTTTAAATTTAGCGGATTTTGAAATTTGGCCGATTTTGAAATTTGGCGGATTTTGAAATTTGGCGGATTTTATAAGAACAAAGATGTAAATTTCAATTTTGGGTCCTCTGCAAAGGGAAGCATAAGATATTTTTTTGTAGAATTTAAAAATTTTAATTACAATTTTTTACTAGTAAAACCATTTTTTTATCTAAAAAAGTTTAATGGGAAAATAACAGAAAGACGCACTGAAGGCAAAAAGCTTTTTAAAAGTAGGCGTTGCGCCGTAAAAGTTTTTTTTTTTCAAAGAAAATTTATACCCTATAATTGAAAGCTACATCACTTTGTTTTCAATAACTAAAAATATTTAAAACATTTATGTATTGCGGTGGTATTTGTAGCAACTTTTGGACCTCCTAGCTCTGAACCCTTTACAGGTGTTTAAAATCCATATACCCTGATCAATATAAATGTGACAATTTTTTCGACTTTTTCCTTCATAACATATTTCAATGTTTAAACGCCTTTCTTTTAACCAAACGTCCGTCGAGTGTTTCGTAGTTATTATTCTGTACAAAAATAAAAACCTAGAAACAACAACACTAAAAAATGCAAAAGCTCCAAGTTCCGCCGAAGTTATTTTAGAAAGTTCAACCGTAAACTCAAACCGCTGCGTCGCGAGTTAGAGATTAGTGGATGGTAGAACCATACAGTGTTGAATAAAAGTTTCATATGTATATTTTAGAGTCGAAAAAAATTTGAAAAATAATGCTGAAATCAAGACCAAGTCTCGTCTCTGCCACTAGCATTTAATAAAATTCTTAATTTCTTTATAAAAGATAGGTTGGTTTAGACCGTAAACATTTTTTCAACTTTTTTGTTTAAATTTTCGTAAAAACCATTCATAGAATAGGGAAAACCAAAATAAAAGAACTCAATAAGGAAAAAAATGCTCGATAAAATATAGAGCAAAAAATCTTGGTACTCACCGATTCTCCTGTTCTGCAGAATTAATTGGATCTCCCCGGCCTCAGATCCACTTTCACTTTCATATGGGAATCCAACAGAACGCGGTGCCCCACGATTCATCGGAATAATGCGTGTCGGCTTAATAGGCCGATAAACCTGATCCTTCGCCTGTAAGTAGACAATGCTTCCCGTATTGCGCTGAGGCTGAATTTGCTGCTGTTGTAGCTGCTGCTGCTGTCTTTGCTGGCCAGCCACGTTCAAATAGACAGGACTTCGCGAAACATCAAGGATCAACGGTGTCGATCTACCGTCCATTGAAATTCTAGACTGCGGCTGCGGCTTCACCTGAATGTAGCCATATTGCTGGCCAGGATGAACTTGCCCGTAAACATCACCAGTACTTCTAGTATCGCGGAATCGCATCACTTGGGCTGGGGTTACGTTCTCACTTTCCATGATGATGTATCGTCCTGGAGACGAAGGCTGCTGATTCCCTGGTAAAAACACGGAATCTGAATCACTTCCTGTTGGTAGCCGAACTCGACCCGATTCCGAAGAGGATCTAACTGGGCTACTGTACCGATCGGAGCCGATCGAGTGGCTTGTGGCGATTTGCTTGTTCACTTGGGCATAAATTGGCGGGGAAGCTAGCGGCGATTGTAAACTTTGAATCCGCTGAGGCACTTGCGGCGCCAAAACTTTGGGCAGCGTCTTTTGTCGGTATTCAACAGAGGCATAGGAGACGGGGGAAATGTCTGACGGCACTTTTCCGTTCATTTCTTTGTTTAATGTTTGCGTGCTTCCCATTTTCGTGGGTGTTTTGTTCATCGACTTCCGACAAAACTCCTTCACTCGACTAAGAATCTCCTCTCGTGACAACGTCGGAATTTGCTTGTGACGCATCACAACTGGAGTCCCGTTCATACTGTCGTAGGCCAGATGATGAGGAACCAGCATCTCGTCCAGGACACTTTGGCATCGCGGCGGTTGAGGACTGGAAGTCACTTGAACTGAGGCTTCAACAGCCATCGCGGTGCTAGATCGCTGTTGCTGACGCTGCTGGTCCAAATATTGCAGCGTAGCGCCGTCGATAATCTGCACATTTCGATTACGATTCATCGTTGCAATGGTGTTCCGTTGCGGGGAACTTCGGACAAAATTCATGTCTGCCATTTGCGATTGCTGTTGCAACTGTCGCGCGGGCACTTTCTCGTAGATGTTCTCTCCAGCGCTCATCCTAGAGTCCACACTGCTCTGTGGGCGAGCGATTTGATGTGCGTAGACGTTTCGCTCAGGTTTCTGCTTCATATCGCAAAGCCACGCCCACTCAACGGGAGACATGTTGGCGCGGACTACTGTATAACCCTTTGGTATTGCCGTTGTGACACTCCTCTCTCCATTCACCCTATCACCTTTACACTCTCTAGTTTCCTTATGTGCCTGATCTTTGGGTGTGGACGTATAGTTCGGTCCGGTCAAATTCACTAGCTCCTCCTTCGATGTTTTCGGTGTGCAGATGCTTTTCTGCGAAATCACACTACTGCGAGCTACCTTGGTTTGTGGTACAGCCAACCGGGAATTCTGTGTCCGACGGACAATATCTTGTCGATCCATGGACATCGACCGTCCAATTTGTCCATACTCATCATCAGTCAATACCCCAGTCCGCCTCTGAACGTAGGACTGTCGTTCGCCTGGATTCCTTAGTCCAGACGGAAGACTCCTGTCCAGGCTTTTACTCGGCAATGGCTTCAATTGACTGATCGGAATGCTTGCTTTTTGTACGCGTGGCTTCACGATACCATCACGCGCTTCCGCCGATCGTGTTTGAAACTGTGGCGGTGGTTTCTCACGCTGATGTTCCTTGATTGTCAACGGTGCGGAAAGTCTCCCGGATATCCGGGATCGTACCAGTTTGGGAACATTCGATTCATTTGTTGATTGCTGTTGCTGTTTTGTTGCTGATTGCGGCTGTCGCCGTTGATCGGCGTGAAGATTTGACAATCGTATCACAGAATCATTTGCCGCATCATCGACACAATCTTCCGCATTGGTTAAGGCACTTGAGATCGAACTGGAACGATCGTCGCCCGCATAGCTCTTCCGTGAGCCCTCCATCTGCTTTCTCAGGTCATTAGACGAGATCGTGTTGTTCGCTGAGCCGCCATGGAAGCTCTGGCGTTCAAGCACGACTCGCTTAATGCTCGATGAATTCTTAAAGTCATCACTGGAATTACTGTAGAGGCTCTGCGGTGTAGGAACTACTTCTTTTGGGGTGGTCTTGCGTTTCGACGAGAAAATACTCGACGGTAGAAGACGCAGAAATACCGACGGTTTCTTAACTTTTTTCGTGCTACTGTCCATTTCGACAGATGAGCGTTCCTTAGTCTCGTTCTTATCCGATTTGTCGATTCCTTTGTGGTTTTCTTGGATCTTCAACGCGTTGCCGTTGGCCAATTTCTTCTCCGTCTTCTTTGGGGTCAGTGAGAGTCCTTTTTTGGTGAGAAACTCCTGAAACTCCTTTGAATTGACTGTATTTGTGAAGGATTTCTTGTCATCCTGACCCAGCGGTTGCACTGTTGGTTTCTTTTGGTTGCCCGCAGGCTTTGGTAACTTTGTATGCTGCACCGTTTCTACTTTAAGTTCGTCACTGGAGTCGCTTTTCGTTAGATCCTGATCGAACTCGTCGAGATCGTCATCAGAACTGATGTGCAGCTTCTTGACACGATCGTCGAATTTCTTCGCGTTGATAGCCACTTCCTCGGGATTGAAAAGCGACTGATCCAAATCCGTTCCGGTCTTCACTTTGATATCAGACAGATCCGGGTAGTTGCTCTTGGAAACCTTTTTGTACGTTGGGATCTTTGTCTCGATTACTTCCGGCTGCGGTGGCTGTTTAGAAGATCGTTTCAATCCTCTGAAATTTTGCTGAAGTCCTTTCGATTTTATCTCCTTGAGCCTCTCTTGGGTCTGCGTTGATAAAGTGACCTTTCGCTTTGGTTTCACGTTCGGTAGTTCCCGAAGCTCTTCAAGTTTCAATCGTGCTATGATCGTTGGATCGTAAGTGAAATACTTGTCGGGATTCTTTATATAAGTCTTAACAAACTTCGATTCTCGCAGGACATCCTCCGTAGATACGAAATCTGATTCATTTAAGGTCACCCTGCGACGATCACCGCTGGAATTACCGCCCTTTCGTATTCGGACCGCTAATTTCCTATCGTTTGGATCGTTCTGCAGGACGCCATTTTTGAAAGGATTCTTTTTATCAATGATCACTTCGCCATCAACAAATTTCTTGATGACTTCGTCGTCCGGCTCGAAGGTGACAGACTTCTTGGATCCACGCTTTTGTGACGTTGTTGTTATTGATGATAAGGACCCAGTGGTTAAATTACCATTCGACAGGATTGATTTCGTTGATGATATCTGATCGTCTGTACTGGTGATATTTATGCTGCGATCCGTCTCGTCTACTTGCTCAAAATCCGAAAAAACACTACTATCGGTTACCACTATCGATTCGTCGATGTCGGTTAATTCTACCGGATCACAGTTTTTTGAATCGTAATCTATTTGTATTTCGTCACTGTCTCTATTTCTATCTCTACTGGAATTATTAAACTCGTCATTAGTTACTGATGTTGGGGTCGTTGTTTTTGATTCTACTTCGGTCACGGTTACAGCCAATTGGTTGACATTTTCACCTGGGTTTGGTTCTTGGTGCTCATCGTTGCAATTTGGTATTGTCTCTGATGACATCGTTTTACAAGAGTTTCAATCAAATTTTCACTGATTGTTGGATTTTCTAATGAATATTCAAAATTTCGTTCATCTGAATACGATAGAACATTGTGCGATGTTCGACTTAATTGCATTCGGTTGAAGCTGGGCTGTATTGATGTCGGTCTCTTTTTAGTGGCCTGAAAAATGAAAAAAAAGAGTTACAATCGACAATTTTAAAGCCGTTTGGGATTCAGGTAAAAAAAAGTTGATCGAATTAAACTTCGAACAGCAGAAGATAGCAGGAAAGGGGTCACTCGGGAAGAGGAGGAGGGATTTTAATGGGCGAAGTTTTTTCTTGCGGATTGACATGCCTAAAAGTGAAAATTTCATTCAAATTTCATTAAAATTGAAAACAATAGAAGGAGAGGGGCTGACCGAGAAGGGGGGTAGATTTAACTCAGCCATAAATGTTCATGAGAAAATACTACTTTGATAGTAAAGACCGCATTAAAATTCCGTTAAACTTGCAACAGATAGCAGGAGAAGGTTTACTCGACCCGAGCTGTGCTTCGGCATTAAAGGGTCTTCCCCTAAGCTCTGGCTGGATCTATAAAAAAAAAAAAAAAAAAGAAGAGGGGTAGGTTTTAGTGGGAGAGAAATTTTCCTGAAAGATAACCGTTTTAATATTCAAACCGTATCAAAATTCCTTCATATTTGCAGAAGTTAGCAAGAGAAAAGCTTAATAGGGAAAGGGTAAATTCAAGTAGGGGAAAAGTTTCCTCCAAGGATTTCCTTTCTAATGGTAAAAAGCGGATCCCAATCCCTTCCGCGATGTAGAAATTATCAGGAGAAGGGGTAAAATAATATAGGATTTAAAAAATCGCATTAAAACACACCTCTCTTTATAATTTTATTATAAAACTAATTTTAATTTTATAAAATTCTACATGAATATTTTTTCCAAACAATCGTAACTCACTCTTTTGTAAATTCCCATCAATTTTGTCTACTTATGACAATCTGATGCGTCTTTCTTCAAATATTTCATATTTTTATTTCCATTATTTCTTATCTCGGTGTCAAATTGTAATTATACTCGGGGCACAAAGAGAAAATCATTAATTCTGTTCCAATTTTTGTTTATTTTAGTACCCGTATACGAATGTGGCTTCATATCAGCCAAATAATAAATGTTTATAAACGTTTTCTTGGAATTTAACCAACTGGAGTTTTGCAATATATGCGCATTTTTTTCTGGTCTTTTTAGTATTCTCAGCTGTCGATTTTCTAGGCGGGAAGTAATTTTTGTTATCAGTAAAGCCAAAACTAACTCTAACTAATTTTAGATGGTTTTTTTTTGTATGAAAGAGTTTTGCAAATTCTCGCAGTCTAACTTGGAAAGGTGTTCAAAAATATGCTATTTTAAATATTTCTCTGTGCATCGCGGTTTTTTCGTTTCTGCAATATCTATTGGTAGTCAAATATTTATTTTCTGATAAAAGAACGGGTATTCATATAAGATTAGAAGGGGGTTTTTATTAACATATTTTTGTGCATTCACAGGAGAAAACTTGGATTGCTAGCATAAATTCGGTAACAACCGATTTTAAAATCAAAGGGTCGTATTTATAGTCATTTTTTAACACAAGTGTTGTTAAACATGAGTTTAAAGTAACAGTATGCTATGGTGTTTTGTCAGTTTAAACCGATGTTTAACAAAAACCTTTGTTTAAAAACTACTACACTCAGAAAAATGGAGGCTAACTCGACGACCTACATACGGCGTAATTGGCCTCGGGCAGGCGCGCGTTCGCAAGTAAAACTGAGTTGACCTGTGGTCGGAGAAATTCTGAAATTAAGCCACCAGCAGGTGAAGTAGGGCATTGGGAGCTGCACGAGTTGACCTTAGATAGGTTAACTCTGACCGCTAGCTGGCTTACAGACACCTCTGTAAGGTCAGAGTTAACCTGACAAAAAGTTGACCTGGACATTTTTCTGAGTGTATGAATACGCACCAAAGTTTTTAAGAAAAATATTTTAATTTAAAAAAAAACTTTGAAAAAATATAAATGGGTTTATAAGACACGTAATCACTCAACAGTTTAGTCCTTACAGCAAAAGTTTGGTTCCTAATATTAACCGTACTGTAAAAAAAAGGAAAATTGGTATTACAGAAACAGAATGATTGAAACCAATGCCGCAATCAGGGAAGAAAAACCAAGGGGGCGGTGGCGGGGAAGAGGAGGTTGCAAAAGTGGGAGGAGAGTAGTCCGAGGTTTTGTTGTTAATATCGAAGATTACCCCCAATAGAAAGAATTTGAATGTTTCCGGTCTCCTAAAGAAATCCCAAAGTTTTAAGAAAGAGGAACTAGTTTTAAAGTTTAGTATGCCAAAAAAAATTTTAGATGACCCCCTTTTTGATTACAATACTGATTAAAATCACAAATTAAAAAAATCATGTCTGCTCTGAAATACCCGATAGAAGCCTTTTTCTAGTTCGTAAGCTAGTGGTCTCAAATACAGCTTCACTAATTTTCTGATTGGTTAACAGGTTAAAAACTCGTTTTCTATAAAGAATTATACATACATAATAAGGAGTTAATCTAATAAAGATGAAAAGAAATCATTAATTTTCTGTGTAATTGACCATATAATTGTCAGAAAACATTTTTTATTCTCTTAAATAACAAATTTTCTTACGGTTTGCTTAGCAGACAAAACCTTTTGAAAAAAAAAATTTCCATAGTGAAAATATAGTGAAATGAAAAGCAGCCCATTGTTCGATGAATAGTATAGGTTTTTTTCATAGAATATCAAGAGCCAACTTTGAAAAGACTCGCTCAGCGCATGAAGTCCTCAACATCCTGAAAGGTAATTCTTTTCCAAAGAATCCCTCAAATGTCGTTCACTGAGCTTTTTCTTAGCTGGTAAATGCTAAACTGTGTTCTATTTTTTTAGCTAAAAGAATATTCCTTTATTACCATCCAAATAGAATTTCGTTGAGTTAAGGAACTACGAAATAAGGATGTGTTGAAAGGGCACCGCATCGCTACATCTTGTGGCAAAATGAAACGTGGCTATATAGTGTTATCTAGAATCAAATGATGGGGAAAGTGGGAAAATGGGAAGGGGGAAAAACTAAGCGGATTATTCCATAACTTTGTGATGACAACAGGAAAATTCTCTGTAGCCCCAAGGACACAAGAGTATAGTTTTATTGCACCCCATCTTAACCATCAGACCATCACGTTTTCCACGCACTATACTTGAACTAGCCGCATTTCCACAGAATTTCCCTCTGCTTTTCAGGGATATTCTTCGATCCTATTTGATTTTATATGACCAAATGGTATACTTTGATTATTCCATTCGGAAGGGAGATTACTCAACTTACGCGACAAATAATTCCTAGTTACGATTCAATGACATTCGCAATTGCTTCAGCATGGAAATATTCCCCATTTTAGGGGGGTTTTTTTTTCGTAGCCCTCGGACGCGGGAAAAGCGATAAAGAAAAAAACTAATCAAATCGATGCTCTATAACTGAAGACCATGACTGAGATTCAGATACATAGTTGTTAATAGCAATAAATAATAAATTATGAGACTATCGCACAGTAAGATACTTAGAGATTGATTTTATCGTTTTTCAGCAGAATGAAAAGCGAAAACTGTTGGAAAAAACCATGCGAGGGGTAAAGAAGGGCTAGTAATAAAAAAAACTAGTTGAAATGTGTTTAGAAATCAGATGAAATTGTGTTGATATGTGAAACTATCTATCGATCGTAGATCATTTAATTGACTCAGGGCCACCCAAGATCAAACTATAATTAATGATCGATCTTTTAGTGTATACGCAATTGAAAGCAGTATTAGGGAAAATTCATTTTTAAGCCCAAGTGCAAACTTTAGGTCAATACACTTTCCAAGTACTACAAGATTTTCGAATTTCTAACTAATTCTTGACCTTATGGTCGCAACACCCACTTGACCTTCTCTTGTCTTGCTTAAAAATTTGATTTGAACAAAAAAATCACTGAAGATGACACCAAATTTCGATGTAATTTATTTAAATTTACGAAAATCACTAGCGGGAAATTTCAGTCCAAAAGTCACAAAGAAATTAATTCATTTAATTGTTGAAAATTATTTTGTTTACGGGATCATAAGATCGACGGTCCATCTTTGATATCATTGGCATTATCGCCAATTAAATTTTCATTTACTATAGACATGGAGACACATTAAATTTGATTTCTTGAGTGGTTTATATACAGACAATTGAGTTTTATGGATTATTGAGTTACTCCAAATCATCTTTTTCATGTTTTTTTGGGACGTGCGTAAATTTTATACAAAAATATTGTAGTATTTAAAAGGAAGACCGAGTTTTTGGCATATTTTTTCAAGAAATTCAAATTAAATTTTGGAGCAAAAAAAAGCAAAGATTTTTTTTTGGTAAAAATCTCTACACGATAGTGATTTTTTTTCAATAATATAGACTCCGCTCAATTTAATTTTGATGGGTCGCCATGAATGATTTTCTTGGACTTGTCTTTATGCACTTCTTTATGTTGTCTCTGACTTGATTGCATGTCAAATACGAATTTCTTATATTTAAGATTTCATAATTAAAATTGACGTCTGTTGAGACTTTTCATACTTGAATTTTATTGCCGGACATTCAATTCAGATATTTTTATAACATAAACAAAGGATTGATGCTACAGATTGTGTTTACAGAGTCGCGGGATTGTTTGGTTTATGAAAAGAATTTCTGTTTCGTCAATTGAAATTGATCTGACGAATTTTAAGATGTTTTAGGGTGTCTTATGTTTGCAGAATATCTTGAGACATCAAAAAAAGTTTTTTTTATGGATGCAAAATTTCAAAAGAGTAAAAACCTGCTTTTCTACAATTTTTACAAAAGCCCTACACACTGATTAAAAATTATGTTCAGTATATCAAAAATGTCGTCAGTTTTATATCCCAAAAAACGACAATATTTAATTTCTTCGACTTGAATTTGAATAACCGCTGCTATCCGAACAATATGATGGCAAAAGTTAAAAACAAAAGCCGCCAAAATATTATCGTTTTATGTGAAAAATGTTCAAAACTTATGTTTAACAAACGTTAATGAAGTGGTTTTGTAAGAAATTCTAGTCTCATTCATGATTGGAACATCATAAATTAAAAATATCACAGTTATTTTAGTTGGAAATATGACAGCAAAAAAAAAGAAGATGTTCAAAGTACATTGGCATGGCATCGTATTGATGGTATTGAATCTATAAGATCTACGAAGGCGTACAAAAACCCATCAAACATGATGGTGGAATTTTTAATAAATGTTTACCTGTACGGGCAGAGATCCGCCCAATGTGTTCAAATGATAATTGGCGATCATAGACAGAGGTAAAAATGAAAATAAATAAATAAATGAACTTTCAATCACGTCACTTCCTGATGAATTTAATTGATTCATCGGTCGATGTTAAGTTTATGCATCGAAAACCGGTAACGAGTTTTGTATTTTTATGACGCGCCCGATTACTTTCGTCCTACGCTCAATTCGACTCTTCTGCATTTCAAATGGCGCTCGCGATAAAATTGCAAAAATCACCAAATTTATTCACTGATTGTAAGAAACTTCAAGGTGACATTAGGAGTAAAGATCATCGTACGATCTCTGAACGATTGAATATTAGAAAAGACCCAAAAAATTAAGACTCGACCAGATGCTTGTTGCGTGTAAATTTTGAGTTTCTTCGTTGCTTCTTCATGCGATGTTCAATTGGCGGGCATTTAAAGATGTTTATTCGGTCGTATTTGAAACGATCGCGAATTTCTCTAGTAAAACTTTTAAAGTTCAAGGCTACAAATAGCCAAATAAATGAATTAACTCGAGATGTGGTGGTCTATGAAGCCATAATAGATTGAATGCACAAAATAAATTAATTTATTTTCTCTGAAGTCCATAGAAGTTATTATTTTGAAAAGATTTGAAGCTAACGTGAAGTCAAAAGAAAAATAAAAAAGGAAGATCTTGTAATTCTATTTATTACTAGCTTGCATACCCGTCGTTGCCGGGTTAAGTTTTTTCAATTTTTTTTTTTTTTTTTGATGGTCTATGTTGGAGCTGTTGGAGCGATTGGCCTGAATCGGCTCGTTAGTTTCCCCGCGAAAGGGTAACATAGAGGAAGAGCTAAGTATCGAGATCGCTTTACCCCCTCCCCTTACTCCCCCACCTCTCGGACTACTTTTTAATCGGTCTATGTTGGGGCTGGACCCCCGACAAACATCTATGCCAAAGTTCAGGCCAATCGGTTCAGGAGTTTCCCCGCGAAAGAGTAACATAGCGCAAAAACTAAGTTTCGAAATCACTTTACCCCCTGCCCTTACTCCCCCCACCCATCGCGCTACTTTTCCGTATGCCTATGTTGGAACCAGAACTATCACAGAAACTCATGCCAAATTTCAAGTCAATCGGTTCAGCCGTTTTTGCGTGAAAGAGGAACAGACAGACAGACACCAAGTCATTTTTATATATTAGCATGATGATGATTATAATAAGACAAGGGCTGTCCATAAAATACGTCACGCTATTCTTCGATATTTCACCCCCCCCCCCCCCTCCGTCACGCACTTTTCTGATGTTTTGCCTGCCCCCTTTCCCCCACAAAATGTGACGTATTTAATCGACAGCCCCTACAGTCATCAATCTAAGCGTGAAAGAGAAACTATATTTGTCTCTCTTTTCGTCCTTCTGCACTCAGAAAAATGGAGGCTAACTCGACGACCTACATACGGCGTAATTGGCCTCGGGCAGGCGCGCGTTCGCCTGCATGTGGGCAAGTAAAACTGAGTTGACCTGTGATCGGAGAAATTCTGAAATTAAGCCACCAGCAGGTGAAGTAGGGCATTGGGAGCTGCACGAGTTGACCTTAGATAGGTTAACTCTGACCGCTAGCTGGCTTACAGACCCCTCTGTAAGGTCAGAGTTAACCTGACAAAAAGTTGACCTGGACATTTTTCTGAGTGTGTAAGCCGGACCCAAGGGCCACCAAAAATTTGTGAATTTCTTTTTAAAAACAGATACAATCGTTGAGGCACCCTAAACCTAGAGGGGTGGCGGTACTTTTCACTCGTGGTGCCTCTGATTTGTACCAGAAAACGGTCGTATTTTATCATAAAACTCTACATAATAAAGTTATGTTATGAACGGAGCCTAAGATCACATGAAGATCATAAGATCTTAGTCTGAAGATCATTTCAAAACTCGGAAGGTTCTACTAAGAATCATCAAGTGCTTGACTCAGCAAAAAAAAATACACGTTCAGCAGCGGAAAAATAGTGGAATTAGCGCATGGCGGCCAACCATCAATGGAAAATGGATCGATGGATGAAAAACGGAAAAACGGAACATTGGATTAAAGATTAAACAAAGGTGAAGAGAAATGAAAATTTATTGTTTGCGGTTTTTTGCGAGAATTTTCTTATATCGCATCCAAGAAACTTTTATGACTTCTCGATGATTTTCTAATGAAGATGCTGTGGGATTGTTTTTGTGAATCTTTTAAGCCTTTTAGACAAAAAATACAGTAGTTAAGTAAGACATTTTATCACAAAAAAAAATTGGTTTTCTTCAAAGGAAAATTGTTGAAGTTAATCCTGTAATATTTCAAAAGCTCACTCATAAAATTTCGCCTATATTTTGTCACATATTTTCGATGCCGGTAACGGAAATTTCCGTCAATTTAAAAAAATGCTACCGGCTGCGAACGTGTTAAGAGGTTATATAACTCACCCCCTTCCGTCCTTTCATATGTATGGTATTTGCAACTTTAATTAAAACAGTTGTGATATGAGAAACAACAGTTTTTCTGACTTAAAGAGCAAAAGAGGGAAAGGAGGATCGGTGATCGTCATCATCAGTTTCGGATGATCGAAGATAATTGCTAGCAGAAGTTAATTAAAAACTCGGACAAAAAATTTTTCGAAATGAAAACAAAAATAGAAAATTAAAGTCGATTTATAGTTGTGTGTCCCATAATGAAGCCATTTCGATCAAAAGAACACATTTTAGTGGCACAAACCACGATTTTTGTCCCGTCTATTAACGAGTTTAGTCGACTTTAAACACAATTTATACTTACTTGGTAATAGTTTTCTGTAGTTCAAAGATTAAACTGTGATTGTCATTGAATGGATGTGATTTTTCTGACTTTTTTTCAATGAATTTCATCGACAATGGCGATAAGATCGCAATTTATTGGAACAGACATCGACGATTGACGAT
Organism: Chrysopilus asiliformis; assembly: GCA_964034945.1. Lineage (NCBI taxonomy): Eukaryota > Metazoa > Arthropoda > Insecta > Diptera > Rhagionidae > Chrysopilus > Chrysopilus asiliformis. The sequence goes on along the minus strand of OZ035963.1, from coordinate 59,383,291 downwards.
CTGTCGACAAACGACGAAATTATCGACATGGATTTGGATTTGTGTCGATTCTTATTTTTAGTGAATTTAATGGCGATCATTAGAAATTGAGGGCGTCTGAAAAGAATTTCGTCCCACACCCGCTAAAATCCGAAATAATTTTCTTCTGATGAAGACAAGATTAAGAAATGACGATCACGATTTCAAGGGATTCTGTGATGTTTTTCTGAGATGAGATTTATTTCTGTTTGTGAACTGGAAAAGATTTATAAATAGATAAGTTTTTGTCGAAATTTATTACAGTTTTGAAAAATTATGACGAGGCGACCTTAACCCCTAACATAAGTCAAATTTGAGCAATTTTTCAATTTTTTTAAAATTGATGTCATTTTATTAGAACGTTTTCGTAGTTTTTTCTATTTTATTCACAAACGTGTGATCTGTAAGGTATCATTTCAAACTGTTTTTCAAAACCCTTCGACATTTTTCCATCATTCTTTTAAGATGCTTTTCCAGGACAGAAAGCCTTTTTCCTCTTTTTTGCAACAATTTTTTTTCTTATAGCAAAACCGCCATGAATATCCCTTTTTTAAACCGCGTGAAAAACAAATTCTCTAGCCTTCAATGGTCTCAAAAAATTGGTTTTTTTTTCGAAAATCTGAATTTAACAAGAATTAAACTTTCTATTGAGCATCGCTGATTTAATTTGCGTGAAATCTCTTTTCTTGAATTGAAGCAGATTGTGGCTTCTGCATCATATTCTTCAACCGGTGATGATCGTTGCTACTATTCTTGGTGATGCTGCTTGCTGACTTCGCCGCAAGTTGTTTTTCCAGTTTTTCGTCATGTCGCAAAAGATTTTCCCGCCAACCGGTGGTTGCCGGTTTCTTGCCTTCTCCAGCACACTTAATAACCTTTTCTGCATCTGGGAATCATTCGCCGGTTAGTTTCATGACGTCGGTCGTCGACGTCTCCGTTGATGTAAACTGTAGATTTTTTTTCTATACCTATTCGTTCCGTTTACTTTTGCCTATACTTCACTTTATCCCAAGACCATTTACCTGGTAGTGTTTTTTCGTGGTGCTGAGGCACGAGATTCTTTCTAGGTGAATGCATCGCGGAAAGAGATTCCCTTTGATAGAGTGAACCTCACGTCGTTGCCCCCGATTTTACGTACAATCTTTGGCCGGTAAATTGTTCAAATTAGATGGAATCGGATGGGATGACATAGAATGGGATGTAATAGCGATTTTTACCTGCGGTGTATTGCGCTCGCGGCCAAATGGCGTCTAATTATTGCAGTGTCTGGTGTACTTTGGGATCTGCGTCGATGGTTTTGAGGTTTTCCCCGTTAGAAAATCATTTCCACAGCAATTGCATAGTTAAGCGTTTGTTTGGTTTTTTTTATGTTCTTCTCTGAATTTATTTAGAGTCTTGAAAGTATCTCAGCAGAACAATCGGATACCGTTATTGTAAAGAAAATTATACTTGCTGTTGCTGCTGTAGTTTTCCCGTGGATTTTATGCGCTAGCCTGGTCAATCGCATGGAAAAGCTATGATGATGGTAGCCAAGAAGAACATCAACTTCAATTGGAAATTATGATGATGAGATCCGATTTGATTTATGGCAATTGTTTACCCTGGTATACCTGTCTGTCATTCAATTACTTCCTCCCATTGGGCGATCCATTCCGATATCAACATTAATTTAAGGTCAAAAAACTATCGGCTCCAATATGGACATCCAATTATGATGACATTATCGTTAATCCAAACCAATCAATCAGAACCAGTTCGAAGCGCTCACCAGATTGAATCTTTCGCTTGTCTTTCACTCAATTTTCAAGTAATTTTTCATTTCGTGGTGGATGGCGTCTTGAAGGCAATCAACTTCTTCGCCCATCATTTTGCTGCATTCAATTTGCACGGATGACAGAGTTTCAACGATGCATTTCCTACGAGATTAAAATATGACGATGGTTTTTTTCGTATATCGTCGCGAAAATCATTTGCTTGAGCAATCGCTGAGATTTTAGAGTTCTTGGCGACTTTCTTACAAAGCAATCACGAAAATTTCTTACGACTTTTGTCGAAAAGCACGTACGGATCGTATTTTTTTAAACAAAATGTAAAGAAAAAATTATAGAGCCGAGGGGGGAGTCGTTTTTGCGTGGGATCCTTTCTTTGGAGTGAGTCACGTAGTCGGGTTTCATATGCGATTTGAAACTTGAATATAGCAATCATATTTTATGCCGACACAATCTTTTTTTTTGTTTTTTATGTAAAAAATAAAAAAATAATGTTTGAACTGTGGTTAAAGTCGCTTCAGGGGTTCAGAAGTTAGCAGAGAAGGGGAAATAATTAGAAGGGGGTTCACAGGGAGTTCAGTAAAGGTTTTTTTTGTCGACATTTTTCTCAAAAAATTCAAGTCCATACAACAGATAACAGATTATGCAGTTTTCCCAATTTTTTGTACACTCAGAAAAATGTCCAGGTCAACTTTTTGTCAGGTTAACTCTGACCTTACAGAGGTTTCTGTAAGCCAGCTAGCGGTCAGAGTTAACCTATCTAAGGTCAACTCGTGCAGCTCCCAATGCCCTACTTCACCTGCTGGTGGCTTAATTTCAGAATTTCTCCGACTGCGGGTCAACTCAGTTTTACTTGCCCACATGCAGGTGAACGCGCGCCTGCACGAGGCCAATTACGCCGTATGTAGGTCGTCGAGTTAGCCTCCATTTTTCTGAGTGTATGGACTTTAGTTCAGAAGTGAAAGAATTTTTTAAAAATTCTTCGAAATTAACCCACTTTTGCCCACTGTCACATATATGCAAAAATAGCCTCTTTTAGGAGGTTGTCATTTATTTATATTGAGAACTGTTACTTAAGCCGTAGAAATTCTAGGACTTAAATAATTAATATTGGAATCAGTACACTCAGAAAAATGGAGGCTAACTCGACGACCTACATACGGCGTAATTGGCCTCGGGCAGGCGCGCGTTCGCCTGCATGTGGGCAAGTAAAACTGAGTTGACCCGCAGTCGGAGAAATTCTGAAATTAAGCCACCAGCAGGTGAAGTAGGGCATTGGGAGCTGTACGAGTTGACCTTAGATAGGTTAACTCTGACCGCTAGCTGGCTTACAGGCACCTCTAATAACCTGACAAAAAGTTGACCTGGAGATTTATCTGAGTGTAGTTAAGTTTCATTACTGGAAACGGCTTTAAATTGATTAATCCGGGATAAAACATTAATTTCCAAAACGCCGGTACCTTATGCAGAAATCCGGCAGTGTTCCGGCTTTATTCTGGGACGTATGGTCATCCTGCTTAAAGCTGATTTCTTGCAATTAAAACTATTAAATTGGGTTACAATAAAAACTGGTGATATTTAGTAGGGGCCAAGTCGGAATAGCATATTTTTCTACAGACGTTTAGGGTCTTGGCTTCCTTAAATTGAAGCAAATTAAAGCTTTGTAAGAATTTTATCTCTAGTGTTGCGACTAAAATTTTGCATATATTGCAAATTATGGATGAATTGCAACATTTATAGGGCTTTTTGATACTTGTCAACAGCAGAAGTTGAAAAACAGTTTGTATTAACGATATCGGCAATTTGACCGTAAAATGCGTAATCTATCTTTCCCATACGCCTAAGATCTCTCAGAAAATCGTATTTTTTATTGAATTATCATCGTTATCACAACATTACCAATGATATTAATAGGTTTCCATTAAATAAATATTCATTAGGAACCTAATTTAGTCCCACGCTTAACATAAAATCACATCAAAAATCACTCGGATTTAGGCGGAAGTAGTTTTCACACATAACCGCCTGTACGTGATCGAAATTGACCGTGAGCAACAGTTAATTTTCGTTTTCTTAACTGAAAAATTAATTTCCAAATCATCCCACATCTTTGGTAATTTTTCCATAAAAGTCGATAAATGAAATACTTTCCGTGGCGAAGATTAACACCTGTCTTCCAGGTGGATCTCGATCGCTTTAGGGCATTTTTGGCACACAGTGTGGACGCCTTTTATTCTTGGAAATATCCACAATTCGTACAAATATGGCACGATCGGCATTTTTCATGTCTCTACAACAAAAGACAGATAAAAAAAACAGATTTTTAAAGTTTCGTAAATGTTGTGCTATAATTCCATTTCGAAATTAAGACTAACAAGAGGCCAACATGATCATCATTTCGTCGGATCATCATCGTAAAAGCATATCGCTGAGAAATTGAGGTTAACCCGGATCACTTGAGAAAAATTACCAAAACCGAGAAATCATAAAAAAAGAAACAGTGAAAATTGTCCGAAGTAAAAAAAAAAACAAGTGTTACTGCCCTCTTGCATGAAAGATTGTTTATTGTGCCAACAAATAGCATAAGAAATGGTCAGAAAAAACAGCGGATCACCATAAGAAAAATCCGGTATTTTTTTAAATATAATACCCTGGAGCAGATTACTGTGCGCATGCAAGAAGTTTTTTTAAAAGTGCCTTGTGGTGTTTTTTTTTTTTTGCTGGAGGGAAAGTCAGTACTGAAAGTGCTGGAAGAAGGCGGCCAAGATTTAAGAAAAGATGGTTTACTTGAAGTGAAGCGATGCATGGCGTCAGAACTGGCCCCTCAAGTGTAGAACAGACCCAAATTTTCAATTTTTTTTCCTCCGTATTTTTTTTTTTTTTGAAAGAGAACAAAACCAGATGAAAACTTTCACGTGCCTTCGCGGTTCGATAAAATGTTTCAAATAAATGCACGATAATTACTAAAGTTATCTCAAGAATGTCTGAATGGATTTACCACATGAATTTTTCATTGTAGAGATTTCAGAGCAAACATTATGTTACAAAAGAATTTAATAATTGCTGAATTTAAGAAAGAAATAAATCTTTTTTTAACCGTATGGTGAAACCAAAGGGTATATTAAATTTGCCTTACCGTTTGTAACGCCAAGATCCCGTCATCACACACAAGAATGATTTACACCATTGTGTTTAAAATGATAAAAAAAATTGAATTTTGCATCTCCGTCCGTCTGTCTGTCCGTCCGTCTGTTCGTCCGTCTGTCCGTCCGTCTGTCCGTCCGTCTGTGCGTCCGTCTGTCCGTCCGTCTGTCCGTCCGTCTGTCCGTTCGTCTGTCCGTCCGTCTGTCCGTCCGTCTGTCCGTCCGTCTGTCCGTCCGTCTGTCCGTCCGTCTGTCCGTTCGTCTGTCCATCCGTCTGTCCGTCCGTCTGTCCATCCGTCTGTCCGTCCGTCTGTCCATCCGTCCGTCCATCTGTGGCGCGGATTGCGCGCGCACGGATTGAGCTAGAGACTTGAAATTTTACGCAGATTCGTTTTTCGTGAATGCAAGGCTAAGTTCGTTAATGGACAAAAATGGACCAGATTGGCAATTATAGCTTTTTTTATGTTTTTTGATAATATTGGGTAAAAAACCGGGGATAAAACTGAAATTTTTACTAGCAATAACTAAGAATACTTTTGCGAGTTTTTTTATCTCAATGGAAATTAGTCATTAAGAAAAATCCGCCGCAGGTGAAAACTTCTGTCCATCATTTCCTTTGATTTCAAGTCTCACTGGTGTACGACAAGAGTGACTTTCACGTATTGTCTATATTGAAGACCAGGTTTTGAAGTCTGGTTTAAAATACCACACTGGAAAAGCTTCGCTGCAGAACATGGGGTTTTACAGCGCGGAGGAAGTTAGTGGCTGAAAAAATATTTATAAATTTTCGGTCTCTTAAAAACAGGCCTTTAATTTTTGGTTTCTAGAAAGAACGTTCGGCCTTCTAAAAAAATTGCCAAGGGTTTTATTTTTTTGAAGACTTGAAAAATTTCTAAGGACCGATGGATTAAAAAATTTCTTCATTATATCCAGTGTGTCATTACAATCAGTTTCCGTCACGAAAAAAAAATGTTTTAACCTCAGTGAAGAACAAACAGATTTAATTACCAAAAAAATTACTTTGAGGGTCACTACGTCCGCAGGTCCGTAAATCTAATCGAAGTTAAGTGATCTGGCCAATACATCTGAATAGGCCCGCAATTAATTTTTTAATAACATTCTGACCCAAATCTTTTGCGACTCAATTTAATATGAAAGATCATTGAAGTCAATCCAAAAAAAATTAATTCCCCTTAATTCTAGAGGTCCAAAATTACTCATCGCCATTACGAATATTTCGGTGTTCGTCGCCGTCATCATCTGAAGTCATTTTTCTTTTGCAACATATTGTGATTAGTTGAAGATTATTGTATTATGCTCGATCATTTGGTTAGCAATAATAGAAATTCTTCCACTTGAGCTACTAATTTCCTGTACGTAATGCTTGCTGTACCGAAACAGCAAAAAAAAAATCTTAAGACATAAATTGAAATTGGAATGCTTTGGTTTCATTAAAATCGCGATCCAGAAATAAGCAACGACGGAGAGTCTTCTAAGACTTTTAATGAAGAAGTCCGCCCAGAGACTATTGTCCAGAAATTTTGTTTTAATTTCGTTGGTTGTTTGTGGACAACTTAGATTTCTTTTCGAGCAACTACGCAACAAGTGAGTCAAAAAAAAACAGCCAAAAAGTTGGTAAAACACGACCATGCAATCGCCGGAATTACACAAAAAAACCTTCAAGATTTTCGACGTTGTGCTCTTTGCACTGCAAACCCCTCCCAATCTCGAGAAAATACTTTTTTCGTCATTTTTTTGCACTGAAAAATTGTTCAAGTGTCGCAAGACGTGCAACAACAGTTTGTTTCTTGGGGTCAATGAATTCGATTGGAAGCACTGGAAATGTCAACGTATCGCACGAACAGTCGCACTTTTAGGGTCCCAATTTGACACAAACTTCAAAGTGAAATTGGGAATAATGATCGAGTGGCCAGTCGTAATCGTAATCAGTCAAAAATCTTGACTAATTCCTAATTTCTGTTCGGAAAAACTCAAATTTTTTATATGTATTTAATTTGTATCCGAGAGATATAAACCGCATAGATGGTTTTGTTTAGATAAAATCACGCAAGAAATTAAAATTTCAAAGCAGTTTCAACCGAAAACTTTTCGCAATCCACCGAATTTGTTCACCTAATAATCGCGAATGATAAGATCTGAGGTTTTTAGGTGGTTTTCCGAAAAAAAAACTTCGGGTTGCCCAGAATTTTTAAGACGTGAAAAATTCAACTTCTTCTCAGATTATTGAATTACAAATTTGATATCAGCGTATTTCGACACTTTCGTTACGTATCTTCAGCCGTGTCTAATTGGAATTCGAAATTTTTTTCGGTTGATATTGAATTTGGGTAAATTCATTGTTCGAGACCTTTTAGGGCCGTCATGATTTTGATTTTTTTACTTTAATGCTGAAATTAAGCGATAAATTCAATATTAGGCCAGGAATGTTGATCTGTGTTGCTTATTTCAGACTTTCCTAGTGAAAAACGTGAATAAGAATGGGTTGTAGAGGTTAAAAGTTTCGCAAGAATTTTTGTCGTCTAAAGAATTTTAAGTGATCGCTTCAGAAAAGTCTTCAAGGTCATAAAATCTTTGATTAAAGCATGGGGAGAGTGAGAATATTCGTGAAAGAAAAGCTCTAGGGCTTAGACTTTTTTATTTGAAATATTGTGAGTACAGCAAATTTCTCCTGCGGCGCAGACGAAACTTCAAAGTTACATTTTTTTAAACGTGTTCTGCAAGCGAATAATTTAATAATTTCGCTCGAATAATTTTCGCTTGCAGAACACGTTTAAAAAAATGTAACTTTGAAGTTTCGTGTGGCTTCAAAAAATTCATTCTCAGTCTGCTCTGAGTCTATGAAGACTTTCAGTGCAATTTCGGTGTCTGAGACGACCAATTTTTTGTCCGTATAAAAAAAAGTACCTAAAATGTAATCTTTTAAAAGTACCTAAAATTTAATCTCTTAATATTTGCGGTTTTTTAACTGCTTCTTAAAAACGAGCCTAATTTCCAATTTTCGCCCATGTCCATATCCTGCCCTGTCCACAAGCAGCATTTTCAGGACATTTTTCAATATTCTGAAAAACGCTGTTTGAATCCGTCGTTTTAGTGGACATTGGTTAAACTTATAATTAGTTGAGGGCTTGAAAAAGAGCCAAATGTTTTCCAAAGTAGCATAAATATAATCTGTAAGAGGTTTTTTCCTTTTAATTTTCTAATTGCAAAGATTTTCTTAGCTTGCTTCTAAACAATTTCCAAAAATCTTGCCCCGGAAAACCAAAAAAAATTTTTTTTTTCAAGGTAAATTTCAAATCGATTTATAGTCTATATTTAAAAACCTGTTTCCGACGCTATCGGTTGTAAATTTCCACAAAGCAGAATCAACTGCAACTGCACTGCTCCGTATCTGTCATCAAGACATCATTCACTCAATTTCCTGTACATGCAATGCCCCAGGAGACAAATAAAGATTTTCCAAACATGCTTCGGTCGACCGTGAACGCCGAACGTAAACAACGCAAATACCGTCAATTTTCGTCCTACCGAATTGATAAATTACGCTTTAAGAGTCTATCATCGAGGAATATAGGTCTGGTTGCGACACCACGCCACACCGTGAAAGAAAAATTGTCGTCAATTATTCCAGGTTCCCCACACAGATTCACAGATTTCTAGGCAGGGAACAGAGCTACGAATACACAAAAGTGGCTGGAATTTATGGATTCCAGTGTTTAGATCTTGGATTTAGAGGTGAACAGCTAAATCAACCCTTGAAATCTACTCCGTTCTTGTAAATTGAGTCCATCTGCCAGTAACTTAAGTACAAATGCTTCCGCTTGTTCACCCTTTTACCTACGAAAAGAATCTCACAAGTGCACGTGATCGATTTTCGAGTAAATCCTGCGCCCATAATCGCGTATATCCCATTTCTGATGGGGTCCAAATTTCGAAAAGGGGGCGCAACAGAAGGGTTTCACGTGCCGCACATAAATTCCGATTAGAACTGTGGATTATTGGCTCTAGATTGGGATATTATCCCAGTCATTATTGGTATCGTTCCAGACGTGAATTTACATCATGTGGTGTCTGCCTTCTGGCATTGCTACGTTTGACTCCTTCAGGCTTTGCTTCCACTTACCCCGCAAATAGATTTGATTTTCATCTGTTTACCAACGCCACGTCAATGCACCAAATTGCGGTGGTCTGGCTGGCTGACGATAAGTCGATTGACTCAAATATCCCGGAGAAACTATATGGGAAAATGCCAGATGCACTCATACACAATTATTGGTAAGAAGTTGTAGGGGAAACCCTTACGCCATTCGGGATTATCTCAAAAGAAATGAAGAAAGAACAAACATTTTTTCAAAGAAAGAATCACAAAACACTTCCTGGAACACGTGCCAATCGTTATTACTCGTAGATCCTAAAAACGCATTTCAAAATTACCTCGTACTCGTTTTTAATGTTCCGCAAGGGTCGCATTGTGACTATTAGCGTGTATTTGGGTCATCATCATAGTTTTAATGAATGAAAAAACACTTCGATCCACATATGAATGAATTGTAAAAGAAAAAAAATTCAATGAGCCTCGAGCAGGGATAAAAATTTCCCATTTTGGGTGAATCTTTAACCGAGTGTCATAATAGGATTTTGAATTAGGCAGGAAGCCAAAATTTTGAACATGAGCTTGGCCTGTTCTATGGCGTCGTGGAAATTATGGAAATTTCAATTTTTTTCCTCATGAAAATGGGCCAAAGCACAAAAGATAATATGCGGAGGGGAGTGGGAAGCGAGAGTTTATCCATGAAAATGACACTGAATAGGAATGCATTATGTTTATGTTTCGATGGTGTGTTATGGTCTGTTTTGTCGTGGTATAATCACATTTTCGGGATTAATTTCGACTGAACTGCAGAAATTTTCGTGGAGCTAAATGGGCGGAGTTGTGTTTATAATCAACAATTTTGGGGATTGGGGGATTTTTCGATCGGCAAGTGGTTTCTAATTGCAATTAATTCTGCAGAGATTTTTTAAATTTCATTAATGGAGTGAATTTTCTATGCTATAATTAGTTTTCATCATCATCCTCGGCACTACACCTCTCGAAGAGTCTGGGCCTCCTCCATTCGCGTTTCATAACCATTTCTTCCCTGCTTCGCACCTAGAGTTTTAGATTGATTACGAACCATGGATGAATTACAAAATTAGTTTTCGCGGAAGCAACATTGTTGGGAAAGTGGAAAAATTGTGACTATCTGTATTAACGGGAGTAACATTTAGGCAGGTTTCTGGCTTATTTAGGTTCCATTACCATGAAAAACGAAATCACGGGACTTGGGTGGTCCGGCTTAGAAAGGTTTCGCTGTAATTTCGACGGTAGAAACAGTTCTCACTTCAAAAGTTTGGGTCACAAAAAAAATCCCTGAAGAACGAATGTTCTACAAATGAATATTGCAGAAAAAATGCGCCGCAGGAGAAAATTAAATATGTCACGCTAAATTTTACGCTTTTCGATCTACTGTCCTCACACCCACGACCCTCTCACACCCACCACCCTCTCACACAGCCGCTCCTCTAAAAATACGTCACAATGACCCCCCCCCTTTCACCACCGCCAAAGATGTGAAATATTTTATATAGCCTCTAAAATCTCTGAATGAAATTGTAAAATTAATTAATAAAAACCCAGCCACAATGATGATTTGTTTAACCCCTAAAAATGTAAGAAGAAATCCTAATTTTTACACCAGCCCAATAAAAGAACCCCCACAATTAAAATTTCCACACAAAATTTGATCATTTTGAAAAGTTGTGAAATTTTTTGTGGGCTCTTTTGTGTTACATTTCAATTAAACATAAATTAGTGTTGGGGCAAAGTTGAGTGACCCGCTGAGCTTTTCTTAAGTCCATTTAAGATCTTCAAGCAAATGAACAAAAATCGTCATCAGTCATTTTTGCTTACTAGCTCGTATTGTAAGTGAATAGATACAAGTATCTAAACTATACTCACATATGAATTGAATACAACATAAAAACCATTTGAAATGAAAATATTTTCAACATTTTCAATTGGTAAACGAACATTAAAATTCTATGGATCGTTTGAGTATGGAATGACTATGAAAAAATGGAAAAAATGTGGACGTAAACGTGCCCCAGCTATCTATCTATCAGGGCCCCAAAATGCTGCCCATCGATGTTAACCACAATTCTCTCAACGGAACTGTCGATCTAAAACGCTAATCACTTAGATTAGATATTTTACGAGGCAATCCGACAATATGGCTACCAGTCTTGATGTTAATAAGCAAATGTTACGCCGCCTTCGAAAAGTTACACAATACAACATCACCAGCAAGCAAGCATTCCAACCCGTCCTTCCATAACAGCGCATCAGAAATTATTAACAAAACATTCTCAATTACGTTTTCCAAAACGTGTAATTAGTATTGCGCTGTAAGTATTTAACAAAAACTAAACGAGATATGAGATTCACCGATCGCAGGGGATACGGGAGGAAAAGTGTAGGAATTTCCAATTATCCACCGGCAAAGTGTAATTTTGCATATCCATAAATGTCTTAATAACCGCCATTTCAGGGCAATTTTCGCTTTATGGGATTTCTTCCAATTAGACGTTGAAAGGTGAAAATTTTCAACCATTCCAAATCTGTTAGAGTAACCAAAAGTGTTACATTCGAAACATAATCGTCGCTTGCTTGACACTTTCAATTCGCCGGTGAATGTTCTGAAGTTCTGAACAACGTGTAAAGATTTTAAAAAAATCGATTCTTATCTTCATCCAGTGAGAATATAGAAGAAAAACTACTTCGCGTAAAAACCACAAACTTCGAATCAGTGGCCAAAATTCCCCCAAAAACAAACCAAGCAGCAATAAAACCGCAGAATTCGTTAAAAACTCTACCTACAGATTTTGTTAGACTGAAGAGAATTAGAGAAAATATCAGGTATAAGAATTGAATAACAATTTTTTTACTGTGATTTTCAACGTGTTTTAAGAAGCCCTTGAGAAGTTTTTCTAATGTGCTGGAAAAAAATTTTATTGCCACACAACGGCTAAACGCTTAATTAAAATCTAGAAAATAAAATGTTTCCAAAATGGTTTTGCTTCAAATGCTGCTATTTCTATTTTCGAAATTTTGAAACATGATAAAAAAAGTATAAGAAAACTTCAGATATAGCAAAAATTCTGCTTCTCTACGAATTTTTCAGACATAATTCCGAATTGAGTAACTTCTGTACCAAATTTTTATACCCGTATGGTGAAACCAAAGGGTATATGAACTTTGCCTTACCGTTTGTAACGCCAAGATCCCGTCATCGCACAAAAAAATGAATTACACCAGTGTGTTTAGAATGATGAAAAAAGTTGAATTTAGCATGTCCGTCCGTCTGTCGGTCTGTCCGTCTGTCTGTCTGTCCGTCTGTCCGTCCGTCTGCCTGTCCGTCTGTCTGTCCGTCTGTCTGTCCGTCTGTCTGTCCGTCTGTCTGTCTGTCTGTCTGTCCATATGTGACGCGGATTGCGGGCGCACGGATTGAGCTACAGACTTGAAATTTTGCACAGATCCGTTTTTCGTAAAATGCGAGGCTAAGTTCGTTAATGGGCAAAAATGGACCATGGGGGGTACCCCCCATACGAACGAAAACGTTTTTTGTGAATATCTCAAAAACGGTGCATCTTATCAAAAAAGTCCAAGAACTATATTATTCTACATAAAACTCCCATACATCAAAATCCGATTGGAACAAATTTTAAAAAATCTTATTGGAAAGTTTGACTTCATAGTGGAGTTTTGATAAAACTGTTTGCCATTCACTTAAATCACCATACGGGTTTTCAATAATTGCCAGATTGGCAATTATAGCTTTTGTTATGTTTTTAAATTGATGTTTTTTGTCTTTTTTGCACTTTTTTGAAAGGCGTTTTCTGTCAATTTTTTAGTCCTGCATTCTTTTTAGAAAAATGTACGGGTTATAAAATGACAAAATTTGTGACTCACTCCAGGTCGTGATTAACAATTTTTTATTCCATAAAATATCTCACAGAAATGCGTTTTTTTGGCAACTGGGCAGAAATTTTCCATGCAGTTTTATTTCTTCACATGGCTTTGACCAGAAAACAACTCAACGCTACTCCATGTAAAACATGAAATTTAAGAAGAAAAAAATAGCAGCCGAAAAGAAAAGTCCTAAATATTATATTTAAATAATCTTTGCAATTGTGTTGTTTGTTAAAATTAGTCAATTTCGCGACTTCTTGTCAAGTGAATTTAGATTCCGCCATCTTGAATTCGCAAATGTCCAAAAAATTTCATCAAAATTTTGGTGCTGCAGGATTTCATAAAATTTATCCCTGGGATTTTTTTAGCGCTGTCAAATCGAGCTCTGATTGGTCAATCTACGATGAAAAATCGCAAATGGAGACACGGCGTCACAATCAGTGCGTATTTTTCAAGGAAATCAAGAAAAAATTCCGCCTGTTGCCTGTTGCGTAAAATGTCTGGACATTTATTCACAATAAAAATGTGAAATCGCATGCATCTTAACTTGAGCACAGTAATTATGGCCTCTAATACCATTGCGAGCAAAATATTTCTCTCAAACAGGTGGGTCCTAGTGAGATTTTCGTGAAATTTTCGTGAGAGGCGGATTAAAAATTACGCCACTGGTAAAAAAAAAAACAATTTGTCTATTTGCACAAATTGTTTTTTTCTTAATATTTTAATTGAAAGATTGCTTTACCAATTTTTTAAATAAAATTTCATGACAATCGGTCCATAAATTTCATTTCCCACATCCAATTTAATTTGCCTATTTTCAAAAGTAATTTTTCATTTTTAGCCAATAAAACTTTTTCAATCCCAGCAATACTAATTTTAGACAATAATTAACATAATTTTGCTTTTACTTTTTCACTATACGAATTGCTAGAGTAATTTTGTCCGCAATTAACATAAACTGTTGACATGCCTGACAACCAAGTAATTAGAATGAACGGAGCGTGTATCCGCGGAACGTGTCGCAATCGCAAAAACTGAGCTTATCACCCGCAGCCCCGATGAATGGTGCGAAAGTAAATGCGACATAAGACGAATACCAAATAGAAGCTTTTAAAAAAACATACACCAAGTATTATTCTAACAAAATGGAATAAATAAGAGATTCAGGTTAACCTTGAATTATGCTTCGAAGCTAAGATCTCGGCGATTGCGCACTATAGAAAAATGCTAAAAGCAATTGTTATGAGACGCTTTTATTATTATCCAAGCTCTAAAGAATTCGTGGAAATTCTCTATTACTTCTCGAATTTCTTCAAAATTCATCCTCTTCCCCGGAAATTTGGCTCACTATCAAGATCGGGCTACTGTATATACGGTCAATTACTCAAGAATTTTAGTTCGTCAATCGGCAAGTTTGGATGGATGATGTTTTGTGTAATTTTTATGTTTTTATTTGGATATTGCTATGGAAGGGTGAAAACGCATTGTGAGAGTTGCAAAATCTACGTGAAAAGCCCGAGGAAATGGGGAAAACTTCACTAAGAAAATTTTTCCTCATTATCTTCAGAAAAACTGATCTAACTTTTTTTCAAAAAAAAAAAAATCTCTAACCGCAGTGTTAAAAAGATTAAATTTGTTGTGTTACATTTTATCATTATCGTTATTAGGCAATGTTGATCTAACATAACACTAATTTAATAGCAATCAACTGTCGGCAACACAATACCACAAAACTAAAGCAATAGACTTTAGTAATTTTACCTTAATTTGTCAATTTCCGAGCACATTTGATGATGATTTTTCCCAGCCGCACCCCACCATAAATGTTATCTTTGACCGCAAAAGTTCCCATCGTCGAACGGCTAAAGATGTTCATCGTAACCGCGAAAAGCCAACGATCTTTTGATAATGTGTAGGAAACAAACAAATGCGGAGGGAAATAAGATTCAAACTCGAACAAAAGTGTAGAATTGACGTACTTTAAAACCGCATGGCATCAGCAATCAGTAATCATCATCATAAGGTGAAAAACTGATAAAAAGCTTTGGTTTTGAGCGTCTTTAGTGGCGGAGACTGATGGAATCGGAAACTATAATATAATTTTTTATTTGATTTTCAACGAGACCTTCATTCAGTTCAAATACTGAATCATTATCACACCTTTTTTCCAATGAAAACCGAGAAACCGCAGCGGCAGCTGTTTACACTAAATTACCTGAAATATCGGTACAATGTATGCGAAATTATTATTAATCTGAACGAATTGCTGTATAGAAACCGAGACACAGACACAAAGAGTTATTAGGTTTGATCGTAAATTCTAGCTTATCGTCATATTTCTACTAATAATAAATTGTGTTATTGTTTATTTAAAGCGTATATAATTAAATATAAAGGGGTACTAGCCGAAAGTCGATAACAGATTTACGTTTAAAGGAGATAATTTTTTATGCATTTCCCGAAATTGCGCCTGACTCGCTTTTTCTGAATTTTGCAATGATCACTCGTATGGCGTTTTGGTGGTGCCAAATTTGCAGGGTATAGAAAGCCCAAATTAGTGTTAAGTATTTTATGGACAGCCTCTTATGAACAATAACTCAACTTTTCCCTTGGTTTTTACCCCCTCCTCTGGTATATCGTGAAGCATTGAAGAATTTTTGATTCTTTTCCCTGGGCTTTTACCCCCTCCTTTGATATAGCGTGAAGCATTGAAGAATTTTTGATTCTTTTTCCTGGGCTTTTACCCCCTCCTTTGATATATCGTGAAGCATTAAAGCATTTTTGATCCTTTTCTCTGGGCTTTTACCCCCTCCTCTGGTATATCGTAAAGCATTGAAGCATTTTTGATTCTTTTCCCTTGGCTTTTACCCCCTCCTTTGATATACCGTGAAGCATTGAAGCATTTTTGATCCGGTTTTTGTTATTAGATAGGTTTTCTTCCAAGAATAGTTTTCGCCTACTAGAATCGCACCTATTCCTGCCAAAGATACCGTTTGCCGTTTTTTTTAAACTAATAAACCAGACATCCGTCAAGAAAATTTCTGTACTGTTTACATCCCCGTAACGTTTCTTCTGAAATTTTAGCAATAATTATAAAAAAAATGTCAAATTTGCTCTACCACCACTATATCTGTGGCAAAAACGCAGAAAGGCAAAACATCTGAAGTCAATTTTCATGCGAAGCTAAAGTGATCTGTGTTTGCATTTCCATACAGATCACTTTACCTTCCCCTGAAAACCGACTTAAGATGTTTTGCAAAAGATATATATAACCCCCCCCCCCACCCCCCTCCACCCATCTGCTACATTTTGAACCTTTGGAACCATTATTTTTCAGTGTAATTCTCGCGTAAGTAACATTTGTTCTGGTGGGTGGTCGTAAGCCCAATAAACAGGGCTGGCTGCAGAAGTGGACAAAGGCGAAATTCCTAGTTACAATAAAAAAAATATCATTCTTGCCAGTTCAAAAATCCATACGAACTTCTGACTCAAACTGCAGCTCGCTTTAGTTATTATTGCCAGCATAACGAATAGAATTCGTCACATGATCGAATGATTGATATGATCACTCGAAAGTCATGTTTTAAAATAATTTCGATTGTTTTTCAATTACCTGAGCGGCTTTTTGAAGACGAAAAAAAATTTAATCAACGCAATTGACCTCCTTCTATATATTGACTAATCAGGTGAGTTGCCTACTTATTACAAGCAATAATAATAGAACCACAACCAGTTCCTTACAATTATTTTGAATCAGTGAATGGCTCTCGGCTGATCACAGGTGATCTTGAAATTATTAATAGTTTCCCGTCATTTTTGTTGATTTTTTCCACCTGACGATGCTAAGAACCGATGTGAAAAACTCGTTTCGTCTTCCGCGGGTTTTTACAAAATGTAACTAGCAAATAGAGAAATTATTCAACATTTTCTCGGCGCCAACCACCATCCGGATGGCAATTTCCCGAAAGTTCAACAGAATTCACACAAGAACTGCACGCAAAACTGCGCATAATTACGGTAGCTGAATTAGCGGCATTTAAGAACATGAAAAATGCTTACGCGACACGTTCGAGTGCTCATAATTATCGTAATATATCAACGTAACACGCAAACTGAATACGTAACACGATCAAAGTGTTACGTGTTACATTTTCTGTTATGATCAATTTTTTAGATCGCTGCTGATGCCGAGGCGGCGACGAAGTGGTAACGATGTTGCTAATTTATATGCAAAAATGGATGTGATCGAAATTAATCGTCACCTAGATTATGTATGGATCCAATTCTTGTCATGCGGGTTCTTAAGTCTTAATTGGGGGCGGGGGGGGGGGGGGGGGGGGGGGGGACGAACGTTGAAACTGATCAGTTTAATTAAAAGATTATGACCGGGTTTATTGGCGGAGTGATGGTCGCCGTAGACGTTACGCAATTTAGAGAAATTCAAAAAAGTTTATAGAAGAAAAACTGGCGGAAGACAAAAATGATTCAGCGTAGGATTTATATTGCAAAGGTTTTAGTAGTGTTCTTAGAAAAAAGTCATAGGATGATGCAAACATGTTATCTCATTTTTGTGAAACCTAAGAAATGTTTTTAGTATTTCACTGCTATTTCATGCATGAGATAGCAAACTTTAAAAGGTTTTGCAACCCATCAATAACAGATACTTTTGCTTTCGGCAGATAACCATAACATTTAAAGGGTTTAGCTACCAAACACTGTCAGAGTACTATATTTTCATGAGAAAACAATAGACTGCACTGTTGATGAGTTACAGGACTCTACAAATGTTCTAAACCCAAACAGAACTCATACAGAAATGAAACTTCAGATACCGCTGCAAAACAGAAAATTATTAAAAAACCTAAGTTTCTGAGATCATAAAAATCCACATCAGACTTGCAACATTTGTAGGGTTTTGTCGCCCAAGTAGGAGCTTTAAAAATCGTGTTTTTTTCTTGTTGTTAACAAAAAACCTGTACCGAATAGTTCAAAATTTTGTTCTGAACCCTCAATTTTTAAGACACCAAATTTTACTACAACATTGATTAATGGGCGTCCATTAACTAAAAAAGAACCTTAAATATTGATTTTTTTTCTATTCTAAATTTTAGAATGCCAAAAAACTATAAAATTTTGAAATTCCAACACCCGATTCGTGATAAAGCAACCCTGAAAACCTCCCAAAGCCAGTTTTTTGTGAGAAAAGGCCATTCGCACAATCCTTACAGGACCTTCCTTTTAGAATTTTAAAAATCTTACACCAGATTAGCGATCAGCGACCCTGAAAACCCCCTTTTGTTCTGATTTCAAACTGTTTGGTACGACGTGTGTTGCGACGCTTGTTACAATGCTTGTTACGATGCGTTACTGGGAGGAAATGAGGGTTAAAATATTGTTACGTGATATGTCAACAGTCCATAACACCTAAATCAAGCGTTTTTAATTATGTTAATAAAGATATTCATATTTTCTGCAAATTTAATATAATTAAAACCTCCACTTTAATTATTTACAAAATTATATTTAGAATAATAATTGAATTATAAATCATAGCGAAAAACCATCGAATTAAATCCATTATAAAATAATTTTCACAATCAAAATTCAATAATCGCGGAGTTAATCATTTATAAACTGGAAACATTCTGCGGTTATCTGTGGCCCACTAATCGCATTCTTTGCAGTCTAACCATTTCATATACAAAATGGGCAAAAATTAAAATCTATAGCTAACATTTATGCTAATTAACCGGTGAACCAAAGCCAGAGGCTAAAAATTCACTCGACGCGAATATAATTTGATTTTTTTTTAATTTGCGGATGTCATCCAAAGCAACTCTAATCAAGCTTTAGTTTATAGAGATTTGAACAAATACCATCGTTTCACGGTTTATTTTTCAACAATGACGAGTTTAATTTTTTTTTAGTATAGAAAATACCTTTTGTACTTTTGCGACATACAAAAAATAGTATTACCCAAAAATTACACCGACATCCAGAATGTATTAGAGAAAAAATATGTCGACAACCCTAATCATAGTTTTAGAAGATTCACCTGATTATAATTTCTACCAATTCCCATTCACCGACGCGGTGTTCACCTGAAGTCCACCTGTTGTTCTGTGGATTTTTGTCAATAGTTGTTGACAATCGCACAGGAAGAGTTGGACATTTTCGGCCATTATGTTGGACATAAAGAAGTCACAAAAGTTTTTAATCTACGGTCATTTGCCACTGGATCTATTGATGGCGCTCTCTGGTCTATTATTGCCAACATTTGTCTAACTTTAACTGAAATATCGTGTGCGGGATATTTACATGTAAGTTTAACTCTTTATTTTAGTGTTGAAAGTTGAAACGTAAAACGCGCTTAGTTGCATGGCAGAAAATTGTCTTCAATTAAAATTTTCTATCGTTTCTTTTTTTTTCAAACGATGCGGCGTACATGTTTTGAAGGTGACATTTGTACGGAGTTGATTTGATGAAGATTTTTTTTTTAGAATTTCAAATTGATGTCAAATTAGTTTCCAAGTTGGTACAACGTTTATGTCGGAGCTAAAGTGCCAACAACGGAAAATCCCAAGAAAACAAGATCTTTTGCAGAATTGATGGTTGGCGGAGTCTTTGCAGGTGAACATTTTCTTTCAAAATTTGGCATTATTTGGCACTTGGCATTCAAAATTTGGCAGGCATTACTCTAGTTGAAAGGTTTCCAACGTTTTTTTATTAATAATTTAATTTGCCCTATAAGCCCTATAAAATATTATGTTTTTTCCTTATTTCACCTCCTTTTCCGACTATGGTTATAAATTAAAAGGTTATTGTAAAACTTCTCAAGAAAAATTGCGCCGCAGGTGAATTTTTTTAAAAAAGAAACGAAGCACAGTAAATTAATTTGAGATAAATACGCCGCAGGCAAAGTATTCAACGTCCAAAGTAAAATACTACTTCAGTTTAAGTGAAAACTACACAAAAAGCCGGTTTCTTTCTTAAATACTGGATTGGGTACGAAATCCCGTTTTTTATAATCTCGTATTTAAAATCCTGTTTTCCAAAATCCCGTTTTTAAAAATACCGTGTAAAAAAATCCCGTTTTCTAAAATACCATTTTTCAGAATCCCGTTTTTTAAAATTCCGTTTTAAAAGGCAAAAATTACTTTCATTAATCAGGCGCCTGATTAATGAAAGTAATTTTTGCCTTTTAAAACGACATTGATAAAAGGTTTGAATGAGGTTACTAACTACAATTCCAAAATACCGCAATGAACTTCCCAAAAAAAAGGTTCATTATGTTGACATTTTTCGGAGAAAAAACAACCCAAATAGCATCGAAAAGTACGGGAACATGAGATTTGTTCTTTGCGGCTTTAAAATGCAGCAATTTACGCAATCGGGGCTAAAAATTTACACCTATAATTCACATCCGCGTAAAAGAAGCGAAAGAAGTGACGAGCGCGTCGCACCGATTAATAATGCGTCTGCAAAGCCACAATTGCTTTAGTGGGGAAATTGGTGATCGACGGTTCATCTTTGGGGCAACATTCGCTTCATGAAAATCCTGGGGCGATAGAGCAGCATTTGATGGCTTTCGGGTCGAAACAGTGATTAGTTGTGGAGCCTGAATGCCAGTTTCGCTTTGAAGAAGCGTGTGATGGGAATAGAGTCGACCCGGTTACCCTTAGAGTTATGTCTACAACAAAAGAACAAAAGAAAAAAAAGTTGATGCCTTCAGCCGCCATATTCCCCATTGACATTTGATGCAAAGGGTTTCGCTTCGAGAATTAAATTTCTTATTTCAGGCTAATAACTGAAGGAAATTGTATAAAAGATGGATAGGAGACATTTTTGAAACAGCACAATTTTATTGGCATCAAAATTTCATTGCAAAAGAAAAAATAAATTTAACCGGTAGAATAAAACTAAAGAAATTTTTCGTTAAAAACTAAATAATTTGATGGCCCATTAAAATCTGTTTAAATTTCAGATCCAATATTGTCGAAAATTTTTAATTACAACTAAAATCACGACATGCAATCGGAAGAAAAGTCCATTATAAAATAATACCCAACAAAAAGTCTCCATAAATTTATCGCCAAAAATAGATTTTCTTAAAAATATTGCTTACAATATAGCTTTAAATTAGTTTGTTTATAATCTTAAAATTTGTTTTATTTTTTTGAATGACCTAAAAAATCCCGTTTCTCTCATTTTCCACGGGATACACTAAAAACGGGATTTTGAAAAACGAGATTTAAAAACACCGGATTTTAAAAAAAAACGGGATTTTGATAAAATGGGATTTTTGGAAACAGGATATCGTATCGATCCCTTAAATACTTTAAACTTCATAAGTTTTTTTTTTAAATATATTTTTTTCTGAATCACAAGTTCTTTTTTTTGCAAAGTATCCACAAAAAAAACTTATGAAGGTCAGAAAAAAATCACAAATTCACAAATTTTTGTTTCAGAAATTATTTTTTTTTTCTAAATTAGAAAAGTAAAGGATCTAGTAAAGAAACGTAAACCACCCCCCCCCCCTCTCCCCTTCCCCAAAAAATGACGTATTTTATGGACAGCTTCTTATATACATTTCACTTCCATTTTATTAATGGAAATTAACGCAAAAATTTCCCATCCCATAATCCCAGATAATTGTCAACATTTTCCTAGGAATAAAAATTATCCTGAAACAAAATCCGGGTGTAGAAAAATTGAATTTATCTTCCAAACGAGCAGAAAATTTTCTCAAAAAAAATATTGAAAGTATTTAAAATGATAATGCAAACATATCAAACTGGAATTTAAAATGCTTACTTAATACCCAAACAAAAAAAAATGTTTTAGAACAGAAAAAATGGAAATTCCTTCGTCTTGTTTTTTTAAGGATTCAGTAGAGAAAGCCCCGAGAAAAGTATGACATTTGTAGAAGAATACCAAAGAGGATAAACCAATCGAAAAACACAAAAAAAACAAAGCTAAAATATTTAAATTTCGCCCGAAAAATGTCCTTTGCCTTCAAAGAATTTATCTCCTTTTTCGGATAAAAACAACACAGCTCAAGATGAGATGAGAGAAAAATACAAAAACAACAAAAACAATAACAAAATAAGAAAATAGATACATGAAAATCCCCTTAAACTCAAAGGAAATTAGGGTATCCAAATATTCACTAAATTGTTACCGAAATTGACTTCTTTTTTTTGATGGTTTTCTTTTAAATATCCCAGTTAAGGGTAAACCTTAAAGGCTAAATTGTAATCAGTAAATCCACAATTTAATTACAATTATTGAGGGATGAGAAAAGTTGTCGTCCCGGAAATGAGGGATGAAAATAAGAAATGGGCACAAAAGTTTATAAACTAATTGTCAGTTAAAATAATGTTCAAAGTGAAAGAAACTTTATTGTTAGCAACTTTCAGTTGAATGGCTCCGTTTAAGATACATACGATTGATAAAATAAAATAAAAATAAACGTTAGTTGGAAATAGCCATTTATTTAGGAGTGATGATAAAAAGTCATTCTGATGATTAGATTAATTTTCGGATTCTCATCCCTTATCTTTGTGCATTTCTGATACGCCTTCATTCCTCACTTCATCCCTCCTCCGTCTATCTAAATTTTATCGTAGGCGCTTTGTCTCATCTCTTGCTGTCTTATCATACGTGAAAATTGTCCGTTGAAGCGAACTTCGAAATTACTTTTCGAGCACACAATTAACGAGAGGTTTATTGGCTTCGTATTTTTCTTTGGCTTTGGGGTGGGGCTGGCTGGCATCCCGATAAGATTTGGCAACAGCCAAAGAGGGTTGATGTCGAAATTCGTGTATTTTTTTTATGTTGTCATAAAGGGTAATTCCCAGCTTGGTGCTGATTATTTGATCGTTACAATCAAGTTGAAAAACACTTTTTATTAAATTTAATTTTTTTTTTTCATTTTTAAAAAAATTATTATCTAAAATCCATATACAAAAACCACCGTCGCGTCGCTTAAAAAATGTTTACAAGCTACAAACACGTAAAAAATACAAATTAAATGCTCATCTGATTAAGCGCGAAAATTAAAAAAAAATAGTACAAATTCCAGTAGCGTTTTGTGAGTTACATAATTCGTATGTTCCAGCCAAAAATAATAAACTTTGATAAGACGATGAAATCATCAAGCGAAAAATCAACTAAAATCACACACACAAAATATCAATAAAATTTTTATTTCGCGTTAAGCTGCTGGAAGTAGATTTTTTCAATATCAATTTTTTTTAATTATTTTATAAAAAAAATCAACTAATGTCACTTCTTTCAACTAAAATTTCGTAACCACTATTTCTCTGCCGCTGCACCTACATTTTTACATCAATTGTGGATTAATCAACAACGATTGTTTGGTTTTTTTTTTATCAGCAGCGATTGTTAGGTTTTTTTTATCAGCATCGATTGTTAGGTTTTTTTTATCAGCAACAATTGTTAGGTTTTTTTATTTTAACCTATCAACAGCGGAGATCGTGATAACAGCCTAGACTAGATATGAGATTGGAGTAAAAATAATTTGGATTTTCATATGTAGCTATTGAGACTCGAGATCTTCATCAAATTTGTTTTATCACTACATATATCTGTTAACACGTTGACGGACAGTTGCGTCTATAGCCGTCAAGTTCAAGTTCACTATGTGACATGACGGCAATAGCCGTCCAATACGAAACGGTCGTTTTTAGACACTGCGGCTGTAGCAGCACAAATGTGCATTTACCAGCGTACAAGTAGAAGCCTAGTGTCATGTTTTCGAAAAAAAATTTAGTATGCAAGGTTAACACATTGAGTATGCACGTGGTTGTGAACGGAGTAGTGCGATCTTGTTTTAGTGTCAATTTTCGAATTTCACTTGTTTCTACTGTCCGTCAACGTGTTAAAAACTTACTATTTAATAAAGTAACAATTTTTAGCAAAAATAATCACTTTTTGCAGTCATTTTCAAAAGCTTAAGCTCGTAAAACACTCGACCGATTGAGCTGACATTTTAAAATTTAAATCATGTCTGATGAGGAAAATGGCCAACAGAAATTTAGAAATAAAACTACACTAGGACAGATTTTTTGAGAGCTTGAATTTTCTTAGTCATTTTCTTAATACAGTAGAATCCCGATAATTCGTACCCCGATAATTCGTATATCCCGCTAATTCGTATGAATTTGCTGATCCCTTGAAAAAAATCCCGATAATTCGTACCCCGATAATTCGTATATCCCGCTAATTCGTATGAA
Source organism: Chrysopilus asiliformis (assembly GCA_964034945.1). Lineage (NCBI taxonomy): Eukaryota > Metazoa > Arthropoda > Insecta > Diptera > Rhagionidae > Chrysopilus > Chrysopilus asiliformis. The sequence continues at coordinate 59,359,077 of OZ035963.1, read as the reverse complement.
TTTGCTGGTCCCTTGAAATACGAATTATCAGGATTCTACTATACCTACTAACACTCTTGCCGCTCGCCGAATATAGGCGAATCAGAGTGTGGACTACCAAATCAGGCGCTTTTTTGATAAATTAAATTACTTTTTTGCCCGATTATTCGGTTTACGACACAATAAATATTTTATAATTTACATATTTTATATCGTAAACAGGAAGTTTAAACGGGAAAAAGGGTTTGCCCAACCTGGCAGCTGAAAATATAATTTGCCCTCATTCGGGGAAAGTGTAAAGTGACATATTCTGAGGAAAGTAGCCAAAAGAAATTTCTAAAAACATCGAAAAAATCGTCTTAACCTTTAATTGATGAGGTGGGTCCAGTGGACCCACATTGACTTTTCTCTCGCTGCTATCTCTTATGTTTTCAGCATAGTGACTCTGAAATCTTCAGTACCTTCATACAGTATGGTGTTGCATGCTGAGTTAAAAGCACGGATTTGGTATGTGATTAGAACGTAGTGAACGTGGATCCCACCTCATCATTTACGCAAATTTTCACCTCATAAATTAAGGGTTAAAACCTTGAATTTTCATAAAACCTTTGGATTTTGTTGGAACGGAAATCTGAAAATAAAATCTGTCGGGGAGGAATTAAAAACGCGAACATTGGGGTTTTGTTTTATGGCACCCTACCTTTTATGGACAGTTATATATGAAAAAAATTGAAAAAAAACATTCAAAAGATTTGGCTGGTGTGTTTATCTGTCTGTCTGCACTCTGTCTATCTGTTCGCTTGCCCCTTGTCTGTCTGAATGAAAAATTAGTCACACTAGAGGTTTATTCGTGATTTCCTTTATTTTTTGGAAACTTGACAAGCCAAAATTCCGATTGCAATACTTGAAATGTTCTTTATAAAAAAAAAATAAAATCAACGATTATTTGATTATAATTTTTTTTCCTATATTCACAAATATTTCCAGAAAATCCCAACATTATCTCACGTTTACAGATTAATTTGCATTGGCAATTGCAAGAAATTCTCATTTCGATGCCGATCCAAAGTGCAAATGAGACCGCACCCTAACGATATGAAATAAACACCACGGCCATAAAAAAAAACTTTTGCTGTAAATAAAGAAGGGGGTAAATATTTAACCCTCGACTTGTTTAATTGCGACAGCAGCAGATCAAGCGAACGCCAAGTGCACGACAGGAGACGATTTAGTAGCCGCCTTAAATACGAGCCACTTAAGAATCAATGGGCACGAATTGGGTGTAGGTAAAAAAGGACAAGACGTCGAAAAGCGATAATCAGACAAGGATCAAAAAGAAGAAGAGTCCGAAAGACGAATCTAATGGTGATTAATGGGAGCCGGAAGGGCATATGTTCCGGTTGTTAAACACGACAAAATAAACAAACGGTTTTTTCATATCCTTTTTGGTGACTGGAAATTTATCGAAAATAGGCAAAAGTACACATGTTTAAAAAATCAGGAAAAATGGGGTGGGCGGAAAATTCTGACCCATTACGAGGGGAGTGCAAAATTGCTAAAAAAAATCACCCAAGTGGTTTCAAACTAAGCTCTCTAAGAAAATTTGAAAAAAAAATCGGGGTAAAAAACTTTGGTGTAAAAAACCTGACTTTTTTCTAAGGCAAATGTCCTAAACATCATAAAAAAAGGGTGGGCAGGAAATTAAGTCACATGACATTAAAAATACCTACAGGATTAGTTTTCCACAGCTGATTAGGAACAACAAACGTTTTCCTGATAGGCCTTTGGTTTTTCGATGAGATCTGCTAGATTTTCCAAGCTTCGAATGCTTCTAAATTGCCACTAGAGTTTTTCAGCTGGGATTTTCCGCAGGTTTTCCTGTTTGCTTTGTTAATACAAACTGCTGACAAACTGCTACTATGATATAATCCAAATTTGCATTCGTAATTTGATTTAGCCTGTGTCCAATTAGAAAATCACCATCGAGAGGCTACAGGTTGTTGTTATAAAGCACTTTTCACTTGGATTTTCTTTATTTTCTTTTGTGGAATTTTTCCACTTAATTTCTAATGCACAAACGGTCGTCGTTGATGGTTGACCGATGATTTTCTTTTCTCAATTTTCAATGCACAAAGCACCAACCTAAAAACAAAGCACCTGATTTTTATGTTTTGCACCTTCGTTTTTACGTTTTTTTTTACAAAAATCTAGAGATTTCTTAAGATCTTTTCTATTTTTTTTGTAGTAATTTAACACTTTTTAATCCAGATACAAAAATTTCTATAATGTGGACTTTTCACGGGTGACTACTGTACTGAAAAATTACACCAAGTTTCACGACGATTTCGTTGTTAATTTTTCGCAATGTCGTAAATTTTCCGAATGTTGCTGATAAGAAAGCGGGAGAATTCGTTATCACGGCTCTGCGATGCCGAAGTTTTATCACCTATTCAGGTGAGTCAAGAGCACTTTGAACACTAATAATTACCCAAAGAACCACCGCAATTGGGTTCGCTTTCGATGGGTGCTATTAGGGAACCGAAGCGAAGGGGGGGAAGCACAAAAAAAAAAGAATTTTATATTTACGACTACAGCGGATGGGTAGGAAATTCGTTGGATGGAAAATTTGAACTGCGGGTGGTATTCAGGAACGGAAAATGTTTAACTCGCTGCACCGCCGACAATCATCGAATCGACGTTATCGTAATGTTAATCAGCGACAACGATGGTTAATTGAATTAGTGACAGTCAGTACGCGGCAATGACGCGGCCAATTGGGGGGTGGTGGTGAGATGGGGGATAAAGCACAAACTTTGGTAAAACTCACAAATCACAAGCGGCTCAAGATCCCGTACGTCACCAAGATGTGGGTCGCAGTGTGGGTGGCTGCTAGTTCCCAAATCGCATTGACACAATCGTCAATCAACCCTCCCACCCCGCAAAGTATGCAATCCACCTACACTACGTAAATCTGTTGCATCAGTTGACAATTTTCGATGCAAGCGATTTTCGCGGGTGGCGATAGATCCTCTGTCCGTAACACTTTTGCCCTGGCCGCTGTCAAACGACCGGTGAACCGTGAATTGAACTATGATGTCGGTATCGGAAAAGCGTAAGAAACTGTAAATAGCGTAAACGATATGTAGGAGAAGGGGTGCGAAGTTTAGGGTGGTAATGGTCGGCGCAGCAATAGACAAACGAATTTAAAATTGATTCGGAATAAATGCTTATCATCCGCCACGTCCGTCTTTTTTTTTGTTTTGTGCAATTGATACGTACTTTCTATATTATGTGCACTCGCGTGAAGCTGCCACGAAAATCGCCTCGTATAGGAGAAAATCAGGCGTGTGCACTCACTCGATCACGACCAATGCGCGTCGAGTCGACAACTGAACTGGCAAACGCCGAGTTACTGGAACGTAGCCGGACCGCAATTAGGTTTAACTTTTCTCGCTTCTCTCTTTGGAAATTTACTACCGCATAGCCGATGAAGAAGTGGCGTTTGGGGCAAACTCTAAGGCCCAACTTGAATGCCCGTACTTGCATTGAAAAGCTTCGTCTTCAAAAGTTTTCTTTGGAATACTTCGAAGCCGTCTTCAAGATTCTCCTAAGCACAACCACCTTATTTTCATCGGATTCTCTCTCTATTTTGGAACGACATATATTTCAAATCCAATATAGGCGGATTCTAGTCCTCTTCCAACTGAATTTCCGCTAAAGTTCTTTTTATTTTCTTTTGAATTTTCTTGATATTTGTTTGGTTTTGTAACGGAGCCCGTGGCGGATGATTGAAGTTTTCAGCAACAAATATACGAATATTCGCTTGTTTGTAGATTTTATTTTTAAGAAATTGCATCAAGCGATTTGTTTGATCGTGGCTAATGTTTTGTAAACAATGACGTAATTGGACGGTTTTTCTAATGTGATGCTATTAGCAAATGGCATTTGAACGAAGTGATTTATTGCAAATAATTCCTAAGATCGGTCATTTATTAGAAGCCAATTAATGTTGGCGAGATCAAATAGGTGGACATTTTATAGTATGCAATTTATAAGAAAAACTTTAGATAATTTCTTCTGATTTTTTTTTTTTTTTTGGAAAAAGTTGCCTTTTTAGATCAACTTTACGATTTTTACCATGATTATTTTCTTATTATAATTTTTTTTTATTATTCTTATTACAGGGGGAGAGAAAATGAAGGAACTCGGACCAAAATTATCGAAAAATACTAAACAGGACAAAGCGGCAAAAACTTTATTTTACGTGGGCAGAAAGTGAGTTCTGTGGTATCTTTTTTCCACAAGACACAAGATTTTGGTGAGTAAAGATTTTTGAGAAAAACATTTCACAATCGAATTTTTTATTGATGATATGTGCCGCAGGTGAATTTTTTAAAAACCCAATTGGGGGCAACTATTTTTTTTAAAAAACCTGTGCTGTAGGCTAAAATTTTTAGGTTTTAAAATTTCACATTCAATAAATTTATTTACGGGACGCCGGGACAGAATGCTTAAAATCAAGGACTGTCCCGGCCGGTCCGGGACGTATAATTATTAGGGAGATGTTTTCAGTTAATAAAGTTGGACATACTAACAACCCAAAAAATAGGAGAAAACCCAGATTATTCCATACAATTTTTTCACAACTGAGTACTGATGTGTCGTATGTTATATAAAAATTTCCATACTCACAAAAAAAAACACTAAAAACCCGTAAAATTTTTAAAAATTCATTTACTAATTCTTAATCTGTGTCGCAATTATTCTTATCATCTGAACGCATTTAAAAATTCGAAAAAAAACTGCTTCTATTTTATATTTAGTTAATTACAGCACAAATGAGGCGATCGATCGATCAAAATATTGATTAGTTCACACTGACAGCTAGTTAAATGTGATCTTACTTCATATATTTTTATTGCTTTCGTTTATTGACTGCAAGTTGTCTTCGTATTTTTTGTTGATTTAAGATGTTAAGATCATTTTGCTCTTCATTTGGACGTTTTGACTATAAATTTCCACTTCAAGTGTATCGAATAACAAAACTTAATTGAGTGTAAATAAATATTCAACAAATTGCCATCATTGTTTACATCAGAATGGATCATGCATTAAAATTTTATTAAAATGTTAGACGATCACTTAATTGCTAATAAAAAAGATACCAAGATATTTGATCGCTAAACGTGATCAATTATGATACAAATGAATCAAGACTTTGTTGGAATAATTCATTCAGAATTGCGAAATTAAAATATTATGGTGGGTTCTGAAGAGGGTTTTGATATTAAGAGGCTTTTCGAATTTTTTTTTGTGCTTACAAATTTAAAATGCAGAGAAAACCGGTTATAGCGACCAGCAAGGGACCTTTAAAATATTGATGTACCAAATTTCAAGCGCTGAACCCTCCCCTTCCCCCCCCCCCCCTGTCCTCAAAATACGTGAAGCATTTTATGTATTGGGGCAAAAGCTGTTCGATTTGACATGACGTTTCCATACATAAAATTGCAATTGGGAAGCAAATTTTGTGAAAATTCTGATTATATTCTATGGTAGCAATTGAAATTTTCATCAAACTTCCATATTGGTCTTAATTTGACGAATGCCTCCTGAAAATTGTAAATTTTCTTAACTTTAAAGGCTAAAAACACTCTATAGAGTAAAAAAAAACTCCATATCCCTAAAAAAATCCTGCGACTACTTGAATCCATCTTCCGAAACATCTCTCACGCATTTACAAACAATTTTCCCCTCTATTATTGTGATATGATCCTTTCTTCCTTGCCGATTCAAAAAAAAAGGAAGTCTCATGCCGGTAGAAAATTCAAAACAGATGCGCAGAAACCCAAGAGACATACCTACTACAAAAATATCCAATGAACAAAACAAACTACGAAACAGGACGTGGGAATCATATATGACTGTTCGTCTGTACGAATGCAGGGAATCGAAGGGCACGTGTCCTGGTCAAAGGAGAGACAAAATCAAATGGCAAGAATGAAAGTGGAAATGAGATAAAATTTATAATAGATTCATTAGAGGCAATAGTAGAGAATATTCTAGAGCAGCTGATACAAGTCGTAAAAAAATCATAGGACGGAGGACGATTTTTTAAAAATTCAAAAATTCAAACTGGAAAGGATCAGCGACCAAGGACTATTTTTTTTAGCTAATTTCAGATGCATTTTTCATCCATTACCGGTGATAAAGTGGGATAGCAATATACGATTCTCAGCTGTTAATTTTGAGAGTTTAGAAAAAAATCCTTGGTGACAGTAAGGATCATAAACAGAGAGGCAGACTAACTGAGAGTGCGTAAATTAAGAGAAGTTGGAGGGAAAAATAAAATTGACTAACAAAAAACGCTTTGTGAATCATAAAAACCACGTGTTCTTCTTACTCCATTCTCGTAAATTTCCTCTCTCCAGCCTCATAAAAAGGACTTTTAGGATAAAAATATGTGAGAGTTCAACGACAGCTGGAGAAACAGCACACTAAACAAATCACGCACACAATAATCGACGGAGAGATAAGAAAATCTCGTGGAGAGTGAAGTAAATTGGATAATAAACTAGAATTATTTGTTATGAATGTACCCACCGTTCCCAAAACCCACCCCCCGAACTCTGGAGTCTTATTCCAGTCATTACACATAATCGCGTAAAGGATCTTCGTAACAAAATACGCAATGTCGTTGTTTGTTATCCTTTTATTGTTTTGTTTTTCCAGCTAAAAATGTCCAACAACTCAAACCGCTAAAAGTGCTTAATTTTCCAAGGATGGTCGGGAAATTTTTCAGTGATTTTTTTTTTGGACATCTCTGATTGCGATTGAAATAAAAGTTAGTAAAAATGTCGACAGAATGTCCATCGTTTCGTTTTTGATAAACATCAGAATGTTTGCTGGTACAAGAAAAATGATATCGAAATCCTGTCGGAAAACTCACAAAACTTTCCCCATTCGGCAATTTTTGTTTAGTTTCTGGGGGGCTTTGCGACGTATATTTGGGCAATGATGCCATATGTCATCAATTGGACCATAGGGACCATGTCCTGTGGCCTCATAGACAGCAACATCATCCCTTTGGCATGATTTCAACCCCCTTTGCTTTAGCAGAAAAGGAATCTCGTGTTCGTGTAAAAATCGTTCTTTTCGTTGCGGGGTCCTTGCGTTTGTGGAATTTCCTGACCTGGCATGACCGAACGCAGTTAAGGTCGTTTGTCTGGCAGCAGACACAAATTAAATTCACCGATTAACGAGGGGTAAGGGGAAGTGTTTTTTTTTTCTCTGGTAGATGAAAATTTGTAGTTTGATCCCTTCGCCAATAAATTGAGCAACCCTCTTGGCAGAGGCAACATTTTTCGCCAGCCCCAAAATTTATTCTCGTTCGGGGTGAACTCTTATAGGGATGAAAAATATGCGAGAAGGGTGAAAACACCAGCCAGAGCACTACGTTATGGAAACGATGCCGGGGAATTTGATACACTGCTGCGAGTGCAGAGACAATTTGTCGCCACAGTCAGCGTCGTCAGTGAATGGACGTAAATGGACATACAATTGGCCGGAAAAGCCACAGTTCTGTGCGGTGCCCCATTTGGACTATGGGGCGCTTCGTTTCCCTTTTTATCGTGATGCGCATCGGAAGTTAATGAAGTGAAGCGTGCGCGATAAAATACAACGTAAGGCACAGTTCGATGGTATAGTGTCACCTCTTTAATGGACAATTTTTCATTATTATCTGGTCAAGGTGATGAAGCAGTTGTTTACACTTGAATGAGTTGCAGCGAACTACCTGCCATTCAACAACAAATTATTATCTGTTGGCGGTTGTTTATAATGGGGTGGTACGTAATTAAACGAGAGAGTTTGTTTTCTCGTTGAATTTTCCTGAATTATTACATACTAGATTTCGTTCTTCTGAAAAAAATGTCTATTTACAAAAAAGACCAAAAAAACACACTGGGCCTTACCAATGACATTTATAAAGTCGAGTTTAGTTAGTTTTGAAACTAGTGAATTTTAGTACTTGACTTTAATAGCTCTTAACAACGAATTGTCGCTAACTCATTAGTAACAACTTAATGAAAGACTAAAATACTTTATTTTTTGTTAGAGTCAAAACTAAATTTGCCATTGGTAATAATATAAAAGTCAACTACTAAAATTCGCTAGTTTCAAAACTAACTAAACTCGACTTTATAAATGTCATTGGTAAGGCCCACTGTCGAAAGGCATTTTTGAATATTTATTCTAATTGCAATTTTCTTTATGAAAAAATTACGAAAATCACATGATTTCTGAACATTTTTGATCTTTAAAAATTTAATTTTGTGAAAAATACACAATTTTCTTCAAAGTCGCAAACACTTAATAATTTTGTTGGACCAGGAATGAAAAGAAGGTGCAAACAAAATAAATAAATTTTAGCCTATGTTTCAATCCTCGTTGCACTTTACTTAAATTCTAAGTTTCATAAAATTCTATTTCTCCAATTTCGAATTTAGGGGTAACAAACAAACCACAATTTGTGATTTTGATCTAAATCGTGCAAACAGGACCATGCGATGGCAAAGCGGCTTGCAGGGCACCAACATTCTTTTTTGTCTCACATTCTACACCCTTGTGTAGTTCATTTCTGTGTCCGAGGAACATAAAAATTTGCAAGAAATGCGCCGCAGAAGACAATTTCTGGGTGTTGAAAGCTCGACAGTTACAAGAGGACAGTAACTTAATTTTTCATCCCTTTTACGTCTTTATTTGATCAAGTTCCTGATTGTTAGTTTTTTTTTAATTTTAAGATTTTGTGATGCAAAACATAAAAAAGTGTGACATGACCTCAAAATTTAGCAGGAAGGTGTGAATCTATTGAAAAATAAAGTATTTGGACACCATCAAAATGTTTTAAAGTGCATCAAATTGGTGCCTTCATATTTTTTATGTCTTGTTCAAGCACTGTTTTTAATTTGGTGAGCCAATTTGATCTTTAACCCATTTGATGCATTAAAAAATGAAAACATTTGCCAATTTTTTTGTTTAATCAAAATATATTTTTCTAAATCCGGGAAATGGGTTAAGCTTAAGACCACCCTGTTTTCTAATGACCAAAAAAACTTCCATTTCTCACTAACAAATCCCAATTATCCAGATTTGTCTGTAGCACAATTTTCACAAAACTTCAACTCTAGTAAAAATCCACGTCACTTCAACATTAAACATCTTCGTCGCGTCATAGTAAGTCGTTTGCCACCCTCTATAATAATTGCTGTCTAGCGAGAAAAACTACTTAAAACATTTTGAAATGGCCTCTATCTAGCATACATCTAGGCGTTTAATAAAAATGCGACAGACGACAAAAAATCTTAGCACAGTGGGCTATAAATCGCCTAACATGCGTTTCGTGTTAATTGCGAGGTTTTATCGGTTGGGGAAATTCAAACGAAAACTTTTGTAATTTCTTCTGAGTGACCTACCCCTTCCCCCTCGTTGGATTTCAGTGAAGAAATAAATTTGGGTGTGGATATCTAGACAGAAAAATTTCATAAAAAAAAATATTATCAAGAAAACGGATTTTTTTCGGTTAATTGCCATCAATATTGTCACCATACGAATTACATTTCGCGAATTTAAGGACTTTGGGGTGATTATAAACAAACGTTATGAATATCAGTGGGCAGGAAGATGAAAGGAGGGTTGGCGGTATGAAAATTACGTACAAAAAATCACAAAAACAGCGTTGAATTTTTTTTATTATGTCGCGCCGTGACATCACTTCCTGGAATCAGGACGAAAAAAAACAGGATTGCCACTTCAGCTGGGATTAATTTTTTCACATTCTGACAACTATCCTGCTTTATGGCTTAGAAATAATGTGATTTGGTTCATTTCATCGAAAGATATCGACTGATCCTGGCATTTTCTTATCGCCTAAATATCTGTTTTCGTTTCAAGGATATGTCTTTAAAGGCTTCTTTTGCCTACCCTAAAGAGAGTTTTCCCTTTAAGGACACCTCATTATGCTTCTTGAAGCGGAAAGGATGAGACGATTAAAATTTCAGAAGTAGGCGCACTCACACATGATTCCCTACTCCTGCGATAAATGAATCCGGTTGGACGCGAAGAGTTGTTAAGCAGGAAGGATGGTAGCAAGCAAGGATACCAAGGAATTGAAAGGAGAAAAATCTTATAGATGTCAAAAGAAGCGATAAACACGAAAAGAAGTGGTAGAAGACTTGTAAACAATTCGCAATGTTATTTACGAGTCTGTCTGAAGTTCACAGTTCGATGACGGTTTAAGAATCATACGTGGAGTGAGTGCTGGAAATGGATTCCCTAGCATCCTGCGATGACAGCAATAAACGAAGGGTATTTCTGTGAATCCTTCAATGAGTGCCGCCCGCCGGAGACGACGACGAAGCCAAATGCAGACGATGAGATGGAGATGATGATTTTTCCTCCAAGACGGAAAGAAGCAATTTCGCACAGACCGAAACGGATTTAAAATTTATGACTTTGCGCTGGTGATCCTGGCATAGCGTAGCCTGGAAGTTGTTCCTGTGTGTCGAGAGGGCATCGGTCGGGATTTGCTGGATTCGTCCTTTGGCCTTTTGCTTGATGGTTTTGGGGGAGGATCTGAGGGGAGATACTGCATAGATATCTGTCCTAGTCCATTCATCCTCCTTCCTGCTGACACTGCGACACACTCGACATTTGAACATTGAATGTCAGGGACAGCAGCGGACTGGGCGGCAGCATCGATGGGCGGTTGAACAGTCTTACGAACAAAATCTTCAAGTTGGGTGGGCTTTTCTCGAAAATTTCCCGAAACCAAAAACTAAACGTTTCTGATGTGAACAGCAGATGATTTTCTTATAGTAAAGTTTCGTACTGATATATTGGCAAATGAATATAAAGACTAACAGATAGACTGACAGACAAACAGACACATTAACAGGCATACTAAGCGACATTTAACAGATGAACAGACAATAGAGAGACCAACAGACAAACTAGTAGAAAAATTCACAGACAGACTAAAAGATAGACTAGAGCGACTAACAGACAGCCTGACAGACAGACTTACAGAAAAACTAACAGACAGACTAACGGAAAGACAAAAAAAATCCTTGAACCTCCCCGTTTTCGTACAGTAAAGTTTAGTGTAATTCCTTCATTTCGCGAACAACAAGACTTTGCAATGATTTACCATACGATGTGTTCCCCCCGTACTATAACCTGCAGAAGTTCAAGGAGAACATAAACCGACATCTCCTTTCGTTCTTCCGACCATTCTGAGCTGTGCTTCGGCATTAAAGGGTCTTTCCCTAAGCTCTGGCTGAACTAAGTAGAAAAAAATGGGAATGTCTCCCAAGCAACACAATCAATGATAAAGTGGGTGTCGCGCCATTAACTCACCCAATTCGCGGCTTAAAGTCGACTTTATGGTCGCGGCGTCAACTTTTTGCCCTCCTGTGATACTTAACGCGTTGACTGCCCAACCAATTTTGCAAATGTTTAAAAAAATCCCAATACATTTTCTCTGTGATTTGTGCTGTTTTCAACATATATATTTATATAGTTTTTGCAAGCTATGGCCACCAAGAAAACATCACTGGCTTTCAAATACGATAGACATGAATCCCGGGAAGCATCACTGGCTATCGAAAAAGATAGCCATGGCAGTCAATGTGTTAAATGGAAAATGTTTTTTTGGAAAAAATCACGAGGTTGATTTTCTATGAGTGACAATACTTTCTATACTCAACATCGAAAAGTAGAAAAACTACGAGTGTGTAGTCCTACATCGCACATCCGGATAAATCTCGTCCGGACCAATTCAAGTGATTTATTGAAAAGTTTGTCAACTTGTCGGCCTCGTGTCGTTTCCATAAAACTCTGGAGGGTCTAATGGACGACCGGTGTTAATGGAGACATTCAGATTTACTAAATTCGGTAGCAAACAGTTTTTCTTATTCCCCTCATCAACCGCAATACACCTTCTAGAACTACGGAAAAGCTACTACATTCACATTTTCGGGACAACGTTTCTAATTACGTAATACCGAAGAAGACTAAAAACGTCTTAATGCTACACACGGGCCAAGGCAATAAGTCAATCCCGTTTTATTGCATCCGCACTTGACGAAATTTTAATATGAAAACATCAAGTTTTAGATTCCAATGTCAAACTTGTTCCTTTAATCTTCCTGCGGATGAATTTTTGCCCAAACAACTCACAGTAAAGTAGGTCGGAATTTTTACGACCAATTTCGTAGAGACGGAGTGGATCTCATGAACATGAAAGCCCACTGTAAAATTGGAATCGCTCAGATTAAAAGGTAGGACAATCGAAAAAGGTCGGAAAAACGAAATGCTTTTCATTTAAAAAACGTCTTCACAAATGAAATAAATTTAGCGAAAAAATGGTTTGAAAGAAAATTCCAAATGCGAGTGTTTTTTTTTTCTCTGGGTGGGAACGGAAGGAAGGCGAAAAAACCTCTTGAGGATTTTAATATTTCTCTGGTTGTGTGCCGTGTTTTATAATTAGGGCAGTATTACAGTTTGTTACTGCGCCAGGTGATAGATGGGGGATAAACGTGGATATAAGGTGGCATTTGAGGCGGTTAACGAAGTATATGCGAAGTGGAAATGTAGAAAAAAAATTCCGCATTTCATTTGCAATTAATTAGAAGCGCATTCATTTCACGAACTTCACTTTAAAAAAAAATCCGAGTAAATCATCTGAAATGCAATATCATTTACGTTGGTCTTAAATTGAAATAATGTTTTTTTGCTGTTGTCTAAAGGTATTATGTCACATAAGTTCAAATGCTTTTTCATTGCCCTCAAACTATCACCTGAGGCGCATTTTTTTGGAGCTATTCATAAAAAACGTCACACTTTTAGGGGCACGAGGGAAAAGCTCTGCGGCAGTACGCGTTAAGATCCAAAAATCTTGAAGAAGTGTGACAATTGTAGAGCAGGGGACATAAAATTCAAAAAATACGTAACATATTTTATTGCTAAAGCGCTACTAGAGAAAGCCAAGTGTAAGAATTTTTTTTTCAGTCTGACCTTGGGGGTGCTCGCGGTATAACTTTTTCTCCGAGATTTTTGTAGCACCGCAAAGAACGATGCACGATTTTGCCCCTAAACTAACTTTTGAATCAGTGAAGTTTTCACTTTGGTTGAGGACTTTTTGGAAAGGGCACAGTCTCTAGTTTCATCCATATATGGCTTCAAGAGCCACCGAACTGCAGGGGGATGATGAGGGGTCAACGAACTTTCTCGTGAATGCATGCATGCGTTACGTGAAAAATCACGAGAAAGTTCGTTAACCCCTCACCATCCCCCGGCAAGTCGGCGGCTCTTGACGCCATATATGGATGAAACTAGAGACTGTGCCCTTTCCAAAAAGTCCTCAACTTTTAGCCCAGGGGTACGAAAAACGCTATTTCTTTGTGTTTTCAAGTAAAACAAGAGGATGCAGAGTCGGCGTTGCGTTCTAAATTCACAAAAATTCCCTGACTTTATGGTCGCGACGACCATTTTTCGACCTCTTGGGTATTTTTTGGTAACATAGAATCATTTTGTTATGAAATCTCAATTAAAATATAAAATTTTTATTCGAAACTTTATCCAAACTCTAAAAAACAAAAATTTAACTAATCACTTCAAATGTAAGGAACTTTTCAACTAAAAATCGATTAATCTAAATGGGCTTAGAGAGACTATAAAACCAACCATTCTTCACAATTTCGTCTGTTGACATATATTTTGTTTTGTTGTTATGAAAATAATTCCAAATCACATTTCAGGTGTCACACTTATGCATGAAAATTTGCACTCATCGGACTTCGGTGCTTAGCATAACAATTCACCTTTCCCTTTAAAATAAATTCAGGTTCAACCCTCCATTCTCCACCCCCACGCCCTCTATATATTAACAAATGGATAGGTGTCTACTTATGCTGATATATTTCGCCAAAGTCTTCAATCTCAGGAATAACAACAACAACAACAACAAATAAAAGTGGGTGTCGGGAATAGATTTGGGTTTTTTTTTATTATTATCATAATGTGACGTAGTTTGTCTATAAATGTATGTCACACATGTGGCTTCTCGATTCCCCGGGTTAGAGGGTAGTTCGAACGAAAGTTTAGGATTCTGTGGAACGCCAGAGACATTCATCACTCTTCCTTGCAACGCAGCATGTGCGGGTTCACCTTCCGGAACATCCTAGTTTCCTGGAATTGGTTGTGTTAGAAGGATACATACACGTTTGTGTATATTTTTTTGTACATTTACTCCAGTTTCCTGTTAAAAAGAGCAATTTCAATACACCGTAATGCTTGAGAATCTCAACTCGATATAGTGTGCCCACGAATCCCGATAGCACGGCAACAATAGGAAAAAGGATAAAGGATTGCGAAATCGATACAACTCGAGTGCTAGGTTAAGCGCCCTAGGAATTTTTTAATCTTTCCAACTAGGCCTGTAGAATCATCGCAGCACAACAAAGAAAAAAATTTTGAATGAAGAAAGTAGGCATAAATCGAGGCCACAGTCGAGGAATTAGAGTAGAATGAAAGACTTTAAGGACACTCGATCCCGAATCCCCGGTGCGCCCACAGTTTTGTACGTACTTTAGATACATTTCAAGGTATCTGTTGGCATTGCAAAAAGATTTCATGGCACGAAAACGAAGTTTTTTTCGCTGTTGTTTTAAAAAAACAAAATAAACTCTCGTGCCCTATCTTGGTATTGAACGGAAATGCAAGGAGTCAAGTTTACTGGCTTCAGGGGGAGCAGAAATTTTATTTATCGAATTCGAACAAGTTTTAAGGGAAGAAATTGGGATTCATTAATCCAAAATGATGACAAGAAAGTTAGTCAAGTTAAGCTAAAAGGGGTGGAAAATTTCTTGTGTATTTCACAATTCACGTGCAGAAAAATGAAATGCTGGAAAAAGTTGTCTAAGTCAATAAAAATGTTTTTCAAGAGAAATGAAAATTTAACAAAAAAAAATGGGAAGTTGAGGAATTTAAAGGGAGTTTTTTGACTAAAATATTGAAAAATCCCGAGTTATTAGAAATGGACAAAGCCCTGAACAATTATTTTTGAATTGCCCAAAGATAAAATATTTTAGAAAATGAATAAAAATCAGATCTTTTTTTAAATTTTTATCTTTTAAAGCAGGGGTGTTCCACTTTTTAGCTTTCTTGGCCGCATTGGGAGAAGACGAGTATTTTGGGCCGCAAATAAAATAATATACTAATTCTAAAGGTAGCTGATTAGTAAAAAAACGTAGAATATATACATACTTATTTTAAGTAATTTAAACTTCATTAATTCATAAAATCAGTTTTTGTTGGGCAACATTTTTATACCCGTATGGTGAAACCAAAGGGTATATTAAATTTGCCTTACCGTTTGTAACGCCAATATCCCATCATCACACACAAAAGCGAATTACACCAGTGTGTTTAGAATGATAAAAAAAATTGTATTTTGCATGTCCGTCCGTCCGTCCGTCCGTCCGTTCGTCTGTAGCGCGGATCGCGGGCGCACGGATTGAACTAGAGACTTGAAATTTTACGCAGATTCATTTTTCGTAAAATGCAAGGCTAATGGGGAAAAATGGACCATTAGGGGGGTACCCCCCCTACGAACAAAATCATTTTTTACGAATATCTCAAAAACGGTGCATTTTATCAAAAAAAAAAGTGCAAGAACAGAAGTTATTTAGGATATAATTCTACATAAAACTCCCATACATCAAAATCCGATTGGAATAAATCTTAAAAAATCGTATTGAAAAGTTTGACTTCAAAGTGGAATTTTGATACAACTGTTCGCCGTTCACTTAAACTTCCAACAATACCATATCACCATACGGGTTTCAATAATTGCCAGATTGGCAATTATAGCTTTTGTTTGTTTATTTTTTTTAAAAGGTAGACAAAAACTCATTCACAAAAAATTTCAAATCACTAGGTCAACGGGTTCTCGAGTTATTTAACATACGTACAACGGACATACCGACAGACAGATGCATAATATTGCCTGAAACGGATTTCGTACTGATCAGGAATTTCCTATCTGCCCGCGTTCTCGAATCGGTCTCCGTCATTCTTTCCTTATACTTTCCTTCTATAAAAAAAAGGAATGTAAAAACATTTTCTCGGAATATGTATAAGCATTATTATTAATTTCATTGGAGCTACGAAGTGTTCTTGGAAAATTTTTATTGAATTAGAGAAAAACGTAATCACAGAAAAACCTTAAAAGTAAAATTCAAGGAAATTGTTTCCTCCGAAAGTTTTCTTTATCTTGAAAATTTTCATTGATTGAATGAAAATTATTTAGAACAGAATGCTTAAAATTTGAAGAAAACCATTTAAAATATGACCTACCAAGTCTACAAATTATGACACAAAATAAGCAAAGAATAAATTTAAAAAAAACATCAAAAATCCTACTAAATCCTTGCCCATTCCTTTCGAAAAAAACAGTTTTTTTTGACTTTTTGATTTTTCAAACAACAAAAAAAACAGCGATAAGCCAAATAATAACAAGAATATGACTGGAAATGATAAAATTTCTATCCAAATACCGTCTTCTTCGTGTGTTGATGATAGTCTGGGCTTCGTCCTGGGCAGGACTTTCCTTCCGGCAAGATAAGCTTTTCGACCTTGTTTACGTTTCTCTGGGGAACCAACAATTGCTCGTTGCCGCCCACACATTCGTTGGTCAGGACGACAATCCAGGACAATTATTGTCGACATAAAATCCAGGACAATTGGATTTTCAATCTGCTTTTCCATGTTCTGATCGTTCTCAATGACGATGAAAAGTTTGACTTGTTTTTTTTTTTTTGCTTTTCATTTTACAGAAATTTAGAGAGAGAGAGCTTTTGTTGTACATTGAAATGTTCCAGTAGAACATTCGAAGAGAAAACATTCACGGGAATTGCGTTGTTTGGTAGAATCGTTACAAAGTTGTTAACAGAATTTAGTTTGTCCAGCAAAAATAAAAAATGGATTTTGTTTTCATGCATTTTCCGATATATCTATGAACAACTATAGGCATATTTATAGGAAAAACTTTTGATTTTCTCACTGGTAAATGTCAAATATTGAACATTTCCATTTCAAAGAAGTAAAAAAAAATTTCGAAGAGTAAGAGGTGTTTCCCTAATGATTTTGTATCATTATTGTGAAATCGAAAAGTTTTACTTGATTTAAGCTCTTTTACTGTTGATAAAATTACTTATCAGTGTATTTACTTAAATTGATATTCATATCCCAGTTACGCGTAATTTTCTTAGGAATGAAGCCCTTTAACGGCATTTACTTGGAAACAAATTCAATTAATGTGAATCAATTGAATTTTATTATGTATAATAAATATAAGTCGTGGATAATTCGTTGGAAAATCAATTTCATTAATAAAATATTGGCAGTTAAGTGTGTGACACAATATCCTGGTTTAGTTATTCTTAAATTATGAAAAAATCAATTCGAAAATTACTTCTAAAACGCAATTACATGACCTATTGTTATGCTACATTTACACGAATGACAAATTTGTCATTTTTTTCTTGTCATTATGTTAATTCCCGTGTAAATGGCATAATTTTTGTAATTTTTTCTGTCAGAAAATGTCAATCTCTCATAAAAGAATGAACTTGTCCATTCTTTTATGCCAGATTCTCATTCGTACAAACGCAATATTAGTTATGACAAAAGTTGAATACTAAAGTTGTCATAACTAATATTGCGTTTGCACGAATGACAATCTGGCATAAAAGAATGGACAAGTTCATTCTTTTATGAGAGATTGACATTTTCTGACAGAAAAAAATTACAAAAATTATGCCATTTACAAGGGAATTAACATAATGACAAGAAAAAAATGACAAATTTGTCATTCGTGTAAATGTAGCATTATTATGTCAAAAGATGGTTGAAAAAAATCAACAAGTATGTCAAAAGTTCGTTGAAAAAAGCATGGGAGAAAAATCCAGGAGTTTTTGTTGCCAGGAATTTTCTTCTAATGAAAAAGTGACAAATTTTTCCTCTGTTCTCTCGGGTCTCTCCAAGAACTCGTGATTTCGGTCTCGCAATCGAATAAAATGAAAGTTTTATTTTTATACCGTTTTTTTTCAATTTGCTCGGAAACGGCTTAAGATATTGGAAAACACTTTATTACTACTATTAACTATCTGCAAATCATACTAATATATAAAAATGAGTTAGTGTCTGCTTGTCTGTCTGTCTGTTCCTCTTTCACGCAAAAACGGCCGAACTGATTGACTTAAAATTTGGCATGAGTGTCTGTGGTAGTTCTGGTTCCAACATAGGCATACGGAAAAGTATCGCGAGGGGTGGGGGGAGTAAGGGAAGGGGGTAAAGTGATTTCGAAACTTAGTTTTTGCGCTATGTTACTCTTTCGCAGGCAAACTACGGAGCCGATTGGCCTGAAGTTTAGCTCCAACATAGACCATCAAAAAAAAAAATTGAAAAAACTTAACGCGGCAACGACGGGTATGCAAGCTAGTTCTATATAATTTTGATAAAATCAAGAGCAATAGAACATTTAAGCTGAAAACAAGCCTCTCTTTGAAAAACTAGACCGATTAAACTGAAATTTTCGTTTATGACTTTGAAAAAGGCAAACGAAAAAAAAAAATATTGTCAGATCCGAAACTTTTTACCTTTCACTTGTATTTTTTTATAGTTCCAGTCAGAGCTTAGGGAAAGACCCTTTAATGCCGAAGCACAGCTCAGAATGGTCGGAAGAACGAAAGGAGATGTCGGTTTATGTTCTCCTTAAACTTCTGCAGGTTATAGTACGGGGGGAACACATTGGATGGTAAATCGTTCCAAAGTCTTGTTGTTCGCGGAATGAAGAAATTCCTAAACTTTTCGTATAGAAGTTATGTTGATTTTACCAACCATTTTCGACAAACGTACAAACAACGGCATTTTTTTACAGTAGACTTTCGTCTTTCCGTGAATTCTGATAATCTGGTTTCGCGACTGCACCATTTTTACTACAAAATTTCAATCTGCGAGGTAAAAATCACGCAGTTTTTGTCACAATTATGGTGGTATTGTTGACAGTCTCCGTGAATTGGTGTGTTTGTTGATTTTCGGAGTCAAGAAGGGTTTTTGTATAAGAAAAAAGTTCTGACGGATTCATTATGTAATATTTTACGCATTTTCTTCTTCACAAGTTTTCCGACTTCAACAATATTTCTTTAGAAAATCATACTGGCTTTGGAATTGATTTTTTTTACTGACATTTTCCCTACAAAACGCATTTGTTTTAGCAAAATAGCATCGAAAAACCTACAGCTTACGTGAGCTTCACAATACCACCATAATTGTGACAAAAACTAAATTTTTAATCTAAATTTCAACTTACCGCGACACAATTTAGATATAAAAAAAGACTACCATAATGAAAAAAGCGATGCATAATTTTGTAACCCACTATAATAGAAATCTATAAGATACTGCCTAAGAACATCTGGCGTCGGTTCGATAAATCCACTCGAAGGGAACAATCGACTGACTTCATTTACCATTCATTTCTACTTTATGGATTTGTTCAAATTTTCATTTGAAGTTACGACTATTGGAATTTGATTTTTGACACCGATAACCAGTAGATTTTACCATCATCCGAGGTCCAGTGCATTTTCGACCATGTCTTCAAATCCAGGTGAATTGCGGGCAATCGAAAGAACGACCGAAATTCAATCATCCGTTGAGGTTTTTTGTTTCAAATTCTATCCAACCGAACATCGAAACCGTTGCGAGAAATTGAAGGTAATGCAGAGTGGACTTCGCTGCAGGAAAACCAGAAAACCCAAACCAAACAATAGTACTTTTTCTGCAATTGGAAAACGACTTTCTTGTTTTGAAGTCGCGGTAAATCAACCGCATCGCACATGCAAAATGCCCCGTGAAACCGGTCAAAATCTGTGAAAAGGTCGATCGATTGCTGCGGAGTCCACAAATCCAGGTGCAAATCCGAGAGTCACACACTGGTCGCAATGTAGATGAAAATCTGGAAACCATTCAACTGGAAGGTTGGTGCGGAGAAAGAAACTCAAATGCTTGAGCATTTATGATTTCAAGACGTTTTACTTGAAGCGCAGAAAGCCATCTTCTCCTTTGCCATTGAGTCTTATTGGACCATTTCTTATTGGCGTGCTGGCTTATGTTTTATGCTTTTTTTTTTGATTTATGGATCCAGAATAGGGTTCAGAGCTTGGCAATCTCACATATTAAAGCCCAAGTCGTGCAATGACTTTTGTAAATCCAAAAGCAATTCCGGTTTTTTGTCGTCATGGCAGCCAGCGGGACAATAGGGGGAAACCCCTGTGCGATGAACACTTTCCGATTGTTATTTTGGTCCAAAGGAGACAGGCAGTAATTATGGATCATTGACGTAGTGTGGATGAGAATTATGAAAGAGATCCAATGGAATTTTAAAAATGCTAAATCATAATATGTTATTGTAGGTTTTTACTATAGTCAACGACTCTATTCTGGTTGAAAGTCGGTTGAAAAAAATTCGGCGCTACCTGTGGAATATTTTTGATATCGAAACGACTTAATGTTGAATGACTTGATATCAAATTTCTTTATAAACAATTTTTTATTCTTGATATCCAAAGAGTCCCCAAACTTGAAATCCGATTAAAATCACCACACAGTCAGTCGATAAGAAAATACGAATAGAACTTTATAATTGGATTATCGCGGCTTAATGGAGACGTACGAAATGGGTTTCTTTAGATAATCATAACATTGGCCATTAATCTGGAGGAAAGTAGGAAGTCTAGTAGCTAATAAGCTTATCGGAATGCCACCCAATCACGCAGATATAAAAGAAACAACAAAAAATCTGAAAAAATCATCATAAAAATTTCTTATTGACGCACCAAATTAAAATACAATCAGAATTGGTCAAAAATTACTGTCACGTGACCGAAAAATGTCGTCGTTATATCCGGTATGTTGCTAGATCTGATATTCTTCCCTTTAAGCAGCTTCATGCACGACCGATTAGCCTTTTTTGAACAATTTTCTACCTGTGGAATAACGTTTTGGAATTATTTTTTCTCGCGAACAACAAAACTTTAGCAGCAACTTACCAACTCGATCAAGCCTGTAAATAGCCATTTGTGGACCCTTTGCAGATTTTCATTTTTAACTTCTGCCTAACGTGCCAGGGATTAAAATTTTTCAAAAATACGCCGCAGGGAATAGTTCTTTTCAATGCAAATTCATTTTACGAGAAGAAAAAATCGAATTTTACCAGTAGCTTAAAAAATGCACTCGCAGAAAAATCTTTCAAGGAGCTGTCCATAAAATACGGCAAGGTAATTTTGGCTTTATTCAACCACCTTCCCCGCTCGGGCCGCTTTTTCACAATTTCTTGTACAGAGTTTAGTACCTCCAAGTGGCATTTATGTTGGCGGTCGACGTTTTTCTTCGCAATTTAAGTCCCGGCCTTGTAGCAGTGACTTCGAATACTGTTAGGGCCGCCATCACTCTTTCGCAGACCCTCAATTCCTCTCCCCAAAACTCGTGCTCAAGAAATTGTGAAAAAATGCGCCGCAGCTTAAATGTTTTAGGCCCGTTTGCCACTATTCTATTCTTAAAAAATTAAGTTGCTGTTAGCCTGCTTAAACTGAAGAAATTCTGAGATTTTAATAAATTAAGTTGTACATAAGTTTCGTTGTTGCAAACGGCACTTATTTATTCTGTGGAGAACTATGTCTAGTAGTGTCGAAAATTACAAATCGACATATGATGTTGGGATGAATTTCTGGACTCGCATTGGCTCTAGGTTCTGTATAACTCCCCCTGCCTTTTTCGATTA
This sequence comes from Chrysopilus asiliformis, assembly GCA_964034945.1. Lineage (NCBI taxonomy): Eukaryota > Metazoa > Arthropoda > Insecta > Diptera > Rhagionidae > Chrysopilus > Chrysopilus asiliformis. Next base: position 59,337,197 of record OZ035963.1, on the reverse strand, counting down.
CCCTTCCGAAATTTCCACAGAAGAAAATCCTCGATGCGTAATTTTTACACAAATAAAATGATAAGAAAATCAACATTATGGGAAAATTTTGCATTAAAACTGATTATAAAATGTTAGAAACATCCGTCAGGCAAGTGTAGGCGTACCGCAAGGATTTTGTTGTCTGTTTATAGTAATCAAAAATTGTATGTCGGAAAATAGGTAAATTAGTCACTTGCTTTTGTTTTTCACTCTTTTTTGAATTTTCAAAAGCTTCGAAGAGTTAAACTATTGAAAACGTGATTAAAATTGAATTTTACCAATAGCTTAAATTCGTTTAAAATTACGTTAAGAATTTTTATGATCAAAAAATAGAAAAAAATCAAGAAATAAAAACAATGAAAAGAAAAGTAGAGATTGAGCGTAAAATATATACGTTTTTTATTCAAATTGATTAAAGATTTGATAAATTTTACTTATTTTTACTTTAAAGTCAAAAGTCACGTTAAGTTACTGCTAGAAATTTATCTTAAATTTTTTATATAAATACAATCGCTTCAAAACTTTGAATTTCAGGTTCCCATCAAGAAACTCACCCACTTGCCATAAACTCGAAATAACCTTTAAATTTTTTCCTCTCAGTAAACAAAATAAGGATAACTTTTTGAGTTCCCCAGGGTTTTAAAAAAATTTGAACAACATCTTAGATTCCTCTTAAAGAAAACGATGAAGATTTCGAGTAGCTAAAAAACGTCCTTTTCGTAAATAAAGTAAAACTCAAATATAACTAAAAAAAAATTGCAAAAATTGAAAAAAATGTTAAGAAATTTAAAAAACCGGTACCTTATGTTGACGATGTTTAATTTTAAAAATCTAATCTTGTAATTCTCACGAAACTTTCGGGTAAAATTCCCTCATAAACCACCCTGAGCTGTGCTTCGGCATTAAAGGGTTTTCCGCTAAGCTCTGGCAAAAACTATAAAAAAACCCGAACTATCCTACTCTAAAAATGCACCCACCTCCCTTATATGCCATATATGCCAAAAAAAACCTCCCCACGAACGATGCGGTCATATAAAATCTGGTGGTCAAATCGTTAGATCCGAAGATATTCCAGGAGTAAAACCGCATCTGATGATGGCCTAACCACTTTTATCTATTTAAAAGTTATTAGAATTTTAAGCCGTACGCAGAGCTCATTAGATACCAACAGACATATTAGATTATTATCTCAAAATATTTGATACCAACAGACATATGTATTAGATTATTATCCCAATTTTCGAATTCTACTCCGCCCCTGGCATAATAGTCTGCGTGGACCAATTTTAATTGAACACCATTTAACACCCAAGGAAAAAAAAATACTACAAGTTTACGACTTAGTTTCGAAACTGTTCCCTGATCTTAAAGATTTGTGTGTTTAATTTTATTTGTTGTTCCTGGCGGGAAAGAAATACACGTTTTGAGAGGATAAAATTCAGAGCCCAACAACTTTCATAGCTGGAAGAGGCAACCAAATCTCTTGACGTTGAAAATACGAAAACCAAATAATCCTAACGAACGCAATAACGACGCGGGAAACCGCCATCAGTTCTTAGGAGGAAACTGGTTTCCACCGCGTCCTCCTTCGCTGAACTTAACTAAACTAAACTTTAAATATGAACCACTTATGCTAGGTGGTAGTTCTACATGTGTTCACGTATACCTCCAGAAATGTGCTAGAAGACTCTTGAAAATACGAAAAAAAAATATGAATGTGCACTGGAACAGGTAACGTAAGGCAGGGCGAGGCAGAGGATACTCACCTGAAGAAGGTATTAAAACAAGCCTTAAAGAGCCCTCGAGTTAAGAAGTTTTTTGGTTGATTTTCTTGGTCGTTTTCGCTGATGATGTTTTCATGTTTATGTTGTGTCTTGATCTTTACTTTTTGGTTTTGGTTTTTGGTCTTGGCACCAATGTTTACAGACTGACTGCCTGGATTTTGTACTTCATTTTTTTCTTTTTTTTTTGCCTAACCTGGAACAGAACAGAGCACTTGGAGCCTTCTGGGGTATATTGACCCACTTTGCAATAACACAAAACAATCCACAGTACACTTGAATAAAATTCAAGGGAGAGAAAAAAGTCCGACGATCTTTCTGTCCTCGTTTTTTCTTACCGTATTTCAGTTAGCAGTGAATTACCCCGCAATACGGCACCATTCCTGCACCGTAACATGAGAGTCCTGTCACTTTTAAGGACTTCTTTTTCCCGTCAGTATGGTTTGAATAATAAACGTTTAAAAAAAGGTCAAATTAAGTAGAAAAATCCATCAGGAAACCTTGAAGATGAGGGAAAATAGCCTTTTTATGGAAGAACTAGTGGTAGTACACAGAGATAAATTTTTATTCGTGGTACGAGGCGCCTATAAAACAAAGCTCTGAAAATTGTGGTGTTTGCTCCTATAAATAAGATTGTAATTTCTTAAACGTGTAGGAATTGACATCTATATTGTATTCGCTACTGAGTTGTTTAATAAAACAAGGCTGCTTTATAATTCGCATACCCAAAAGTTCTGATTAGTTAAGTGTGGTTCATAAAAACGCCGTGCATTTAGGGGGGAGGGAGGGGGTCGTCGACATTATTAATTATTAAATTCATGACCCTATTGAGATAAGGGAACATGGCTTTCCAAAAAATTGTGACTATCAAAAATTACCTGTAAATATAGCTTTTCTCATATATAAATTATGGCGTTTCCAGCTATATATTTTCTATGTGTAGCAAAAAACCTGATTCTCCTGTAATTCAAAGTCGAAGGGCCTACAAGACATGAACCAAAAGTATTCCTTCTCTAACTGGAAGTTGGAGTCCTTGAATGGAAATCAGGAACAGGCGAGGCGTTCCATTCTAATATCCCAAAAGAAAAAAAACGACCAAAATCGATCCATCATCGATTTCAGGCCTCAATCTCTCTCCCACATCTGAGCTCGCCAACAAATTCTAATAGCAATCACTCCTCCGCCAACAAAATCCCATCCAATTCCGTCTGAGAAACAAAAAAAAAACAAATTGGATGGGAGTCCCGTCAATTACATTTGAGTTCCAGAAAGATTGAGTGAGTGTACTTCGCCTATCCATTTTATTGGAGGAGTTCGTAGCATTCCCGATGGTTTATTGAATGAAAAAAGGGTTTCAGTGGGACTGAGGCGTTATATCCAGAAAAATATTTGAGAATATCCAAATCATGTAGCCAGAAAATGTTTAGACATGGCGACGACATGACCTAAAAATATTCCGTGATAAGAAAACTAATTCGGGAACGAGGAGGGAGACTGCAGACAAAGTCCAAATAGTCCCACGTACCACGAGTAGCTATGAATCCATTCAAAGTGCACGGCCATGTGCCCAATATTCCCTGAAGAGATCCCACAACAACTTCGGACCGATGCAGTTCTGCCAAACAAACTAAACTTACGAATCACGAGTGAACTAAAGTTTAAAAAGTTATTTCTTATACGCCATTTGATTAAAAGGCCATTGACTTCCTGTTCATTTAATTGGGATTCGATGGGAATTCCAGCAGCCCATAATACATACCCTCACAATTCGAATGGTTATGATTCTGCCAATAACACGTGATGCCCAGTAGAGTTGTAGGTCCCATACTATGCCCAAGTTTTGGGAAATCAGCTCCGCACCAGGTCCAACTGGATCCGAATGGCGTTAAAATTCGACCATGTGTGGATGCTTTAGCGGATAATTAGCGATCAAGTCCTAAACAACACCAGCTTCTGGGCTGATTGTACTCTGAATCGATTAATGCTGCTGGTGCCGTTGAATTTAATTAAAACGCAACATCGAGGAAAAATCAGATTAACATTTTGACTTTTGGGGAGGGAAAGATCCGAAATAACGAACGAATGGACGACAAACAATTTCGTGGGCCAAGCGGATAAAGCGGGTGGGTGGTGTATGAATTTTGCGCAAAGTGGTGCTCGTGGGAGATGGCAATTAAGCGAAACACGTAAACGTATCCAAGTCCCTTGGCGCCCATTGATTGCGAATTGCGAAGTCAGTTGTCCGTAGCGGAATTAACCTGTTGCTGTTCCATCATCACCGTTTCATTTATTTGGCAGGACACGTAGTGACCTGGAAAGGTTAAAGTTTTTCCACCTGGGAGAAAAGTGATTCGTGACGAAAACATAAAATTCACAAAAGGATTCCAGAGTTTTCCAGAATAGAAATCTTTTCTTATGTAAAAGCCACCTAATATAATGTTTGAGGATAAAAATCTACTTTCAGGCGGTTTAAGGAATGAAAACGATTTTTTTTAAACGCCTAAAAGTAGACAATAACAAATGTAGAGATAAATAAGATGCCACATAATCTGACAAAAAATAAAATGGACCTCTTTTAGTCTTTAAACATCACACAATATGGTCAGCAGTGTGACTACAAATTTTGAGTTCAGCAATTCATTTTGTATAGCAGAAAATTTGAAGAAATTTTTTTCGGGATCAGTATTTGGGACCCCCAAAACGCTGGGGCCACCGAATTACAGTCGTTTGGACCTCTTGGCAACGAGTGGGATGATCCATAAAACCTTACAAATGTTGTCATTTATTTTTGGTTCACAAACTGTTGTACACCGCAGATAGCGGGCAAGAAAATTGTTACGAAACCTCGATTGAGGCGGTCAGGGCAAAAGGAGCTTAACCTCAAAAATGACTTTTAGATCATCTTGAAGAAATTATCCGCGCGCTTGTGATCACGTTTTTTGGATTAAATCTTCATATTTGAGGTAAATATGTATATAAAAACGAAATGATTTTTTCAATTGGCATTAGAGAAAAGTTCATCGTTGGTCCTCATTTGCATCAATGAAGTTTTAAAATGTCTTAAAATCAATGTTGTATCCAACGTGGTCCAAGTGGTAAAGTACTTGGCCCGTATTCCGGAGGTCGGTGGTTCAATTCCGGACTGTGGCACGCTGTGATTTAAGTCCACTCAACTTACTTTTCGAAATGAGTAGTGATAGTTGCCGCTTGGTGTTAACGACATCATCGGTCTAGATTGATATCACGGCTTCTGCTGTTGATGGGTTGCAACATAAAAACCTTACAAATGTTGTAATTTATCCATGCTTCGCAATCCATGTAAAACTGTAGGTGCGAAGCAGGGAGGGCATTGTTATGAAACCTTAATTGAGAAGGTCCAGGCTCTTCGGGAGCTGTGGCGCCGAGGATGATGATTTTGGACATACCGTTTTAAACGATTTAGACTGTTTAAACTGAAAAAAACAAATTTTTTTTTAAATTTTTATAGAAAAGTAAACAAAAAAAACTTGAATGGTTCTCCAAGCGGAATAATTTAAAGAAAAAAAAATTTTGTGGCCTTTTCTCTTAACGAGCCAAAAATATTTGACTACAAAAGGATTTGCCAGTTGTGGGGTAGACCTAATTTTCAAAAAAAGGCGTCTTCCAGTCCGAGATTTTTGTTTATATTCCAAAGAGCATTTTACATGCTGGGTTTTTCTTTGATTTATATTAAGTTAATGCCCATTAAATTGCCGAATAACGAACCCTCAAAATATTTCGGACATCAAAAGTTTTGTTGTCCCAAAAAATAAACACGATTTTTTTAAGATAACCCCAAAACAACCTACGCTCGTTCATTTTACGATGAAATTGCAAGGAGCCACGGTTGGATGGCCTCATAATTAATCTCAACGGATGAAGACAATTTCATGCTGCAGGAGCAGACGTAGAGAAAAAACTGTTAGGTAGGGAAGAACACGGTATAAAGGTAGTTGGTCGTGATTAGCTGTAAATAGCTGGAGGTAGTCCCTAACGAAATCAGGAGCGATACTATTGATTATTATATGAGAATTTGAAGGAAGATTCTTTGCTTTTAGAGGTTGTTTTTTCCCCCATCACAAACAATACAACCTACGCGCCAAAAACGCCCACGACACGGCAGCCGGATGCCAATTAGCCCAGGTAAGTAATCGATGGAAATCGACGATTGTGTGCTATAACATGCGTCCATCCATTCATCTCCCGTTCAGACAATTTAATTTTCTGATCGACTTGACTTTCATTTTTTTTTTATTTTTCCTTCCTTCCCAAATAATTTTTTTATCGTACAATTTTCTGTGTTTATCTTGTCCTTGAGGAGTTCTCCCCAAAAAACCCCCTTCCGCTCCGATTTTTCAGTTTCCAGCCAACAATAAATCCATGTTGAAGCTGCCGATGTCTGGAGAAAATCATTTCAATTTTTCATTTAATTTTTGCATAAAACCACATTCTCGAATCCACACAGCACGAGACCCCCTTCAATTTCTCTAAGGTTTTGCCAATAATCCAATTATTCTCGATGTGCGTGTTTTTTTTTATTTGTCGAGAGGGGCCAGTAGGAGGAGGCACGACGGAAGTCATCACGTGGAAGTTTTCAAAGGATATTCGACGACTGAATATGAGTGGATGCGGGGGCTAATATTGAGCGTTTTTCAATAATGATAAGGAAAACCTGTTTTTAAAGAACAATCGGAACAGATTTAATGTGAAACGAAAATGTTTGCTGAAATTCGGGGAAATCTTTTTTTTTTTGTCGGGAACAGTTTGAGAATTTGGAGGATTCTCAGAGTTGCGGGAATTAATATTTTCATTTTTAATTATTTTTGGCCGTGGCAGGTACCTAATTTCAATAATTTTCTGATAAGATTTATTTTCGTTCTTGAAAAGAGCAGAAGACACGAGATTTGTGTTTGCCAAAGTATTGAATTGATGAAAAAGGAGAGTAAAACATAACAAAAACTATAATTACCAATCTGGCAATTATTGAAACCCATGTGGTGATATGGCATTGTTCGAAGTTTAAGTGAACGGCGAACAGTTGTATCAAAACTCCACTTTAAAGACAAACTTTTCAATAAGATTTTTTAAAATTTATTCCAATCGAATTTTGATGTATGGGAGTTTTATGTAGAATCATCTCCTAAATAACTTTTGTTCTTGCACTTTTTTTTGATAAAATGTACCGTTTTTGAGATATTCGCAAAAAAACGTTTTCGTTCGTATGGGGGTACCCCCCCTAATGGTCCATTTTTGCCCATTAACGAACTTAGCCTCGCATTTTATTTCAAATCTCTAGCTCAATCCGTGCGCCCGCAATTCGCGCCACAGGCGGACGGACAGACAGACAGACAGACGATCAGACAGACGGACGGACGGACAGACGGTCGGACAGACAGACAGACAGACGGATGGACAGACAGGTAGACAGACGGACAGACAGACAGCCGGACGGACAGGCGAACAGACAGCCGGGCGGACAGGCGAACAGACAAACGGACATGCGTAATCAATGCGAAAATCAAAACTACATAATTTCTGTTTAACATTATTATTTTAGTAGAAAAAAGACATATATGTTTAAATGTTTGCAACTCTTAATTAAATTCCGCTAGTTTTATTTAAAAATTGTTTAATTTCCCTAAAACTGACGAAATTTATTTGATCTTCGAAAAGAATTCTCTATCTTCAGGACTTTTACAAAATAAATAATTTTCGATATCAATTTCTGTTCTGAAATGATGTTTTTGTAATTAGATCTGTGTGGCACCGTTACTAGGTTTACTTAACGTTGGATTCTTTTGAAAGGGAAACAAGTTTCTTGCGATTCAATTCGAAATAAAAAAAAAAAGCTTTTAAAAAGGAAAAGATTAAAGCATGAATGCACTTACCATGGCTGAATGGAGATATCGGCTAAATTGTTATTTTTTCCCTTTGACTACAGACTTCTTACTCCGTCCCGTCTTCTACAATTTTTTATCGGAATCACTGACAATTTTTTATGTGTACTTCTTGAATTATTATTATTTTTCAAATAAGCAAAATAACAGCAAAAATATTCGAAATATCGAAAAAAAATATCTACTTTATTAGGTGATTTTTCCCATTTTCACCGAAAATTTCCACGCACAGCGGTATTTTACACACGAACGACGCATTTATCTTTCATATATTCAATTTTTTTTATATTATTCACTTTTTTCCTTGGGTATTCTTTTCTACCTTTTCAACTTTTCATCCAATTTTACAGAAAGCGAAAAATGAACACAGCCAGCATGTTACGCTTTTCTCACAACTTTGTGACTTTTCCGCTGTTTTCCCGACGAGAACAACAAACAACGCGGATGATGGGAAAATGTTTTCACTTATTTTTCGCACGATTTTCCCATTTATCCTATTTTTAGGAGATTTTCTTTCATATTTAAAAATGGTCAACGCCACCTCCTGGCGAATTACCGATATCGAAGTATTTCCACGTGAAAATCGACTTTTCTCACACTTTTCCCACTAAACAATCGAAAAATTACGAAATTAAAATCACGGAAACGCGAACTCAGTTAAAAGCTTTTTCATTTTTTTGGCGAAACAATAAAAATGTTTTTAAAAAAATGATGCTAAAATAGCAATGCAAACCGGCGATCAAATTTCTTGTTTATAATGAAAATTCCAATTAGATTAAACCGGAAAGTTGTTACTTCACATAAAAATCACCTGTTCAACAGTTTTTTTTTCGCGTGACTCAAACAGTTTTCCAATTGGATTTCGATTTTTTTTTCGAAGAATTATAGAACAACTTGTTACCACTCGCTAAGAAAAAACGATATAAACTGAACGCCGAACATTTTCGACACTTGTTGAATATCCTGTCCTCTTTTTTGTTGGTTCGACAAACTTTGGAGCTTTAGAGCTTTTTTAGATGTCGAAAACGAAAGATATAGGTTTTAAACTAATCCACTTTTTTGTTATCGAAATATCAGTTTATTTGATACAAAATAATATACATGTTTATATCGCAATAAAGACTTTCCTTCAAATACATTTACCTATTTTAGTTAATTTAATAAAATTGCAAATAATTCAAATTTTTTGATGTTACCAGTTACCAACTGTTTGGGATTTTATGTGAACCATACGAATAGAAAGTAGCCGATATGTCGTTTGAATATCGCTTAAAATCGCATAAATCCATTTTTGGGAAATTTTAGTATTGAAAATTTACGTTTTATTTTCGTTGAAAAATCTATTACCCTGAAATCAAATTTGAAAACCTATTTTACAAGCGTTTTTAGTTGCGTTTTCTTATTGATTGTTAAAATCAAAACTTGTAAAAAAACTTGAAATTTTACACATATATAAAAACAAAAATTATTGGAAAATCAAGAAAAAACCAAATGGCAAAAAGGATAATTTTTTTTCAAACAGGCTTTTCAAGTGTACTAAAATTCAAAAAAAAAATTATACTTGGGGATTTTGCTTCGAAAACAAAATCAGATTAAAGTTAATACGCAAAAACTCTCAATGCTTTTATCTTTTTAGGAGAAATCACTACGTAAAATTATTATTTTTTTATTTTCAGTACATTTTAATAGCTTGTTTTTTTTAAAATAATTTTTTATATGCATATCTTATAATTTCTAAACGAAATTCTGTCTAACGGGCGCAAAATTTAAAGTCTGTTTTGGTTAGTTTTGTAAAACAAGAATTTTCTTTTGGTAGTCAAACGAATTTTTAGGGATTACAACTTTCGTTATTTACTTTTTTGGACTACGTGATTTAGAAACAATTTTGTGTTGAATTCACAGTAATAGCGGTCCTCAAGATCGCTTCAGCAATGAGCTATCGATTTCATTTTGATTTCCACGATTTTGGATTACATTCTAATTTCCTTATGGAAAATAGCCATCAAACAAATATTTGCGAAAAACGCGTTACAATAGTCATAGACATAAATGTCGAATTACGCGACGCAAAATCGTAACAGAATGGAATTCGGATGTGTTTTTCTGTCGATTGTTGTATTACACCGTCATTTTTTATCTTTGGCGGTTTCGTGTACACAACTCCTTATACTCTTTTGACTTCTTTCCCCAGACATTTTGACCAATTTTCATTCTTTTGCAGCCTGAAAAATAACTCATATTTACCAAAAAGTTTCTTTCCTATTTAAAAAAAACCACTTCCTTCATTCTGATGAAATTTATTTGATTTCTTTATAAATGTACATAATAAAAACATTAATTGAACTGTTTTCATATCTTAATAATTACTTTTTACTGTTAGTAAATGGATTTAATGCGCAATTTAAAAAAAAATGCGTTAGTTTACAGCCGAATCGCCGGGAAAAGCAATTGAAGAAAAAAATGAGCAAATTCCCCCGCGTTTTTGGAAGAAGAAAATCCACTACAACTAAAAAAACACAACAAACAAAAAAAAACTAACAACACGAGAGAAAAAAACGGTAGTGACTTAGAAATATCACAAGACGAGCGAGGAAAAACTCTACAAACGCTAAGAAAAAATGTGAAGACTTTTTTTTATGACTTTGTTTCGTAGGAGAGAAGAGTGGCATGGTCGGGTTTGTCCCGCGTCGCCTGGTACGCTTCTCGTTCGCGATCGGGGAACTTGGTCGGGAGATTCGGTGAGTGCAGATGGACTTTCGCGTCGTACCGAATGCCAGCGATTTCAACTTCGTAGTTTCCGGACAGGACGTAATCATTTGTGACGGGCGTTTCATTGCCTTCCTCATCAAAATGTCGCACGAAACCGAGGCAGACCTGCTTTTTGAACGTGAATCCATAACCAGTGGTTGTCGTCATGCCGCTGTACTTTCCGTTGCGATAGATTGGCTCCCCGCCCCAGCACCAAATATCTATGTCCGCGTCGTGATCGTTTAGTAAAAGTTGGACATACATTCGTTTCACCCCCTGTTCCCGTTGTTTCATTAATGCCGTACGACCAATAAAGTCGATGTCTTTCTGAAAATTTCGTAAAATTTCAAAATTAGACGATTTTTAAGGAAATTGTGATAAGTTTTACATTGAATTTCACACGCCATCCGCGGCCGCATTCCAACGGCGTCGTAAATGTGTCCAAATCTTGTCCCCAGAACGCGTAGAACTTTTCAATTCGAAGGGCTCTGGTGGCGTAGTAACCTAAACCGATTTTCAATGCAAAAAGTCAACAAAGTTCAATTTTGTTTTGTAAATTCAATTAAAAACCTGCATGCTGCATTCCGTACCGCTGCCCCGCTTCACACAACCTCGTATAGACGTGCAATGCGAATTCATTTGGCACGTAAAGTACATATCCCAGCTCTCCGGTGTGTGTGAGGTTCATAGCTCGGATTCCATTCGCCAAACCGACGTCCAACTCTTTGTATGTGAAAAACGGAAAGTTCTTCGGCGACAAATCCGTATCTGTGAGCTCCGAGAGAAGAATTCTTGTGTATGGACCCATAATACAAATCGCTGTGTACATGGAAGTTACATCCGCGACGTTAACGCGCGCCCCAGTCGGCGTATGTTTCGTTATCCACGCTTTGCAGCGGGTCTGCTGGATCGTTGGAGCAATCATCATGTAACTATGGAGATTTACATTTAACAAAATTTGAAAAATTAACGAAAATTAACTTTTTTGACTTACTGATGCTCCGAGATTCGCGCTATTGAGCAATCGTTCTCGTAGCCCCCGAATTGATTCTGCATTCCGGTGTGAATGATGGATCCGATCGGCACATCGACATCGTTTGAGCAGAGATACTGAAGTAAATCGACGACTTCTCGGCCTTTCGACCACAAGTCGATTTTTGTGAACGAACTGTAATCGGAGAGGCCGATCCTTTCACGACAGGCGTTGTACTCGGAAGCGACAAATTCAAACCAGGGTGGTTTGCCATATGTTGCCGTTTCTGCGATGCGGAATTTTGGAATACCAAATTCATCTGAAAGAGCAGAGTTTTGAGATTAAATTTTAGAATAAATAATTTACAAAAATATTAATTGGGCCGTCATAAAAATATGTAGCAGAGAATGACGATTAGTTTAACAGATTAGGAAAAGTAGGGCGATTGTTTCACTTTCCCGCACATTCCCCTCACCTTTATGTTCAGTCTGATCAAAGTACGTTGGCCGCTCATAACCCATAGTCTGTCCAAAAACCGCTCCTGCCTCCCTCAATGCCGGATAAATCGGTGACATCCTCAGATTCCGCCCCGTCTTAAACTCCTCGAACGGGAAATTAATTTTATAATGCAATCCAGGCACCTCCCTGCATCGATCCCGCAGGAACTTCCGATTGTTGTGCAGCCCCAAAAACCGCGACACGTCCAATTGATACAGATCCAACGTCGAATATCCCTGAGTTATTAAATCAGCGATCGCACGTCCAATTCCACCCGCCGCCGATGCTCCGATTGTCTTCATTCCCGCCGAAACAAAGTAGTTTTGAATTTCCGACGACTCCCCGATCACCCATTTGCAGTCGGGAGCGAAGGCCTCCGGTCCATTGCACAATCGTTCGAGTTCAACGTTTTTTAGAGACGGAATTCGTTTCAGGATTTCATCTAAAAGTGGATGGAAGTGATCCCAGTCAGCGGGGAGCTCTCGTTCGGGCTGAGATAACGGGACAATGCCGTCTTCGTAGGCGGGTTTTGCTTCCAGCTCGAAGCCACCTGCCAAAATCTTTCCTTCCTGCTCGCGAAAGTAAATTTGCCCGTCCATATCTCGCACAACAGGAGTATTCGGGTCCAGCCCGGGAAACTCTTTGGTGTGCAAGTAGTAGTGCTCGACTGCGTGTAACGGGACTTTTACTACAGGATCGGAGAGTTTCCCCACTTCTCGGGCCCAAAATCCTGTCGAGTTAACGAAATATTCGCAGTCTATGTTTCCCGACGTTGTCTCTACGCTGGAAACTTTGCCTCCTGTCTCGTGGACCCGTTTTATAGCGCAGTGTTCGAATACTGTGACACCCATTCGTCGTGCCTCCGCCACCAACGAGTGACAATAGAGGTGGGGATTGCAAACGCCGTCTGTAGGGATCCAAAGACCACCCGTAAGGTCACTAACGTCCAAAATTGGGCACTTTTGCTGGCACTGTTCTGGTGTCAGGACTTCGCATTGAATTCCCCACGCTCTAAAAGAGATTTTCAGTTACATTTCAAAGTGAATTCGTGCAAAAACCGTTACTTACACCCCCTGCGACTTCATCCGGCGATACATGGTCATCCGATCGAAGTTTCTTGCGAGATTCAACGACCCACACTGCTTCCAGCCAGTCGTCAGTCCGCGACTCGCCAAATCCTTGATCAAATCGATGGAATATTGCGCGATCTTCACCTCCGAAAAGGATGGCTTGAAGGCACCTATCGCCTGAAATGAATTTACTGAAATTTACAAAAGTGTTTATACGCAAATACCGGCCAGTCCACTTTGATGCCAGGTAGTGCCGCCACCAACAATCGCCTGATCCAGTAGAACAGTATCTTGGCCCCAACCGAAGAGCGCTAAGTGATAAACAACAGCGGCTCCCATTATTCCACCCCCGCAAACCACAACTCGCTTGTTACTCGGCAGGGCTGGCGGCTGTTCGTCGCCTTCCGGTCTGCGGGGCTCAAACTCGCGTAACTGGAGCACCCCTGAAGCCAATTTTCCGTCCGTGGAGACATTTTTTGAGGTTAGATAGGGTCGCAGGCAGTTCTTACACTTTCGCGATTTACACTTAAATATTGACACCGATGCGTCGCACTGATGCCATCCATAGGTACTTCTGAGTCCTTTGCGCACTAAAAACATCACCAAAGGCTGCCTGATTCATGCAAAATTATTTTTTCGCGATTTTATTCCTACGACGAAGCTGAGAATCTCGTAATGGATTTTTATTTTTGACATTAGCCGGATTGTGAGGCTTGCCAGTGCTACGGATTATTTGGTTTGGGAAAGTGGCTGTTATGTGGAAGCAAAGATGGCTATTTTACCATCAACCTTTTTAGATCTGACAGTTTTCATGAGAATTCTAACCAAAAAACTTGCTCGTAGTAAATAAAGCAGGAAAAAGGTTTTTTGCAGTAAATTACTACAATTTCGCCTGAAAAAAGATAAAAAATGGTTTCGGGACTCATTTCTGTGTTAAATAAACACGCTTCACTGGTGATTCGGTGTACAGGAAGGTGTTTTTTGTCTACTGTGCAATCGCAGGAAAATAAAGTTGCTGCAGCTGGTGGTATTTTATCTTTTACAATATTTTTCAAATTTGTTATGTCACTTTAATTTTATTCCAAAAAAAGCCCAAAAGTTCTTTTTCAGCTCAATTTTTGATTTTTTTAGTAGATTGAGTATAGTAATTTGCTGTTCCAATCCTTATGTAAATGCAATAGGAATTGATTGCGCGTATGGTTGTTCGGAGTTTTCGCGAAACGACCGCTAGTGCCGCTAACGCGTTCCTGAAACTACCGCTGTCGCTCAGGTGCCGTTCGTTACCGTTAGTTTTCATTTTGGCATCCATTACGGATTTCACAACGATTTTCACGGATTTGGCCCCCTTACCGCCTAATTTTTTTCGCAGTTTCTGCTATTACTTAAAAAAATCATGATTAAATATAAAAAAAAAACATTTTTCGTACTAAAAATAACTGAATAAGGAATACGCTCTTCAAAATGCCGTTTTTTGTAAATTTCCAGGTTCATCGTTCCTCGACTTTCACAAAATCTGGCCAGAAAATGAGAAACAAACTCTAGCCAACGACATGAAAGTGATTCCTGAATTTGTAACCGAAGAAGAGGAGAACAAACTTCTAGACGAATTGGAACCATATTTAAAAAGGATGCGCTACGAATTCGATCACTGGGACGATGTTCGTAAAGAAACAATTTTTTTAAATTCTAGAAAATCATGAAAACTTGCTAATTTTAAAAATCCCTCCAGGCAATTCATGGCTACCGGGAAACTGAACGCAAAAACTGGTACCCAGAAAATCGCAGAGTAATTCAACGAATAGCTGACATGGCTTTCGGAGGAAATGTGATGCCCTATATTCACGTTTTGGACCTGGCTTCGGACGGAGTAATAAAACCGCATGTGGACAGCACCAGGGTAAGTTAATTGATGCCACTTCAAATCAAAATCAACACCAAAAACATTTTATAGACGTCGTTAGAGGCTACTCCTTTACACGGCGTGAATCTCTGCACCACGTTTTTCGTTGGGATTTTCTTTAATATTTTCCCATTTTCAGTATTGCGGCTCGACTATCGCTGGAATCAGTTTACTTTCCGATTGTGTGATGCGTCTGGTGCGCACTGATGAGAAGAAATACCAACAGCAGGGGGACAATAACGGAGATGACTATCGAACTCAGCCATTAATGGCACATGGCGAAAGCAGTTTCTATGCTGATGTCCTATTACAGCGTCGTTCCTTGTACGTAATGAGGTAAATGTGATTTCTTTATTGCTTCATTTTATCAAGTCGACATTCTCCATTAATTCGATGGACAGAATTTTTAAATCTATGGAATTTTTAAATGTATGGAATTTTTATACTCTATATGATATATCATATAGGAGTGTATTAGATTTATTATGCCGTTTGTAACGCTTCGAACCAATCATCGGACACAAAAACCAACTACACCTGGGTGTTAGGGATGACAAAAGATTTCGATTTTCACATGTCTGTCCGTCCGTACACAATAATTTTCGAAAGAATTGATCTAGAAACTTGAAATGTTGTACAGTTGCGTTTCTAGTAAATAGCATGTGGCAATTCAATTTTTCATAAGACATCTGCGCCCTCTACACCGCCCAAATCGGTAAACGGACAACAGATTCTGAATCAGAGGTCCGAAAAACCCCTATACGTCAAGTTTCTGCAAAATCGGAGACGTATCACAAAATGGAAAGATCGCAAGATTACCCCTGGATTTTTTTTTTCAGGACGGAAAATTGAAGTTCTTTGATCGGGTTGAAATTCAGAATTTCGAGGTTCTCGGGGACGGAGAATTGATATCCGGTGTCCCTTTTGAGGTGTTTTCTACGATTTGTCCCCAAAAGAACACCGGATATTAATTTCTCGTCCCCGAAAACTGTAAGATTCGAAATTTCATGAAAATCCTTTGAACCATTTCCGAGATAAAAGGATACAATTTTTAAAGATATAACACAAGCCATTCTTTAAAGCTCGACCGTTGATCAATTTATGAAATGTACTTGTTTCCTTGGGTTACTCGGTCATCGAATTAAACTAATTAATCCTTTTTAGAACATTTTTATTGAATGCCTCAACGTTTCGCCTACTGTCGTCAGGCTTCGTCAGGAGGACTTTTGTAACAACAAAGTGTATTGGCAGAATAAAAGTCCTCCTGAAGAAGCCTGACGACAGTAGGCGAAACGTTGAGGCATTCAATAAAAATGTACTAAAAAGGATTAATTAGTTTATTTCGATGACCGAGTAACCCAAGGAAACAAGTACATTTCATAAAGATATAACATAAGGAAAACCGTTATTTTCTCTCGTAATTTTTGGCCTATCGACTCATAAAAAACGGGATTTGGCAAATTTAAGGATCCTAAAGGATACGTGTTTTTTGTTTATCCGGAAACTGTAATACTTTTTTTAAAAATTTACAAAATGCTATTTAAAAAAAAAATTACTATAAATTATTGTTAAGAATTGGTTAAATAGCAAGGCTAAATTTTTAAACGTGCAAAGTCGCCCCATTTCTTTCCCCCTCCTCGATACAAGCGAAACAGTTTTCTTAGAATTTCCTCGAAAACGGTAAGTCGTATTGAAAAATTTATTAAGGTAAAATGTGTTTAGAATATGATTTTATGTAACTTATATATACATCAAAATCCAGTTGGACCACTTCTACCCTCCTCCCCCATACAAATGTAATGGTTTTTTTCAATTTTCTCAAAAAATGTGCATTAGAAAAATTTATAAAGACGAAATTTGTTTAGAATATGATTTTACATAACCGTTCCATGCATAAAAATCCAATCCTTCCCTCCTCTCCCACACAATTGGAGTTTTTTCATAACAATTTTGTCTGTCCTCATATAGAGTATTTGATTATTGGCCCCTGGCAATTGTAGCAATTTTTATGTTTTTGTGTTATTTCAGTCACTCGGCGAGATATAATTTTACTCATGAAATCCTGGGAAATCCATCCTCTGTTTTTCGAGGCGAAAAAGTGGTGAAGGGTCGGAGGATTTCAATTATTTGCAGAAATTCTCCATAGTGTTTTGTTAAATTATGTGAAATATTGTTTTTAGTTTTCTTTAAATTTGATAGATAATAGATTTATTGTATTTATCTAGGAAATAAAATTAGTTTCAAATGCAGTGGCAATATTTTTGTAATAACTCAATGGAATTTTTTATTACTCTAATTTTCACCACCAAATTTAGATTTGTGAGGTAAGAATTTCGTAAGACCACGATTTTGTTGTAATTTTCGATCTACACCGATTATTAGAATTTTGTATATATAAAACTTGTTATTTGGTTTCTGTCATATTTCCTCCTAACCCCCTTCCCCCCTCACCGATATTATCTTTTTCGGGTTTGAACCGAAGCAAATATAACCATCCTAGCAATAAAGGTATTGCTAGATTTGTTTTTTTTTTCAACTTTTTTGTAAATACCATAATTCAGAAAAACTCGAAATCTTTTTGTCTTCCACTTTTTCCCGATTTAAAACCACTTTCATTTCTGCCAATGCTTTTTATTCATTTTATATCCTTATAACGTGTCCCATCATAATTTCCCTATGAATTTTCCACGTTCTCTTTTCGATCACTGAAAGAAAAGTATCCTTGAATTGGTGTAATGAAGAATTATGGCAAAAACATGAAGAAAATCTCTAACTAAAAACATGAAATTATGAAAAAAAGGCAATTTCCTTAGGACTCCAGTCTTATACCATTCAATCCCAGCAAAATGGATAAACATTCGATGAATATTTCTAATTTTATGTTTCCTTTCGATCGAAAGCCGACCGAAAAAATGTTTCCCTTTGTGTTTTGTGGAATTCCTCTAACAAAAATATTCAACACAACGTCAACAAAAATGATTTTCACAGATCCGTAATGCGTGCTCTAGTATTCAGTTTGGGTCCTTAGATTTTTCATCCATTCACCGCAATCAATGAATTTTTATTCCAAACAATTCCATTTGCAGACAATAAAATCCGAAATGTTAAGGAAGTGAACCTTTTTTTCTGAACGAGGGGCTGTGGGGGGTGTGCGTTCTTCTAGTAGGCAAGCAGATTGGGAGTTTTTTTTCGTATACAAAAGCGGCAAAAACATTTTCGTGTCAATCATACGTAAATAAGATTTAAACTCAAATAGGCGTCCTTTCCAATGGCTTCGTGCTTGTATCATTTTTAGTAGACGGAAAAGGATCCAACGGAGGAAAAGGTGAATTGAAATCATATCAGAAATAATAACAATAATATTATATAAAGAAAACGTTGCTAAAAGAATTGGCAAAATTGTGGAAGAAAATATGAAAAGCCCAACCCCATCAGAGATCTACAGATTTCACCGATGAATCAAGCAACAACAAGGACTTTGCTGGAAATCCAGTGATTGACCCTTTTTTCCTGGGAGCTCGGCCACCGGGAAATCTTTCTATCAATATTTGAATGAGTAAAGCTTTTCATGCTGCTCCGCACCCCACATGATTATTATCCCATTTTGAATGGCTAGCATATAAAGGAAGTCAGAAGAGGAAGTCATATGATGATGAGAACAAACTATTAAAGGACGGACGCAACAATATCCTGCTGTTCTTAGTCTGAGGATGTCCTATTTTTACTCGTCATTTGTGGATCAGGACTGCACGGAGACAGGAGGGTGGCCGATGTGCTGAAAGGACCCCGAGGCGAACTGACGATCAGAAAATGGAAATATTGACCTAAATGAGTGTCCGGAAGTGTAACGGAAAGGGGTGAGAATCCTTAAACTTTCCCATCTCATTCAACCAGCGACAGGATGGATTTGCCTCCTATCCATTGAAGTGAAGAAAATATTCTTCCGTCGGGATTGAGAATACAAAAGAAGATACACTGATACACTGTAAAAAATTTAATCAGTAGCCTGTGTAATGAGTCACTAAGTGCCGTTTGCACCAACAAAACTTAGCAACTTATGCACAACTTAAAAAATTTAAGTCGAAGAATTTCTACGGTTTAAGTAGGCTAACCATAACTTAATTTTTTAAGAATAATACGCCCAAACGCTCCTAAAACACGTTCATCAGCGAATTTGCGAAACTAGATTTTAATTGCTTTTTTAAAGCTCTAGCTCGAAAACTCGTACAACAATTGAATTGAAATGTTGCAAGAAAAGAGCTCAGACTAAAAATCCAAAATTTGTTAGAAAAAAACCATGGGTTGTCTGGCCAGGTTCGTTAATTTTCATCACATCCCGTGGTTGCGTAGTCACAAATTTGGGCATTGCTTTAAAAAATTGTCGCGGTCGTCCGAAAAGAAAAATAGGTATGAAATTTTCCAAATTTCAGGACATTTTTTGGTAGATGAATATTTTAAAAGCACCCAAAACCTCAAGCCCCCTTCCCTCCTCCTCTTCCTGCGTGTCATTATAGTTTCGCCGCTGATTCTAATTCTGTATTTTTTTTCTCCGTGTATGGTGACGAGTCAGCCTAATTTAGATGACCTGATCTGAATTGAATCAATGGAAACGCAGGGATATTCGAAGAGAAGAACAGTGGGACGCGTCAGAGCGTAATCTCCTTGCATTTGTATAGAAAATATTTCAGAGTTATTTTTCTATTCAAATGCAGTGACCAGGAGAAAGATTGCTTTCAGAAGGAAAACAGTTTTTTTGCTTGTTTATTGCATGTCCTTCTATAGATGTTTGTCGGTTTCTAGGATTCAGGGAAAAATAAACCGAGGAGGTGTCGTTTCGTCCGTCTTCCATCGGACATCCACCAACCTACAACGTTTTTGATCTCGAGGAAATGCTGAAAAGATTTATACTCGTGTGTAATTTCATTGAATCGAGGAAGCGAAGTGGAAAAAGCCAACTACTCGTCTGGTCATAAAGGATATCGCTTCGTGTAAGCAATGTTGTGTCGGATATTGAGATTTTATTGGAGAATTTAGATTCGTAGAAATATTGGCCAAATTAAGAATTATCGACAGACCATTTTCCAGAATACATATCTTGAAAAATCGTGTCGTATATTGACACGGAAGGACTGTTGCGATTTTTCCCCTTGAAGATTTTGATATTTTGTCATTTGAATTTAAATGTTTAACTTGAACCCTTCGTTAAAGTTCCCCACTAAAATTCTTTATAGCATAAAAACGTAAAAGAATATTTTTTGCGAATACAAAAAAAAACTTGCTTCAGCAAATACACATTTTCGATGAGTTATTGAATAAATTTCCACATGAAGACAAGAGTCCAATGAACAATATTCCTTTCAAATCTGCGGTTAGTATTCAGTTGCGTCCTTCACCTGTAAAATTTGCCAAGCGATCAATGTAGAAAGAGCGAATTCACCTGAAAAGTTACAAAAAATGGAGACATGTCGAGTGATTTTTTATGTTCAGTTCACCTTTCTGGGAGTTTCATTTTTTTTTCAAACCCCAAAAAACCCTCAAATGCGTCTGTGTTGAACTATGATTCTGCAACATGTAGTAATATTTTTTTCTGTCCTACACCTGTCGACAAAAAATACTCAAATTGAGTACGACGTATTGTATAATTTTTTTTAGAGTCCCTTGAAAATTCTGTATGTTGTCCTCCACTTGTCCTTTCCTAATCTGTGTGCTTTGGTGTTTGACGCTACAAATCCTCCACTTTCACATAAAAAAGTCAGTTTTCCGTCTGTCGGGTCGGGACAATCATTAAGAGTGAATCCCTCGTTTCGACAGCACCACATGAATTTTTCCGTTGTTCTGTGCATTCATCCAGCCATTTATTTGCCTCCCAGACATAAGCTCCACAGGACCCAATGCTAGTTAACAAAGCAACTCGTAGGGGAGGCGGAGGGCATTCGCGTCCTTGGAAAAGGTATCTCATCTTGTTTGGTTTCTGCACTGTGTCAACAGCAGCTGTACCAAAAAAAAAACTCATCGCGAAAAAATCTGATCATTTTGTACTCTTACTCCTGCACCTGTCTCTACTGAAGGGAAAACTAATTCGGTTGGAAAGTTTCAAAACCATGTGGGAGTTTGATGGGCGGTTTTTATCGTTTTGGCTTTAATATTTCAAATTTTTCTTTTCCTTCAGTTGCCAGTGTGTGTCGAAATTAAACTGAAATGTGGTAAAAAGTTGTAATTTTCTTGGAGAAATATTTTTAAGTTTTCTATCTTTCAGGGTCGGATTAGGACCTATTGCAGGTTTTTATATGTTGATTTTGTTTTTATATAAAACGCCCGAAACTAGGCAAAGAAGTTCAAAACCCAAAGGTTTTTAAAAAAAATTGAAAAATGATTAGCGGGAAATGAGTCTGGGGATAAAAAATTAAATATATAGAAGTTTGTTCCAAAGTTTAGTTGCTTTCGGGATAAAAAAAATGCTTAGAAAGTGAGAATTAAAAAAAAAAGTTTCAAAAAAATAGAAAAATTTATAAAGTCTTCCAGCAAACGAGCAGGTTTGAAGCTTAATAGAGCCGGCCATACATTATGATACTTGTACAACTTGGTTCGATTGTAGGCAATGTTGGATCGTGTATGGGCCGTTTGTAGTACCAATTTTTAGGTTCGACAAAAGTCAAAACCCTGTTGATTTTACCTCCGCCCAGACAAGTTGTACAACATGGTTTTAGAACAAGTCTCATAATGTATGGCCGCCTTAACACAAGAGGACGCAAAGTGAACTCCGCGACCACATAGTCAAGGAATTGGTACAAATTTAATGTTTTACTTAGGAATTTATATACGAATTCTATTTAAATTTCCGCTAAATCTAAACGTTTTCGGCAAAACAAACCCCCTGACACTTAAAATGTGAAAATGTTTAAACAAATCTCACAAAACAACACTGAAGTGTGAAAGTTTTTTTTTTCAAGCCCGAGTAAATAAACAAAATAAATATTTAAAAACATCCAATTTCACCCTATACACTCAACTTTATTCAATTAAACAAATTCATTGATTTCATCAGGTTAACAACATTCAATTTGTTCACTAAACATAGCATAAAAAAAAACCCTCAACCGCAGCCATTTCTAAATTCGCTTGACCTGCGTTTTTTAAACGCGTTTTATGGGAAAAAATTGAAATTGAATATATAAACCCATTCGTAGCATCAAAAACGATTACGTATTGTCTGGTCGATAGTGTCCTGTGCACGATAATAAATTTTGTATGGCATAAACTCCCCAAACAGATATAAATTTCAATGGAAAAATGTGGCAAACAAATCCTAGATTTATTTTGAACAATTGAAGAACTCGAACGAATATTGGACAAAACGAATATTTTTAAAAATTCGCAAACACACATCCCCGGAAAAACAAACAAAAAATGTTGACAATAAAAGCGTTTCGATTACTAAAAACTGGTCGCAAATTGAACATATGTGGCTCCGACAGAATAATTTTTTTTTTCAGCAAAACAGATTCGATACAATTTCAGCATTGAATGTCGTCTCCACCATATGTAGAGTGGGAACATGCCTACATTTGGACTGGGGAAAAAGTTTACACATTTACATAAAATAAATTACTTAATCATAAGGTAGAAATTCTTTAATAGTTTTCTATTAATTCTACTAATTTTTCCAAGTTGGCTAATGAGCTTTCATTCAATCCGTATAATTTATGGAAAAACACTAGAATTTTCCAAATTTGCCGAATTTTCTGCTAATACACGATAATCCAATGAATCGTTTTCGCTTATCGCTACTAATTGACGTCCACCCAAAAATATTTTGAAGCCTTCTAAATTCACCAAAGTTTTATTTCAGATTAGGTGAAAATTCTGTGCTAGGATTTTTCTAATGGCAAAGAATTTACCTTCGTTTATTGCGTGATTTGTCCTTAGTATCGTTTCCAAACTTTCGGTGGTTATTTGTCATTATTTTTGTTAATTTCGTTTGGGTTTTGCTCTCAGTATGCAGGAAAATTCTTTTTTTTTTCTTTTTTCCCCTTGATTATTTGTACAGCCAAAGGACCAGGTATAAAATATTGCGTGTCGAAATCATGTAAAACCATCCCATTTTTGTTTTACTTTTCTACAAGGAGTTTTCCTTTTAACTTACGAAGTGTGGAATTATACGGATTGAATAAAAATTTCCAAATAGAATTATTTGGCAAGCAAATAATTTAATAATCACTTCGGTTTGGTTTCGTACAGTAAATTCTTTCCGCTCGTTAAATATTTTCAGAATCATATTTTTTGTTAACAACGATTTTTTGGTCACGATTTTAAACCCAAAAGTCTACTTTCCTACTTTCCTGCCTACTTTCAGGCGTTTAAGAATTTTTTAATTTTTTTCGTTGAAATAGAATACGTGACGGCTCACGATATGCTAATTTTCGCGTTTTCGAACCCCCGGCATATTTTCTCACTTTTTCGGCATTTTTGAATGAAGTTAAGAACAGTTATCGGCGTACTGTTCTTAAAAAAATAAGTTGTACTTAAGAAAACTAATTCTCTAGAAATTCTGGGATTGGAACAAAAACTTAAACATACGTTTGTAAGATTGGTTGATTGAAATGGCTCTTATTAACAGCGTAACACTACCGCACACCCCCCACTTCCCACTAAATGTGTGATATATTTGATGGACAATTCGCTACAGAAATTTCTTAATGCCTATTTTCAGGTCTTCAAAATTCTTTCTCCCTGAAATTAAATACCCTTAAATTCGAATTCAAATCGAGACCATCATACTAATATATAAAAATGAGTTGGTGTCTGTCTGTCTGTCTGTTCCTCTTTCACGCAAAAACGGCTGAACCGATTGACTTGAAATTTGGCATAAGTGTCTGTGGTAGTTCTGGTTCCAACATAGGCATACGGAAAAGTAGCGCGAGGGGTGGGGGAGTAAGGGGAGGGGGTAAAGTGATTTCGAAACTTAGTTTTTGCGCTATGTTACTCTTTCGCGGGGAAACTACTGAACCGATTGGCCTGAAATTTGGCATAGATGTTCGTCGGGGGTCCAGCCCCAACATAGACCCATTAAAAAGTAGCCCGAGAGGCGGGGGGGTTAAGGGGAGGGGGTAAAGTGATATCGAAACTTAGCTCTTCCTCTATGTTACCCTTTCGTAGGGAAACTACCGAGCCGATTGGCCTGAAGTTTAGCTCCAACATAGACCATCAAAAAAAACATTTGAAAAAACTTAACCCGGCAACGACGGGTATGCAAGCGAGTCTATGATAAAATTTAAAACCCGATTTTTGTGAATGTTCTTCTAATTTAAGTCACTTTTGAAAAATTCGATTAAAAACAAAAAAAATTCTAGATTTTTCGCAAATCAAATTCAAGTGTTTTCAATTTTTTAACTGACTTCTTTGCAAAAATTTCGAAGTAATTTTCTTTTCTGAATTACTTTAAATAATTTAGTATAAAATCTTTAACAAATTTTCCACATACCATTTCTAGAAAATTAGAATTTTACTGAACTCATAAAAATTGAAATCATAATAACCTCGGGCTAATAAAAAAAACTCTATTATTGAATTGCATTATTTAAACTCAATGAACTGAAAGCATTTCATTAGAATGGAATTACACTGAAGCAATCGAGAAAAGATATTTTGGACAATACAATTTTGCAACATCATTTCCAAGAAAACTGTTTTTCTTTTTATTGGGGAAATCAAAATCGAACAAAATTTTATTCTTCTCGATGTCTGGAAAATGCTCTTCTGAAAAATAATTCATTTCAATAGAGGTGTGTTTTTCTCACGATTTTAATACATCTTTTAAAATTTATACTTGAGCTCAAACCTTTCCAAGGTTATTTACTAAAAGCAATGCAAAAAAATCTCGGCATCATTAATTCGAATTGATTTTACTTTAAAGAAAGTTCTGCTGCTAATGGAAAATTCGTGATGAAAAGAACTCTTTTAAATAGTTTTTCCTTGCTTTTTTCTTCGTTGTCCGATTTGAAGTCGTAAAGTATGAAGTCGTAAACACCAAAAAACTATCAGAGTGGAAATCGGTGTGGAAATGGTATGAAAATATAATCAAATAAAATCCTGAACCTTGAGTGATATATCTTTCGATTCTAGTATGACTGACTTACCTGAAAATCCAGCAATTCCTATAATCTGAACGTCTTAACCTAAAGATCTTGTCATCTCAAATTGAGTGCCAATGGAAACTTTTTGAGTATTTCTTTTCACCACAGATTCAAATCAATCACTCTGGAAATATGATTCCGTATGGGACACACATCTACCATTCGAAAGGACTTTCCATTTGCTACTTGAATAATTTTGTGGGTGAGGTTAACCTGCGATTTGAAGGGCAAGGGATACATTTTCCTTGTATATGCATGAAAGTATTTTCTGATCAAGTTGAAAAGTGGGTTATTTTCTTACATTCATATGCAAAAGGAGCTCAAACAGGATAACAATAGAAGAAAATAAACCGACCGTGAGACCAACAGACATCAGCCGATGTGCTGTGAAATCAGTGCCACCAACATGAGCTACAATCAACGGAATTATTGCGGTTGTGTAGGAAACTTGAGCAAATTCAAACGACCGACATGCTGGGAAAGCGGAAAATTTTCATGTTTCTGGGAGTATGAATGTTTTGAAATTCGCTTGAGTGTGTGCAGGATGACTTGCTAGAGCAGGGTTTGTGATCCTAGAATTCTGTCAGCGGTGAATGGAAAAAAGAGGAAAAGCCCCGAAGTTAAATGGGTGTAAAGAAGGCATCAATTTTCTTGGCATTGCGTTATGAGGAAAATTTCCAACGAAGCCAGCAACAAGTGCAATTTACTGTAGCAAGACATCAAGCAAGGATTTTCGGTGTTGCAAAATGAATGAGTTTTCAGCGGGGCGTAAATGGTAGAACAATCGTTTTCGAGGGGTTGAAAAATGTTTCTCTCAGTTAAGATTTTGAGGGAAATCACGGTAATGTTTATGTCTTTTTCATAGAAATAATTTGCTTGGCGATGGCATCTTTGAAGATAGATTAATTTTGAAATGCACATTGAAATTTTAATGACACTCACTTAGTTATGTTGGAAAGAAAAAGATCTTATTTAAAAATCAGTTGAAATTAGTTTTCTGTGAAAATTCTCTTAATTGAGGTTCCTCCCTGTTGCCCATCTTACATGGACTGCGAACCGTGAATGTGTAACATTTGAAAGGTTTTTCTGCATACCATCAACAACAAAAACCTATCAAAGTTGCGAGCGTTTAACTACGGAAAATTGTGACAGCGAGAGTTCTCTATTAGAGCTTTTCTTGGATCTTTTTATATGAAAGAAAATTAAAATATTTAAAAACATTCAGAATAGGTAATTTTCTCTCGAAAATGTTAGAAACGTTGCATTTTTAATGTTTAAACATTTAAAAGATAACATTTTCAGGCAAATAACTTTTACAACATTGAAATTAGTCCTTAAAATCTTAAACACTACTAAACAGCATTCTGTTTCAGAAACATACACCACATCTTTTTACATGCTACGAGAAATTTTCAAGGACTCAAGGAAGTTACAACAGCTTTTTGAGTGTCATTTGGTAGGATTTTCCCTAAACTTGCTTGGGTGTTGCATATGAAATTGTATGAAATTGACTTTGTTCCGTATATTTTTTTTTACATGATTTTTGTTTCGCCTTATTTCACTTAAGAACAAGAAGAAGAATATCATAAATGGAAATTTTCTTTGTATGCCATAATATAACACGAGTACCACATAAACTTTTGCCCATATATGCTTTCCTTTTGTTGAATTTGTTCTTTGCTGTAAGCTCGACTTTATGATTGTTAAAGACAACTTTACATTCACTCAGGGACCATACATATAATCAAAAGGGAGATCAGACCGCAAAAGTTTAACGAAAATGATGCGATAAAGTCGAAAATATCAAGGACTTTAAACCACAAATGTCCTAAGAGAATTGTTTATAGGGGGTAAGGGGGTATAGAAAGTGATTGCTAAAAATGTGGTGAACATTTTTCGAAAAGATTTCTTTGAGATCATTTAGAAAGAATCTGAAATTACCAGCATTATTATATCCGTAGATTTTCACGGCAAAAATGCTAGAGAAAACCTTTTTTTATTTGAAAATTTCTATTGTCTGGTTTCAGTGAGAATTGTATGAAAATTTGAGGCCCATATCTCTCTGAGAGCTCTGGGGTTCTTAAAGACGACATTTCTATAACGCGTTGTCTATAAAATACGTTACGTCGCGACCACAAAGTCAGGGAATTAGCGCGTATTTAACACGTTGGCTACCATGTGAGTCACCGGTGTACACACACTATTGTCATTACCGTCAGTTTCTCAAGTTCCATGGTTGAGTGCAGTCGGTCGTGCGGTACAAAGGGGTTTTTTTTGTCCGTTATATTTTATTCGATTCGTTCGTTTTTGTCTGTATTGATCTTGTGTTCACTGGTGACTCACAAAGTACAGAAATGATTTTTGCGTTTTTTCCCAGTGTATACTAGCGGAGTAAGCGTTTTTTTGGATGGTAGCCAACGTGTTAAGGTCCGACGCGGACTTTACGACTTTTCGTGTTACTCGAGAACAAATCGACAAACACATAACGCTTTTATTATAAACAAAAAAAAAACCAACATCCCCTGTTTTCACCTAATAAGTGAGGTAGAAGGTCGGCATATGAAATTTTAATTAAATTGATTTTATTCAGAGTATGAGCCGGGAACTCCATAAAATTGTCTCCTCACGAAGAAAATCTACAACACCGCATTATCTCTGCTCTCTGGTTTCCCATTTGCTTCTGATTATAAGTAAAACTCCAGCATTTTCCAGAATTCGCATTAAAATAACCAAAAGTAGATTTTCCTGGCAACCGGAAATTTTCACACAGGAGCCGGCAACAACAGATCAATTAAGCTGATTCTGAACTGTCCAAAAATTAATGGTCAGATAAATTGAAGGGTTATGGAGACTGTGATGGTGATGGTCTAAAATACCTGTGGAGCATCAACATTTTCTTTGATCAATTAATTAAATGTTGGTCTTTAACTAAAATTTATACTGTTTGGGTACCGATTTAAATTGCGAAGGGCATGA